>OY759271.1:32276581-32556581 GCA_963662155.1 Lamellibrachia columna | reverse complement strand
TCATTTTTTTTTCAAGGTGTCGTAGCCGGGTCACACTTTACACACAGCGGTGGTGGCTCGAACTATCTGTGCATGCCAAGAGACCCTGAATGGGGAAAAACCACGACAGGCTTCCAGTCCGGCGGCCATTTGTTCGGCGCTGAATACGAAATACAGTCAAATGACCCGTTCTCCAAAGCTAACGCGCAGTCGCTGCACAACAACTGATGATTCCTGCCAAACTGACCTGTCCAGACGGGTGGACGAAGGAATATTCGGGTTACTTGATGGCAGAGCGTTACACACACAAAGGCCGAACAACCTACGTCTGTATGGACAACGCCCCGGAAGTCATCTTAGGAGGAGGGGTGAGCAAGAATGGCGTCCTTTTCTACAACACCGAGGCTACTTGCGGTGGAGTGCTGCCGTGTCCCAGTTATGTAGAAGTATGGGAAATTACTTGTGTCGTATGTACAAAATAAAGCATCAACGCATTCACGCTTATCTGCAATATATCAGATACGACTCACTATCAGAACGGCAGCGTAGCCTAATGAGCAATTTAACTAGGACCTATGCTTACTACATTGTTGTTGTCTTTAATTATTAGGGTGCTCGTAGTTTTGAGCAAACCAATTTTTTTTTACCAATTTAAACTTTGTTCAAGTGTGCACAGGTATGGAATATTGTATCAATTACACATACGGCGTATGTGTTTATCCTTTCTGATTGTCAGTTGTTGTATATCGACATGATCGTGACAGTAATTTAAGAAGCACAATCTACCTGTTAGAACTACTACTGTGGACACTTCGTTTATGCTTGAGTTTCATTGTACGATGCGTTACAAAAACTGGACGTATTATATTACTGGGACGAGAAAGTATTATGAGCTTTTCTGTTGATCTATCATGTCTACTATCGATAAATAATGCATGCGGGATAATCTCACGAACAGTTTAAATACATACGTATTCAGACTTAACTTGTTGGTTATTGCAAGATCAAAAATAGTCACTCTAAGGATCACACCACTCCCCGACAGTGGCGCCACCCAGCATATCACTACTGTCACAACTTGATCATAAATTCAACACGAACAGAAATGGTTGGCTGGGCAACGTCATTGTTGTTAACGAGTTGTTATGTCATTGCAACAGGTAATTCAGTAACGTAGCATAGTTAAAAAAAAATTATTGTGTATCTACACACATTTTCAATACGGGCACTATCCACAATTGTATGCAACTGAAACTGAGAGATTTCTTGAAACAAAGTAGTAGTTCACGAAATAAAATACAAATGTGCAGAATATGTTGTGGCAGTGGTGAAATGGTTCGTGGTGCCACTGGTGGGGAATTTGATTTGGCGTATAGGTCAATGCCGCTTCGAAAAACAAATAGTTCATTGTATGCATGTTATAATTATGAAATGTAGTGATTACATCATTACTTCAATATGTGTGTCTGTTGTTAAAATAAAGATGAAAAATATGATTTTGGTAACGGTATGATCGAAGAGTTGTATTATGTGATGTGTGTGTTTATTATCTTTGCCTACATTCGTCCCCATCGCAGTCACTTTGTGGAGCAAATGCACACAACAATTAGTTATCAAACAGTTAGTGGCAAACCTAATATAGACCCGCCCCAGGGCTACAGCACCATCTTTCATACACCAGCACTTCCCAGCTCGACAACAGTCTAGCAATATTTTGTATTCTGCGAATACAGAGTTGTGAGCGGTATTGGAAGAAGATAAATATTAATTGTCACTAATAATGAATCTATTTCTCAATAAATTATAAACTCCATATAAATTATTATTTAGGATCCGAGAAGAATTATTCGTAGAGCCATACACTAAATATGTTTAACAATCAATACTTTATCAACTATGTGTGATCCGTACTCCAGATATTCGTTATATACAATGCCAAATAACGTTTATACATAAACCTACCTTTTCATAGCAATGAGAATCGAAGACGAAATTGTGTTGAAATGAGTGACACGTCTTCTTCGGTAGTATTCCGCATTATGTAAGGTCACCAACTAGCTGTACATTATGTACATTATGTACATTATGTAAGGTCACCAACTAGCTGTACATTATGTACATTATGTAAAGTCACCAACTAGCTGTACATATAATGCATCTTGTCAACACAACGCTAAGCACCAATAAAAATTGAACTCGATCAAGCTTTACAAGAACTGAAATGCAAACGAAATGCTATCTCGCACACTCCCTCCAAATTATTCGAATTGATCGTGTTACGCTTCTCAGTCATGGTAGGCCTTGCAACTTACGACAATTGGCATTAACAGAAGCACCAGCTTCGTTTAATTTGTTACATAAGACATGCTGCATCAATAACTCTTGGGTTGATTAGGAGAAACATAACATACAAGGAAAAAAGCTAATTATACATCTGTATAAAGCAATAGTTAGACCTCGCTTAGAATACTTTATTCAAGCGTGGAGACCATATCGTAAGAAGGATATAGATAAGCTTGAACGTATACATAGGAGAGCAATTAAAATGATTCCAGAACAGAGAGACCTTAGTTATGAAGAACGCCTGAAAGAATGTGGCTTAACAACTCTAGAGACTAGGAGGTTAAGAGGATATCAGATTGAAGTGTTTTAATATATTGAATGGGTATGAAAATATTGATATAAATATGTTTTTCTCACTCAAGAAAGATATTAAAACTAGAGGACATGAGATAAAATTAGTAAAGGATCAGTGTAGATTGGATATCAGGAAGTACTCTTTCTCATAGAGCAAAATAAATTAATGGAACAAATTGTCTACGGATTGTGTGTAACTGCTAGCTGCGTTAATATGTTTAAAAACAAGGTTGACACATATCTCAGGAGGGCGGTTTACACGTAGATGAACATTGTTGGACTCTCGATAAGCCAATGGCTTCCTTGTCCACTTGCCATCTGGGCCTTTGGCTTGGATGGCAAATTTTGTTAAATATTGTTAAATCTAACTTCCTGTTGGCTGGTACATAGAAATAAACCCTCGGAGACGCCGCAGGTAATCTGGCTATATTTGTAATGTTCACGAGCAATTGAAACAGTGCATTGTCCGTGCATGAGGAGGTAGGCAACAAACCAATTCAGGCATTGTCCACGGGAGCCGACGATGTTGCCGTGTTTGCATAAGAACATCTTTTATCAGCACCACGTACTCCTTGGCATTTGTCATTGCCGCGAATAACGTTGTAATCCCCAATTCGAAGCGCAGTTTCAGTGTGGCAGTTATTCTGGTATACTAATTGTAGCGACACATGCAGGCTGTTCTATCCAGGATACGTAATCAATCAATCAATCAATCAATCAATCAATCAATCAATCAATCAACCGGTTTCCAAAAATTTTCTCAACACGCGTACGCAAAAAGACATATTACAGATCTGTGTTCTGCTGTGATTGTGTGGCTTCAGTATGGGCTAACACAAATACAGCCTCATGTGTGACCGATGCAAACACACACACACACACACACACACACACACACACACACACACACACACACACACACACACACACACACACACACACACACACACACACACACACACACACACACACACACACACACACACACACACACCACCACCACCACCACCACCACCACCACCACCACCACCACCACCACCACCACCACCACCACATAGGTACAAATGTTGAAACAATTAATATAGTCAACGTACTTCAGCGGAAGTATTTAGTTCACACCTCAAAAATACGTTTTTATAAAGCCAGGCGTACAGTACGAAATTTTAGTTGCGACGAGTCCCGCGTTTGTGCGATTGGGTCAGCGCACATTATACAGCATGCTACCGAGATTTTCTGATCGCTTCAACAACGATTGCGCCGGCCGTATCAACATGCAACTCGGTTTTGTCGAGTTGCGGATCAGCGTATATTGCACGACTGATCTATTTTAAGTCAAATAAACACACGACTCGCAATAAAAGTTTAGCAATGTACGCCTAGCACAAATAATCCTTAAAAAATAGAGCTGCGTAGACCATAGTAGAGCATTATTAGTGGCTACGTTGTTGTTTCGGAAAAGTAACGGTAGCTGTTAAAGATAAAAATGACCGATGATACAAGAAAAGTGCAGCAAAAAGGGGCGACTTCAGACGTAATTAATAAACTACTACGGATTATCGCTTGGTAAGAAAACAAGTCGGCGATATTTCATATTACCAGCAGTACTAATTTAGCAAGCAATTGGGAAAATGTCTACACTTGCATTCGTTGATAGCAAATATTTCTATTAAAGCTATACTACATTTCACACTGATAATATATCGATAACAATCGTCTTATATATTTCACACATTTGAGTAGAAATATTTGCTATCACCAAATGCAAGTGTTGACATTTTCTCAATTGCTTGGCAAACCGTAAATCTTAGATAGTTATATAGGCTGGGGAAACGTTGTTGGATTACAAGACAAACGAGCTGATGAAACTGTGAAAAACTGTGAAAATTTATTCACAACACATTGATAACGAGACACCACATCAAATGAACATAACAATCAAACAATTTAAATAGTTACATTGTCCAGTATATCATGTGTCCATAAAAAAACTTGTATTAAAAAATAATATGCGAGTACATAATTCAAACCAATGTTGTATTCAAACAGTAATTCCAGCAACATGGTGACGCTTTTAACGTATTATTTAGAATGTTCACATACGAATCATAATATTCTTAATAAAAACTTATACAGATCTAGATACCTACATTATTATGCCAATGCAACATTTGAAACACAAGATATTTCAACTTTGTAACATCTATGGTCGCAGCATAATTATAATGATCAATGCTACACAGTCATTAATCATAGGTATGTGTATCGCTGTTTTAATCAATAGTCGATCCAGTTGTATTGGTATCAGCAAATCTACAGTTAAAAACTAGACAAATATACCAAACCATATCTTAAATTCAAATTTTCTGCATCCAGCATTGTTTTGAAGTGTGGATAATTCACAAGTCATTGAAACACATTAGATCCTCTAGTATGCACTTGGCAACTGTTTCAGTTTGGTTGAAAAGGTCAAAGAAAGCTATTAATGATACATTATCAACATAGTATTTGGCACCACTGTACTGTCTTTATATGATTCCCAACTGATCTTTTGTTCTTCCTTTTCTGTGCGTCATTTATGTTTTACACACTACTTAATGTTGCGCCAAGACCTGCTGTTGAGACGGCAATCTTTCGCAGTTGCCTCGCAGTGATTTCTTCCTGGGCACTTTCCAAGTCTGATGCAAGTCCCCAGATGATGATGAATCGCTTTCTTTTCATCTCCGGACCATGGACTGCGACATATCACTTTTGCAGCCTTGTTGGAGTGAGTTTCTGTAAAATCACAATATTAAAACAAGTATTGGGAGTTTTAGTTTTTGGAACTGACTGAAACAGAGATGTTTACCCACAGCACCCACATTTCCCCAGATTATCTATGCAAAATTCACGTCTCGTTTAATTTATATTGCAGTTGAAAGTTACTGTTCTGTCCAATGGCGTTTTTCTCCTAAATTTCTCCCAAATTGGCCAACAAAAATCCAAAATAAAAGTGGCAGAACACCATCCTGACATTTTAATATGTTGTTTACCTAATAAAGGACTATGCACAGTAAAAAAATGGTGGTCATAGGATTTATCACACATTCTCATTTTGGGTGTTGACATTCATGAAATATAGAACAAGTTAAAGTTTAAGACTCAATTATTCTGAAAGTGTCAACTTGAAGCCTACTGAACTAATAGTTTATTGCCAGTATACCAGACAATAGATGTTAGCAATTTGGACATTGTACTGTAACACAACAATGAAATACAGACTGCTGAAATCCTAAGAATTATTTTAAGTCTTATTTTCCATTTCTGTGCACCCAGTATACCCATTGTCCTATCATTAAGATAATCTGCGCCAATATGTCTACATATTCAGCAAATTTCAGATATGTAGTTTGTAAACTTAAGTTAGCACCTGAAAACAGAAAAAGAAATAAAGGGTGTGTTTTTAGGCGCTTACCCCCTGTTTACATCATAGAGTGTTGCAGACACAATTTGAATGCATATCCTTAGTTTTTTGGAAGAGTGCTCAGGTGTAGCTACTTATTCATTGGTTAAAATGTTTGCAAATTATGAACATCAGCTTTTTGACCATTAGTTAATTTGACATGGAATGACCCATTAAGGAAATAGAATATTCTTGTTTTCGTTCACATTTGTGAATACTTCAAGTGATAGTAGTTTACACATAAACCTGACATGTTTCACTGAAACCACATTTGAGAGGACTTAAGTGGGAATTTACGCAGAAGCCTGCCATGTTTAGGTAAAACCATGTTGTAGTGAAACAACATTTGTGAAGACTTGATTGGATGTTTACACAGAAGGCTGACATGGTTCAGTGAAACCAACTTGGTGAGAATTTCAGTGGACGTTTCCTTGGCAAAACAGATTCTAAAGACATGTTACCTGGTACAAACCATCTAATATATGCTATGTTAATCAATAAGTACATATACCTTCAGCGGTTTTATATGTAGGCATCAGCACATCGTCATCTACATCTCCAGCTGCCTCTTCTTCAGAGAGCATCTCTGAAATTAAATATGTCAATGCTAAATTAAATGTGGTCAGAACTGTTACAATAACAGATGACACGTTCTTAGGAATTCATACACAAATGCTTAGGTCAGTTTTATAAGTTGGTCTACATATTTTTAATAAAAAAAATGGTTAGGGTGGTAAAAAATTGCAAAAAAATGTAACGCATACTTTATTAAAAAAATCCAATATGGCACAACTCATTGGAAAGGCATCATCCTGGTAGTTCCCGTCACAGTTAGTTAACTTATCTTACTAAGGGCTTTGCAAAACTGGTTCATTTGAAAAATGAAGGGATTAGTGCAACAGCCATTGGTTGAATTCACATGGAATGACCCTATGACTAACTAAACAGATATTAATACAATAACAATGGATAGGTACTTTGCTACCTCATTAAAACATGACTAGGGATTAGGGAAGATGAGCAAGATGGCTTAGTGACAAGTGGTCCAACATATCAAACTACAAGTTTGTTAACCAAACAAGGAAAGAAAAGAAACACAACTAGAAACTAAATGGAAAGTTTGTATAGAAACCGACGGATAATCAAGCAAATGAAAACAACACCATCAGCAGCGACATCAATGTCTACCAGTGACGTCCCCTTGAAGAGCTGTAGACTTCCCTTCTCCAGGTGGATCAGCAGTTTGCTCATTTTCACAAGCTGCAATGTGTCCTCTGGAAGCCTGTAATACTCCCTGTGTATCCGGATATCGTGTCCCATGAAGCCAGCGACAATATCCAGATCATTGTCCTTCAGGTTGAGCAGTTGAGTGACGACTGCAACGTGCTTTCGCAAACAAGTTGATGTGAGGAGCTCCTGCTTCTCTGCCCCACATTCACTGGCAAACCCTCTCAAGACCATGCAACTGCATAATGGTGTTTTGCATGCACCAGACCTTGGGAATTGGTACACATTTCCCGGATCAGTGTTGGCCAATTCTCTTGTTTTGTTCAAGAGTTCCATCTGATGTTGATGAGCTTTAGTCAACAAAACAGCAACTTTGCGACCTCGTTTTCCTTGCATTTCAACCCTTGTCATTGTTTTCAAAAGCTCTTGTTCAAGAGAAGACAATGAACTAGCAACCTCTTCTTGAATTTGGCTATCATTTCTGTTACCACTGTTGTAGTGTTCCCTCATCATTTGCTCCATCTCCCCAACTCTTCTTCTGTTGAACAAAGTCATTTGTGTGAGTGTCACTTCTGATGAGTAAGATTGCTGTTTTGGACAGCTCTTGATGTGTCTCCCTTTACAAAAAATGCCAAGCATCCACTGCAAGGAACATAATTCGTTACATCTGAATCGTTGACTGACCTCTTGTATGGAACGATCCTACCGGATCCTTTTTTGATAACTTGGGTGTTGTGACCAAAGTTGCCTCGGTTTCGCAGATCATCCCACCTAAGCTTTCTTTCCCAGGACTTCTTAGGAAATGCTAAAGCAGCAGCAACTTCAACTTCAGAAGAGTGAATTTGCTCCAGGTGTCGTGGTAGTTTTGGGAACATCTTCACACAAAACAGACAACAATGTTTCTTATCATAAAGACGTTCATGTTTGTTATTTGTCTTTTCCACAGTAACAGTGTCGGCTGTCGACATCACATCTCCCTGTTCACTATCAAGTCTATCATGAGGTGAGGATACAGTTACAGTATCTACTGTTGATGTCACTTCTCCCAATCTACTGTCACCAGTGTCATGAGATACTGACACAGTTGCTCTCATAGGAATCTCAACTGAATAAACAGATGGGCAAGAGTCAGATGTCTGATTCAAATTGTGAAAACCAGGTATGTAATCAGAATCAACCTGTGAATCTGACGAGCATGGGTCTGATACATAGTTATCTGCATCAATTGTCTGGTCTTTCTTTTTTCGACGACATTGGCTCAGCCTGCAATCAAACAAATTATTCTTACATAACCACAACAGTTTGCTGCTAAAAGGTGTTCACATGTACAATACAAAAAACACACATGCTCTATATTTGTAGACCAACTATATTGAAATGACTTAAAATATCAAATATAATCCATTATCTATTTCATGCCATTTGCATGCTATTTGCATAGAATTTAATAAAGTTACTATTACCCTAATATATAAAAAATTATATTATTATTTAATTAATAATACATTTTGTCAGACAGAAAAACCAGCATAAACATAATCAGCATAAACTTTCACCATGGAGTCGGAAAAAAAAACGACACGGTAGTCTATACCAAGCCCAAGGGCAAGACAAGCTACCACGTAATTGAACGATGCACGAAATTAGGACACGCAACTCTGTCAGTGACAGTGACAGTGACTATATCATATATATTATATATATGTAATGCCATGCAATGGCAATGGTGTTGTGTCATCAAAATCTGCAACCATTCTCAAAAGTGTTGAACATTTAATACATAGACACAATGCTATGCCGCAAAATCTGATCAAACTATCAAATAAAAAAAATAACTGCGTCATCAACTACTGCCACTGGCACTGCCACTGGTCATAAAATAACAGATCATAAAATAACACGCAACACATTTTTGTTTTTGTCGTAGCGCAGATGTTGAGATCGTTAAAACATGTTCACCAGGGACGCAATACACGGAGCCATCAACAAAATTCTTCCCGCTTCTGTATATCACAAATAATATCAATGCCAAGACACAGACACCATTTCGTTCGTTTTGGTAAACTTAAATATACATTTATTTACAAATAATTCAACGTCACAAATTTATCTGCATTAACACTGGTCCTGCTGGCAAGAGTGACGTTAAATCTAGTCACTTTAACAAGCAATGTTCAATAAAACATGGCATAAATCAAATGCTTATTCCATTAAGTAATGTTAAGTTGTTGAAATCGAATAATTGCACAATACTTAGGCGGTCAAATCACTCAATTCACGTTCGCGCTGCCGCCTTTCCACATTGCTATTTCAAGATGGCCGATCTTTAATCTGATTGGTCCTTGGGGTGGCGGGATGCAAGGATTTATTTGATTGGTTGAAAATGCTATTAGCCGTCACACACTTTCAAGTTGATCCGTTCGAATTTTCCAGGCGGCGGCACCAGTACTTGGCAAATTGTAAAATATCACGCATTCCTAGCGAAATGAGGACTAAGTAGAAACTTCGTAATATATATCAGGGTGGTATTTGGAATGCATTTATTGCGAGGACCCGTGTGTAAGTCCTCACAAGGTCGATAAGTCCTCGTAGGTTTGGTGTGTAGTCTAAGTCAAGTCCTCGGATATGTAGCTATCCAAACACACGCACACGCACACGCACACGCACACGCGCACGCGCACGCGCACGCGCACAACAATACGCGGATAAACTGATAAAAACTTACACACAGATTCATCCCATGTTTCAAAACGCCATGGAATACCTTGGTTTCCACTGTATATTAAGGTATTTTACAATGGTTAACCTGTTTCAAAACACTGTGGTATTTTACCATGGAATACAATGGTATATTTTCATAAGGGTCAACACAGCTCAAACAATGCAGTCGATATGTGGACACTAATTGACACAACATTGTTCTCTTAACAGCCGCACGTGGCGCGACGTGCTGTTGCTGCTCTGCTGACGAAGCTACCTGGCGGCTTGTCAACTCTTAAAGATGGGTGAAGCACTCGAACAACCATAGCCCAAACACAATAACATACCATTTACAGTATATATCACCAGTATATGATGGGCGCAACGCCACGGTAATTTTGTAATATCCTTTTTAACTTTGCCATTATTTACGCTGGGCGGCGCCATTGCTCTGCGAGGGGGGGGCTCAGCGGCAGAATGGTTTGAGTACGAGCTCCAAGGCACCGCTTTCACACAGTAAATCAATATGAGCGACGACGCATTACCTCTCGGAAAAACGGCCGAAACGCATGGAAAATCGAAAAAAAAAAAAACTGGTGTGCACTGGACGGCTCCTGGATATATCAACTAGTACTACGTATGCAAGGAAAAAACTTCTTATCGACTTCCGAGGAAGGATTTGCAGCGGAAAACATGGTTGCAAACGCGAAAATTGGCGTGTCCGCCAGCCGCAGGCTCTGCGAGAGACCACTTTTTCTGATGCAGATTACAAGACAATAGACATATGTGATGAGCATGGACAGACGGTGAGCATCAAGATGTCATTCTTGGTCAAAGACACCGTTCCATCTTAGATAGATTTTTCCGCATATGACTATGCATCTACAGACTATTCTTCGACCAGGAAACGACAGATATCAGAGGGCAGAGCGATGCGTAGGAATCGACGAGCCGAAACCAGGTTAGTAAATTGGATTACCGTTACCATTGTGACTTATCACTACGATTACAATATAGTTCCACCCCAATAAGCACACTTGTGCTTCAACGTCAGCATAGTCCCATATATGACCCATAGTAAATCGAAATGTATGAATGCAATAAAGTGCGAGTAAGTGTTAATAATTTGATATAATCACGAGTGTATTCCAATCCGCCGATTTATTTTCGTCGTGATCATTAATTATGTGACCTTACTCAAAACAATAACTCAATAAGTGCTACAGGATATACAGCAGCCTTATAACATGGGCCATGGCGTATATACTAGGCAAAATTATTCAAGAAAGTCATTTGATATTATTTATTGACAGTCATAGTAAGTCTCAGACTTCTGTGTTCTAAATAAAACACCTCCTGAGTCTGAGACCAAGCGGCAAGCGTAAGGCTAAGGGGGAGGGTTACATGGGGAGAAACATGACCAAAAGACAGTATAGACTATAGACTATAATGCAACAGAAGCCTGCTGTTGCTAATTGCAAGAAAATGTCCTGATATGTGCTAGTGTAAGCAAAGCAGTGCAAAGCCAAAGTCCAAATAAGATAAGGATTTTTGGTAGCATCCTTCTAGCTGCCTAGTCCACAGGCATGTCATATCAGCTCAATACAAAAATTTACACAGTAGCAGGCTTTAGCAGCTAGCATGATTGTTTAACTGCCCAGGGCAAACATGATGGGTGATGAAATAGCAAGATCAACAGACAGGCCAGTGCAACAAGAAGTTAAGCAACATTTAATATAATTTATTAATAATGCACAAAGCATTTTGATTTTTTTTTTTTTTTTAAATTCTTTATGGAAGTATTTAAATATACAAATACTTTCATTGTGATTAAGTGCAAATGCAGTTACACTTGCCCCCCAAAGACATTAGCCCCTTGCCTTATTGAAAATCTGGACGTGTGCCCCCATTCGTATCTTCTGGATTATTTCTAAGTTTTTTAAGAAATTGTTTTTTTTTCTGAACATGAATTCAAGATATGTATTACCCTAATTGCAATTAATGTTCTTTGTACCAGATCAGCCAAGTAAATTACTTTATGTAGTTGGATATGATCCTGTAATCAAATGATTATCTTTATTGCAATTGTGGAAGAAGCCAGTGGCATTAGGACCTGGACCTGTTATTACAATTGAGGATATTTGAAAGAAGCCATCTCAACAAGGTTTGTTTTGAATTGCATTTACCATGGAGAGTTGGAGTGACTCCATTTTTCCTATAAAACTGGATGCACAAGCCAGAGTTGTCAGAATTTACTTATAACTTCACCATGGAATTTACTACTAGCATCTGAGGAGGTCAGAAGCTATGTTTTGAGTGTCATGCCTTCACCAAGAAGGGGACCAACAAGATTACTCTTCGATGGGAGTGAAGCCAGCATCGATCCTGATCACCAGGGGCACTCCAGACCAGCTGATCTCTGTTACTCTCCACCACTCTCCACCACTGTTTGTGGAAGCATCACCCCAAGAACCCATCTTCCACCACTGATCTGACTATCGGTGATACCTGGAAGATGACTGGTGACAAGATCATCTCAGACACACTCCAGGGGATTGGCCATTGCATTAGGCAAAATTTACTTCGACTTGTCATTGAATGTTATGTTATTGTAGTAATAATAATAAAACTGCAAACTGATTTTGATTTGTCAACTATCATAGAAAAAGGGGCAGATGTCCGGGGGGGGGGGAAATATCCTAGGAGGCAGATGTCCGGGGGAGGCAAGTGTCCTAGGGGCAAATGTCCGGGGGTGGGGGGAGGCAAGTGACCGCAACCCGCTTATATCAGTTGTGGTATCATTGATATTTCATCAAATTTACTGTAAACTTTTAGTCTTCAACATCCTAATCACCAACATGTATTCTCCATGGGGAACTTTTGAATTACTACAAAGGGCAAACCCTACAACCACATGTAACAGCACTGTACAGGTGACCAGTGACCTGTTTAGTTTAGGAAACCTGTGGGCTGAACATTTGGCTTGGATAAACAACGGGCTGCATTCAAGTGGGGCAGGCTTCCTCTCTCACACAAAGGGAATGATCAGGCAGGTGCCCTTAATTGGCAATCTCTGTAAAAAAAACCTTGTCCACTGAGAAAGAAAATAAGGCCTGAATGGTCTGATTTTGGTTTTACTGTCTGTTACAGTAACTTAGTATTTATTTTTGATGCAAATGCTTGATTATATTGTTCTTGTTCACAATGTTTCAATAACAGAGTAGACAGTGTCTATGCTGTAATATTGACAGCTTCCTGGCCGTTACCAGATTCACGGTGACATGCTAATAGCAGACAAATATGATTTTAAAAGTAAATATAAGTAAATATAAGGTTAAAGATTAACAGTATCAAGTCAATAATTCCTACAAAATCAATTCCAATTTCCAAAAAATCAATAAAAAAAAAAATCAATTCCAATTCCAACTAATTTTCGAAAATCAATTCCAATTCCGGAATTGGAATTGAGGGTCAATTCCAATTCCGGAATGGAAATAACCACATGCCTGAAGTATATTCATGACAATATCTTGTCTCTGTGAACTACAGCAACAGTTATGAACAGTATAATTGAATTGAAACAGGCTTATGTCCGTGGGGCTTTTGTCGGGAGGGGCTTTTGTCCATGCACCATACTATCTAGCAGATGCTTTCAGTATAATACCTAATATATATATATATATATATATATATATATATATATATATATATATATATATATATATATATATATATATATATATATATATATATGTGTGTGTGTGTGTGTGTGTGTGTGTGTGTGTGTGTGTGTGTGTGTGTGTGTGTGTGTGTGTGTGTGTGTGTGTGTGTGTGTGTGTGTGTGTGTGTGTGTGTGTGCGTGTGCAGCATTTATAAGGTAAAGATGTCACAAGCATAGATCTGCATTTGGTCCAATAACAATATTCATGCAATATTTATGCATTATCTAAATTGGGTGTCAGGTATAAAATAAGGAACCCCACAGAAAGTGTACCACTGGTAAGATAACCACGTTCAATGGGCCAGGGAGGTCCAAATTATATAAGGGGTCCATATTTCATTATGGAATTTGTAGAATTTTGACCTCCCTGGCCCATTGAACTTGGTTATCTTACCAGTGGCATTCGTCAAAGTGAACAAACAGATTCATTAAAAACATTAAGAGATCAGTGCAACACCCATTGGTTGAATTAACATGGCTCCATAAGGAAAATGTTTTTCCCTGTGGTTGATTACTTTATATATTCTATATGACACTGGCACTCTTATATTCTAAAAATAATATATACAAGAGAACGTTTCTCATATTGTGATTAATTTTTATCATGCAAAAGATGAATTTTGTAAAATTTTCAAGTCACTGTATGTGTAATCTTTTCAGATGAAGGATTCACCATTGGTTAGTACAAATACAAGTACTAGTTGTGAAGCATCCAGCGCTACGGGTGATGCCGTCAATCTTGACATTACGGATGTCACTTTTAGTGCCACCACCGCTACTACTGCTGTGACACCATCGACAACTGATGCCGAAACGCAATTCGATCAGGTAACGATATCTCAAGTGCGACACTTCGTGAATGCTGCTGTAGTCACGGATGACATTATTGCACCAATGAACGTTGATCATGACTACTCCTATGTGAAGTTTCCATCGGATTCAGTGAGAACAAAGACATTGGTGCAGATGATGCACACTATGTGATAACAGTGACATAATCGAGGATGACTCAAGCAGCTCCGACACCTATGAAAAAGAGAAGAAGTTTGTCATTCGTAAGAAACACTTATGTCACTTTTCGGCACCTGCCACACATCAAACTGCCACAAACTGTATATGGTAAAAAAAAATTACTCACACCCTATATATATATATATATATATATATATATATATATATATATATATATATATATATATATATATGGTTTTTCCACTTACATTAAAAATAATTTTATTAGGAATTATAAATCATGCTGTCTTATTCCTAATTGTTATATTTGTAAATCTTTAACCTAAATTACAATGGAGTTTCTTTGTACTGTAGTGATCATGTGACTATGTAATATATTATTTTTTTTACTTTAATAGGGTGGCTCCCATGATAGCGACATTTGATGTCTTAATGGGAGTCTCCCTGACCTATCTTGAATTTTGTTTTATAATGTTCATATATGAGACTATAGGTCAAATAAAACACGTCTGAGTCTGAGTCTGTGACACAGGTTGTACTCATGTCTGATCTATCAGCCAAGGCCTTTCGGATACTGGGGTGTCTGTCAGAGGCAAGTGTGCTGATTTCCACCCCTGGATGAGTGAAAGGTGAATTGAATCCGTTAGTTGTACATGTACTATCAGTCAGAATAAGTAGTGTATTGATATATATGATTGGTGTACATTTACTGTCAGTACAAGTAGTGTATTGGTAGAGAATGAGACGCTTGGTTTACATTTGCTGTCGGTAGGAACAAGTAGTGTTATGGTATGGATTCAGTCAGAACAAGTAGTATATTGGTACACATGATTGGTGTACATTTACTATCAGAACAAGTAGTGAATTGGTACAGATTCCAGAATGAGATGATTGGTGTACATTTACTGTCGGTAGGAACAAGTAGTGTATTGGTATGCATGATTGGTGTACGTTTACTGTCAGTCAGAACAAGTAGTATATTGGTACACACGATTGGTGTACATTTACTGTCAGAACAAGTAGTGAATTGGTACAGATTCCATAATGAGATGATTGGTGTACATCTACTGTAGGTAGGAACAAGTAGTGTGTTGGTATGCATGATTGGTGTACATTTACTGTCAGTCAGAACAAGTAGTATTGGTACACATGATTGGTGTACATTTACTGTCCAGTCAAAACAAGTAGTGTATTGCCATTGGTACAGATGATGATGGTGAAACAGTTGCATTACTATTAAAATGCCTTGGCTGTATAAAGATTAATTATTTCCTAAGCTAAACTACCAGTATATTTGATATGTTGTGGCATAATAATGATGTGTGTAACTGTGATATCCATGTTCCAGGTTGTATTTCCCGGTGGTAGAAGTAACTGTCTTAGTCAATGTTTAGTCTTGGTTTCAGTCATTCTAGTTAGCCTTATTTCTTTGGTAATTGTTTTTCTATGTGAATAAACTTTTGATATATTTTATGTTGGTCTCAATATAAATTAAATTGTGTGTAGTGACATGCAAGATGCTGCAGGTAACATTTTTGTTGATAGAAGTGGGATAAGAAGGCATTCAGATCATTCAGTTATTAATCTTTTAGTGGGGATTTTTGTAATTTTCCAAGTTGTTTTTCGACCTGCTGCATACTGAGGGTGCCTCGTTATTTGTCTATATCAGACTATCAGTACACTCACCTGTGTCAGGTCAATCTCCATAGCTAAACTTTCCATCAATTCAATTCGGTTCAGAATATACATCACAGATCCTTCCCACATCGCAGTATGGGATTACTTGTCTTGCCTTTCCTGAGCCTCCCTCTTGCCCACAGTGTGAAATGCCAATATGTAGCCAGTTGATATGTTCTGAAATATAATTTGTCAGGATTAGTTGATAGCACTAATTTTATAATTACCATGATAGTTGCAAAACTGTGAACATTACATACTGTCAGTAGTTAATTATTGTTGTTTAAATGATTATATTGCACCCAACAACAAGGTGTTGTGGTGTACTACAAAGAGGGGTGATTACAAGTATGAATATTAATGTAATCATTATTACAGTAACATTTAAGAATATATATATATTGTCATAATGAATTAAATAAACCCTCATGTTATTATTGTCACCAATGTTATTCAACACAAAATAAAACACGATATTAAAATACAGTCATGGTACACTTCATTAGATTAGATACAAAATAAAGAGAAAAGCCTGCTTGCATTGTAGTTCGGACCTCGCCCTCGGGCTAGGTAAAAGAAATATGCAGAAAAAATATTATTATTAAAATGGCAATGATTCGATAACAATTGAATTACTGACCTGCTGGCTATAGGGCGAATCAATGAGTCGGCACAATCATGCAATGACAGCAGACCAACATCTAGCACCGCCCTGTTTGTGCATATCACTACAAAATCATCGTCTTCGGTGATGCAAGCACCAACGCGGTCGAGCACACGGTGCTGCATAACCATAGCCTAGCCCTATGCATAGTAGCTTCCTCGGCGCAGCATGATGACTCGTCGTAAACGTGCGTAGACATCGGGACGCAGTTTCCACAGGATCACCACATTACCTATTCAGGAATCGTTGACCCTCAAAGCGCTGTTGTCATTTATCAGTAACAGTGTCACTTCCTGAATCCAACGTCAACAAAGGCGAAGCCGACCTGGAATCTGGAGCGTGACTCGCACACTCGGTGACACTTTACGACTGTCAGCCGTTATTTCCGTGTGGCCTGTCGAACTGGACTCTTCGTCTGTGGTTTCCATTTCTCCAAAGATAGACAACTATTACGGAAGTTCAGTAAATCACTAATCGCTAGTAGCAGATCTGGTAAAACTGTCACAAGCGATGCATATGTCTATCTTGTCAACAAGTGAAAAATAGTTCCGGTATTCCGTTATCGCATCTTCTCGTTGGCTAGCGTCTCATGTGTTCGAGAAGTGTGGCGTTTTCCACGATTTTTTTTGTGTTTTGTTGTAATTTCTTTAACTTTTTTATTTGGAGCGCACAAAAACGCTATTTTGGTTGACTTGTGTAAACACTTTTATATATAACAGAGAACCATGTGGTTTTTTCGCTCCAGAATGCCTATTTACGAAAAAAATCGCAAAAAATCGAAAATTTTAATTCATTAGATATACGCGACTCAAACCACTCGCTTCGTACCTGCGTAGATAACAAGATGGCGATACGCAGTGATGCATTTTGTCGATTTATGTCTCGAACAAAATAAGTTTTTCAGTTTATCTCATAAATTAGCAGGTATCTGTCACCATTAATGCATAGTTAGATAATATATATTTAAATATACGGCATAACACAGACTTGATTCAGTTCCCCTTTAATTGTTCTCTTAACAGCCGCGCGTGGCGCGAGGTGCGCAATCGACTTATTAGCATTCCGGAGGACATAACTTTGGTCTGAGCACCGGACATCGGTCAGGCGTGTACTCTGGCAGACAGGGAATCAGACTCGCACGACCGTAGACTGCGTTTTGTTTGCCTTAAGGAACTTAGGCAAACAGCCGATTCAGCGCTTGCTTAGTGACTGTGGCGTCTGCTAGGTGGACGCCCGTCACTCGAAGCAAGCGTTTCGGAGCAGATGCTAATCTGACGTAATACTAAGTTCGTTCGGGCGCAAGTAATGGCTGAAAGTTGACTTACGATGGCATGTGGATGCGACCGTGTAGTTGAAATTGGCGATTTGTTGTGCTCGTTCGGACTTAGTTAAATGTTTTTTCTGGCAAAAGGCCATGCGAGCCGCGCTGCGCGGATTTTCATTACCGTACAATTTTTATTCGTGAACGGGCGTACCATCTTGTTATTTATTATTCATCTTCTTCACATTAGAGCAAATCCTTCAAAACTAAAGATTATTTGTTCCTATTGGTGTATAATGCACGGTTGTCTAAACCCAATATTATAAAAGTTGTGACCTCCCAAATAAGACATAGCTATTTAATCGACGTAACAATTCACAAACGTCTCTATAAATATCAGTATATCCACAGATCAACACAATTCAAATGCAATGTAACTATTTTAAATAAATACAAAGCATATCGAGATCTTACCTAATAACAAACAAGAACAATAGGGGAATAACATCTTAGTTAAGAAAATGTGTATGACAAGGCGCATCATACAGCTGTATATAGCCTACAATTATTATAACATGGATGGACTTAGAACCAATTCCATGGTGTTCACAATAAAATGTGAACTCAATGAAGAGGCCAACAATGTGTCAGGTAAATGTATCGTTCGCAACGCTAACCTGTTGTATGCCTGCCCACACCTAGGGTAAAAGCACCTGTCATGTACGAACCACAACCGGATCATTGTTTATAGTTAAACTGGCGACAATTGTTCTCAATCATGTTATACGGTTAACGTCTTTACAATATATCATGACAGTCTGTCTTACAAGAAGTTATGGTAACTACTTCTGCGCATACCGACTATAGGAAACGAAGTACATGTACTAACTTGTACAATGACATTTTTTATACAATGTTTTCAACTATTTCTTACGTTAATAAAACGGATGCCACAAAACAACGAAACAAAATACTACGGGTTAAGAACCTCGGTCGATGTGGTCTGTAATAAATACCGTTTCAATGTTGCGTTTGTAATTCGAAAACAAATACATAAGAAAAACAGACGTACGTACACGTCGGTGCTGAAAGCATGTTACAATATGTGCACACCAACGTGTGTGCGTGTAGTCCAAACGAAAACAACTGCATCGTGTCTTCACGCGCAAGGGATACTCGAGTTACCCATACGTGCATGTGTGTTGTCATCCAGTGACTAGAAATTTAAATACGTGCACAGCACAAGTGTCGTGCGTAGTCTTCAAATCTAGCCATATACCTGTTCAGAATCAACTTACAAGGAGTAAAACAACGAACAGTTATCCGTCTCCGCACGTGCTCAATAGTTTTGTTTCAATAGTTTTGTTTCTATTTCAACAACAACGACAAAAACTGCGAGTAAATATCACTTGAGTGTGTGAGTGCCCATTTGGTAAATCGTTCGATTACGTTATTAGTAGTATATGTGTTTTTTTCAGATGCTAAAAATATGCAGATTTTGGGTAAGCTTCTGATTGGTCGAAATTTTAAATGGAGCGTTCTGATTGGTCATGCGCTTATGTGAAATCCCCTATTATCGCTCAAATGAGGAGATTTTGGGTAAGCATCTGATTGGTCGAGATCCGTTTCACCACCAGAGGGCGCCATGTGTCATCCCCTATTATCGTCCCTGAGACACTGTTTTGCGGTAATATTGTCGCTAGGGGCGCTACGAGTCAAGTGTGTCGACTGCTCTGATTGGTCGAGAGCAGTCACGTCACCCTTTTGCGGTCATACTGTTTGTGATCTCTCTATGGAGGTTGCCATCTTGTTTTGGTGCCATGTTGTTTTGCGGTGATACTCTCGTCAGGGGGCGCTGCTACGGGTCAAATGTGTCGACGGTTCTGATGGATCGAGAGCAGTCACGTGACTTATGACGTCACAGCTCTTCATTTGTATATCACGTGACCTCTCTATGGAGGCTGTCATTTTTTTTTGGTGCCATGTTGTTTTTGCGATGATAAGGGTTAGTAACCCTAATGAAAGGTCAAAGGTCACCGACCTTTTGTACTTATACAATTGGCAGTTAGGGTTAGAGTTAGTAACCCTAATTCTGTCGTCTGTAGTGAACTCTAATACGAACCCTGACCCTAACCCTAAAAGGACATGCAGTAAGAACGGTTGTGATGACAGTGGCGGTTCGGATTAATACTGATGATTATGGCGCGCTTTTTGAGACGTGTCTGGGTACAGAACCGGTTCAAACCGGTTTCATATAGTTTTTTTTTTTCTGGAACGTTCGAACGACGTCATGGAATTTCCACAGGACATGCAGGTTTCAGGTGAACCTGGGTGATACGGTCACCAAGAGGCGCTCTCCTGAGTGATACGTTTGACTGAGAGGGCTTTCGGGAGGGAACGAAGGGTCTGTTAGCAGCAGCGACGGCAGCAGCAGTGGTCATTAACAGGGTCGTTAATAGGGTTTGAAGAGGCTAACGAGGAAACGAGAAACGGACACAACACGATGTCATACGAGTGCACACGTATTTTATTGAACGACACAAACAGCATGACGATACAACGAGGGTAGCATGTAATATCGCTAAGACGACAACTATGAATGATGATGATGATGATGATGAGACTACTTACGGATGTTTACCATCACGCCAGAGGTCGCGAGCTTACGAGTGTTTTCACCGCGCCAGAGGCTCGAGGGTGATTATGATGATGACGATGATGAGACGACTTACGGATGCGCAGCTGCGCTGATTCGGGTCGGAAGTCGTTCTCCGCTCGGCGTCGTCTGTACTAGCCCACCGGCATGTCTTGTATTAATGACCATAAATACAAGGCATTCGCGTCATACCCGACGATGGAGTGGCACAGACGACCGGCCTCTCCGTAGTCGTTCTGATGGATCTTAGTGACTCCTTTCTCGTGACAGCGGTGAAAAACGAGCGAAGGTCCACCGACCACGTGATCTTTGACGAGATGATGAAGATCTTTATTCTTTTCGTTGAAGAGCTTAATGTACGTCTTCTCCGGAAGATCGTTGAACAGGTAGAGCAAGGTCAGACCGGATACGCTGATGTCTGTCGATGGCTTGTAGAAAGGGAACCACGTCTCTGTTGTTGAACCAGACGAGAAAGTCTCGCAAGGTCGTCGTGCCGTTATCGCGCCAGGCCTCTTGACAACCGACGTAATCCTCGTCGGAAATACCATCGTTCTTCAATTGACTGAAGAAGGCTTCTTTTGCTGGAAGCGCGGTATCGTCGAGTCTCTCCAGACAGTCCATATATTCATACGGGAAAAACCCTTTTGTTATTTTACAACCGTACGCTTTCAGATATTTGTCGTAGCTGCATCCCGGGGCTATGTAATTGGTCATGTCTAGGAATTTTAGATTATCCGTCGATAGACACATGAACGTGTTGTCGCGTTTGATGACAAAAAACGACCCGACGCCATCGTTCTCTTCTTCTTCTTCTTCTTTCTCTTTGTCGTTCTGTTCCATTTCTTCTTCTTCCTCTTTCTTTGACAGGAAGTAGGGAACGAGGAACTGTTTGACGCCATTGAGATCGTATTTCCCCGAATTAAAGCCGATGACTGGTAATTTATGAAGCCAGTCGCGAAGTTGTTTCATCAGCGTTTTGTACGGTTTGCTCGGTTGACGCGATTCCTCGTCGTCAGATGATTGTGCATTGCGCAATGTTTCGTCCCAATTCGATCGTGTTTTTACCAGTCGAGCTAGCACGTACTCGTAAGAATCTTTTATGTTTTCGTAGGCGGCGTCAATCATCGATTGCAAGATATCCATCATGGCGCTCACCAACTTGTTGGTGTCTCCATCCGTGACGAGACATTGCACGTGTTCGTGTCCCGGCACGTTGGACGCCACGCTAACGCTCAACGGGACGTGACGCGCTACCCACTGCATCTTGTCGCTGTCCGACGGAAGTCGTGCGGTGTCGAACCAACACTCGAAATCAAAGGTGGCACGTACGGACAGTACCGCAACGATTCGGGGATTCGAATGTTCTCGTCGTCCAGACGTTCGAACACCGACGGAGTCGAATGGTACACGCCGCCAGGATAGACTCGACGCACACTTCCCGTGCACGTGCGCTCGTGTCGGTTCAGTTTACACGCGTCTTTAAACAAACTCTCGCCGCACTTCCGACACTTATAGGAATGGCAGTACATTTGAATGTTTTGTATGTACGAAAAGTGTGTCTCGTGAAGATTGAGATACATCGTGTCAGGGTAATGGCATGTCGATCGTCGGACAAGTTGTGCGGTCTTCTTTCCATCATCATCAGACTCGACCAGTTTATAAACGCACACGTTCGTTTGGAAAGTGGTCTCTACGCGATAGAGGTCATCGAGTGTGACTCCGGCAAATTCTTCCATGGGTACATCGTCATCCTGTTTTGACGTCTCGTAAAGTTTTGTAACGGCAGATTCCAAATGATAGCGATCGCCTCCACGATGAAGAGCTAAGCATCTAAAGAGGCACAAATTATCGTTGTACCTCTTGTGATGGTTGGGTACCGTTTCCAGACCGATGACGGCTTTGTTCTTCTTGATGTATGTCGGCAGAGGTGTCATACCGATGCACCCAATTGGGTAGTTTATGATTTTATTAATAAAAAAAGTCACATTTGTCACCAATTCGCAAATTCATTGCGAATCGGGTCTCTGCGATATGACCCACTGCAAGATGTAATTTTGTTTTATACGTTCAAGAAACATATCAAAATCACCACGGTCGGTGATGAGACAGGGTTCGTCCAGGTATCGCCCGCAGCAATTGCAAGAGGAATGATAGTACCTATAAGATCCTGTGTTTTTGTTTTTCAAAACAAACCCATCACTCAAGTTGATTTTGAAAGCATTGGTCTGTTGTTCGAACATGGTCTTCAATGGAGTTTCTAGAGTAGTCGTATCTAGACTGCATAGTCTAAAATTTACACTGGTCTGCAGAGGGCCTCTGGATACACGTGTCCTAATGGAGGACCAATTGTTGCGGACGACCTCTAACAAATCTGTTGAAAGAGCGTCGGGAATGGAAATCGCTCGGGCGGGTCGATGGGATCTTCGCTAATGAAAGGGTGGCGGGGTGTAGTACCTTCCCTTTTCGCTCTTTTTGGCAATGGTGGTGAAACGGTATCGACACATGTCGTTCTTTCATGTCTTTGTAAGGTGTAATTTCTTGCAAACACCTTACCACATTTTATGCATACTGATGGTGGCGAAACGGTGGTGGTGGTGGTGGAATTACACGCCGATCTTATATGTCTCAGCATATGGTGCTTTTATCCAAACATTTTGTTGCATTTTGAACATGTTTATTTCATCCTTTATGGTGATGCGCCGAAATAGGTGTGCAAAGGTCGGAGAACGATTGTGATAAGAGAATGTATTAGTTAGCATTCGTACAAATAAAGACACGCACTATATATATATATATATATATATATATATATATATATATATATATATATATATATATATATATATATATATATATATATATATATATATATATATATATATATATATATATATATATATATATATATATATATATATATATATATATATATATATATATATATATATATATATATATATATATATATATATATATATATATATATATATATATATATATATATATATATATATATATATATATATAAAATAGATACTTGCAAAACTTGGTGTGCCGCTGCCGTCGCGGCATCTCGATGGGTTACTGCGTGGCTGTGGTGTTGAATCGAAGTGCTCTGTAGAGATCGGAGAACGGTTGTGATGGCAATTGCAGTAGCGGCTCGGTTTATATAGCCTGCGCTACTGCTGACGGTGCACTTTTTCCTGGTTTTTTCTCGGTTTGAACCGGTTTGAACCGGTTCTGACGCACAACACGCGCGTAGCACGTGAACATTACGTGCACATCATGCAGAACAATACCAAATAAGGACATGCAGCTGGCGTAAGACACACACAACTCACAGGGGCAGTGGTGTTTATGCATTGTTGACCTTGACCTTTTGATCTCGCGGTGTTTATGGAAAATTCCATAACTTCGTTCGAACGTTCCAGAAAGCGGCGGTGTTTTTTGTTGATCTTGACGCTTTGACCTTTTGACCTCGCGGTGTTCATGCAGACTCGTATCAATACAGGCGATATATAGGTGTCGACGCGAAACGACATACGTCGAAAAGTTCTCGATATAATGCAACGATGCGATATGCGTCGTATAGCTTACATGCACGGCTACGTTTTTCCCGCTGCATGCACGAACATTCGACCGCTAGGTTTCAGTCTGCTAGCATGGTGAAAAGGCGTGACTTCGTTCGAACGTTCCAGAAAGCGGCGGTGTTTGTTTTGTTGACTTTGACCTTTTGACCTCGCGGTGTTCTTGCAGACTCGAGGTGAAATAGGCGGTATATAGGTGTCGACGCGAAACGACATACGTCGAAAAGTTCTCGATATAATGCAACGATGCGATATGCGTCGTATAGCTTACATGCACGGCTACGTTTTTCCCGCTGCGTGCACGAACATTCGTCCGCTAGGTTTCAGTCTACTAGCAGGGTGAAAATGCGGGATCGTGTTTCTTTTCGTGAGCGTGGAAAATTCCATGAAGTCGTTCGAACGTTCCAGAAAAGAATTAAAAAAACTACATGAAACCGGTTTGAACCGTTTCTATACCCAGACACGTCTCAAAAAACGCGCCATAATCGTCAGTATTAATCCGAACCGCCACTGTCATGTCCTTTTAGGGTTAGGGTCAGGGTTCGTATTAGGGTTCATTACAGACGACAGAATTAGAGTTACTAACCATAATCCTAACTGGCAATTGTATCAGTACAAAAGGTCGGTGACCTTTGACCTTTCATTAGAGTTACTAACCCTAACCCTAACTGACAATCGTACGTGCAGTTTTTCTGGAATGTTCCATTAGGGTTACTAACCCTAATCCTAATTGACAATTCTATTCACACTTGATGAGGTGACGTCATAGGACTCTAGACCAATAAGAAAGCTCGCCACCGACCTTTGACCTTGACTTGTAGCGTCCCCTTGCGATCGTATCATCGCAAAACAGTGCCCCAAATTCTCCTCATTTTAGATAATAGGGGAGGAGTTCTGACGTCATAAGTCACGTGACTGCTCTCGACCTATCAGAACCGTTTACACAATTGACCTTGACCCGTAGTAGCGCCCTCTGGTGATCGTATCATCGCAAAACAACAACAAAACAGCAAAACAGCAGCAAAACAAGATGGCAGTCTCCATAGAGAGGTCACGTGATATGTAAATGAGGAACTGTGACGTCGTAGGTCACGTGACTGCTCTCGACCCATCAGAACCATCGACACAATTGAACTGTAGCGCCCCCTGGCGACGGTTTCACCACAAAATGGTGCAATTTTTTGCTAATCTATGCAAATTTATGCAAATTAGGAGCTGTGACGTCATAGTTCACGTGACGGCTCTCGACCAAACAGAACCGGGTGAAGCAAAAGAAGATGGCAGCCTCCATAGAGCGGTCACCAACAGTATAATCGCAAAAGAGTCACGTGACTACTCTCGGTCAATCAGAACCGTCGACACAATTGACTTGTAGCAGCGCTCTCTGGTGACGGTATCATCGCAAAACAACATGGCAGCAAAAAAAAATGACAGCCTCCATAGAGAGATCACGTGATATACAAATGAAGAGCTGTGACGTCATAAGTAACGTGACTGCTCTCGATCCATCAGAACCGTCGACACATTTGACCTTGACTCGTAGCAGCGCCCTCTGGTGATCGTATCATCGCAAAACAACATGGTACCAAAACAAGATGGCAGCCTCCATAGAGAGATCACCAACAGTATGACCACAAAAGGGTGACGTGACTGCTCTCGACCAATCAGAGCCGTCGACACACCTGACTCGTAGCGCCCCTAGCGCCAATATTACCGCAAAAAGGTGTCTCAGGGGCGATAATAGGGATGACACGTGGCGCCCTCTGGCGGCTCTTGACCAATTAGATGTTTACCCAAACGTGGCTCCCCCTGGCGGCAATACGCGCTAAATCTGCAGGGAAAATAAACTGCATTCTTTCCGCATTTCCACTGTGCACTCTCTCAATTGTTTTGTTACAGAAATGAAGTTGCTGTTGCTACTCTTACACATGTCACAATACCGACCCACCTATCATTTTTTAAAGTGTGTATCAACATTAACTACGTGAAACAATTACCCGGTAATTTGTCGCTGCCTATACTTACGAAATCGCCAAATCGAATGAACGAGAGTATACACGAGGAGAGAAGTATTTGTTAATACGTATGGAAGATAGAAGGAGCCGTGTAGATAGGATTTCATACAGTTTTTATTATTAGCGGACGATGAATCAAAGAAACTATTAATTATCTGCATGTTGTGTCAATGCTATCGGTGTGAATACGTTTAGAATGCTGCGAATAAAATGTCAGATGTTAGCACATCGATTGAACTGTTACAGTAGCACCATCAGGTTGTGATGTTACTGTAGCGTTTGTGCGGAAGATTAGTTCGAAGTTGTATCGTATCATTCATTGTCGAATACAACATGATTGTAATTAGACAACGCAAAGTTGTTTACTGCGTAAACAGTTTGCATGTGTAGGATCGATGAGTTGCACAAGGTGTGAAACAACGAATTGAACTAGTTTATAAATACACTGATCAGGTGTTGTCTAAATATCACCGGGAACACACAACTCTGCGTGAGTGAGGTACAATGCACAAGATAAAAGCAGTCAGTTCGCCTGCATTGCTAACCGGAAGGGGCTCGAAATAAACCCCGCCTCCCAAAACGCGCGCGCTTCTTCAGTCAAGCAGCAAGTCTGCTTCGACGAGATATATTTGCTTAGTTCGTGCCTATTGTGCCGTTGTCTGCGAAAACATGCACTGCAAATGCATCGTGCATAACACCGTACGCGATAAAATGTGTGAAAACATAACTTTCACGCAGAGGTTAGTGTAAAACGAGTTGCAGAGCAAACATCAACATACCGGAAGGGGATCGAAATAAACTCCGCCCCAAAAGCGGCAGCCAATCGCGCGTCTGCCTTTTGAGCGCGCGCAAAGACCGCCGCGACGACACAATAAAAGCAAGGCGCCACATTCGAATCGGGCATATTTGCAGTTTCAACTCGAATAGAAATCATGGCTCGTACAAAGCAGACGGCTCTTAAGTCGACCGGTGGCAAAGCCCCGAGGAAGCAGCTGGCGACCAAGGCGGCGCGCAAAAGCGCACCAGCTACCGGTGGAGTAAAGAAGCCACATCGCTACAGGCCGGGTACCGTCGCTCTTCGTGAGATCCGTCGTTACCAGAAGAGCACCGAGCTGCTCATCCGCAAGCTGCCCTTCCAGCGCCTGGTGCGTGAAATCGCACAGGACTTCAAGACCGATCTGCGTTTCCAGAGCTCGGCCGTCATGGCCCTGCAGGAGGCTAGCGAGGCTTACTTGGTCGGTCTATTCGAAGACACGAACTTGTGCGCCATCCACGCCAAGCGAGTCACCATCATGCCGAAAGACATCCAGCTGGCCCGACGAATCCGTGGCGAACGCGCCTAAATCAACGTGTAACGTCACTCGCGAGCGACTCGCAAAAACAAACGGCTCTTTTCAGAGCCAACCAACTTCCCACAAAAGAGATTGCTACCTCAACGTGTGAACGTGTGGTTTTCTTGTCCGCTCAAATTGCACGCGTAACTTAATTTTTTGTGTGCGCGCTGAATTCACAAAACTGCCCCTTTCGCTGTGTCTTTTCTCACACGCGTACCGTGCTTCGTCTTTCCGTAAAACAACGTAATTAACGTTTGATTGTCATACGCATTACGTTACGAAATCGAGGCACTATTGTGTTGCCTTGACGACTTGCGTCTGGCGTCGCGCAAATCTAATGTCCGACGTATACACTAGCTTACATATAGTTTCCGAACTATAATACGACTGCTCTTTGTACTACGGAAACTACATATGCGTGCGATATATAGGAATATATGATTTGTGTAATCTAGTTAACGAATCGACTAATTGCAGACTAGGTGTTCGGCAATGGTGTTTCTCAGTAAATATACTGGCGATGGAAGTTATTATCATTATTTTATCCTATTATTATGTAATGCCACCCGACACCGTTGTATGACAAGGCGCATAATACAGCTGTATTTAGCCTACAATAATTATAACATGGATGGACTGAGAACCAACTCCATGGTGTTCACAATAAAGTGTGAACTCAACGAAGAGGCCAATAATGTGTCAGGTAAATGTATCGTACGTAACGCTAACCTGTTGTATGCCTGCCCACTCCTAGGGTAAAGCACATGTCATGTACAAACCACAACATATTTATTGTTAAACTGGCGACATTCGTTCTCAATCATGTTATACAGTTAAAGTCTTTACAATAGTAGTTATAGTGCTCCAATGACCGATCAAAAGAGGTGACCAGTATGGGAGGGTCACGTGTCTTCCGGTCGCAGATCATTCTGGGTATCATGTGCGCCCCTGGCGGTGACCTATATCCCTATGCATACCCCTAGAGCGCCCCCTGGCGACTGGAGCTAACCCTAACCGTCGTAACCCCAACTTTTTGACATGATCCCGACCTGTCCTCATCATTGGTGACCCCTGACCCTAACAGAGTGACCGCTACCCTAACGTGACCGCTACCCCGATCCCCAAGGAGCGAGATAATTTTAATTGTACCCCAACGCATTTAACCCATGTCTCATTGTCGTCCGCCCTAACCTATCCACATTCTATAGCCTACAACCACCCGGTTCGTTGTGGCCCGCGTTACCCTATCTGCATTCTGTAGCCTATATGGATGTGTATAAATATTCATCCGTTCGTTATTGTATGTGGTAGCAGGGTGAAACGTGGTCATATTTCTTTTGCTAGCGTCGTTAACCGACAAAATCGACACAACACCTCATTGAATGAAGTCACAAAGAAACTTTATTATTTAAAAATAACGATACATCAGATCATGGTAATATAATTATTTAAAAATAGCCATATATCACATCATATTAAAGTGATTTAAATAATGTTCATCGTTCTTCGCTTTATTATTTAAAAATAACTATATATATCACTACTAAAATACTAAAACATAGTATTCATCGATCTTTGAGTAATAATGTCAATCGAAGTTCAGACGTAGCAGCGATCTTCCGCGTCTGTCTATCAACTTGGTAGGTCGTTGTCGTGGCTCTCCTCGGGCATTGCATGCTAGCGACATTTCCTTCTCCACCCGCGCAAGCGGCCGAATCATTCCAAGTTCCGTAATAACGGCAGCCCACATTCGTCTGTGGTCCAGAAAGGAAGCATAGTCGTTGCATTCATCGTCCCAATTTTCTGTAGCCTGAGGGGTGTCGTAACCATCATCGTCATCATCGTCGTCGTCTATGCGCGGTATATAGTCGCGCATCTGCTCCATCACAGCTGCCCACTGTCGTCGATGGATGCTGAAAACCAGAGCGAAAGACACATGAAAATCGAGCCTTTGTTAAAGGTACAGTCGAGACTTTGTTAAAAGTATGCTATATACGTTTCTTAAAATAACACGTGCGTGTGTTAATAAGCTATGGGAAACCCGAGAGCGACGAAAGGCGTACTTTCGACCCGGCCCGCTAGCGAAGTCGGCTTGATGTTTTTTATTGCTAAACCTGTGGCAGCCGGCTAGCAAGCGTGTAGAAGTAGGTCACGCACAGGTGATATCAGTGACCCGACGACCCGGCCCGGCTCGTGTGTTTTTATCGCTAGGCCGGCAACGGCAGCCGGCTAGCAAGTGGCGTGTAGAAGTAGGCCACGCACAGACGATAACAGTGACCCGACGACCCAGCCCGGCTCGTGTGTTATTTATGAGTAGACTTCTAACAACTGGCTAGCGAGCGTTGTGAAATAGTCCACAGTCGCATAAAAGATGTCTCTTAAAGTTAAACTATGTGTTATGTAGATGCTTTTTAAAAGCTTTTTAAAAGCATTCGTTGCATAGGAGTATGTATTAGTTACCATTCGTGAAAACAACGACAGAGATTATGTACTTACGAACGATGCAGCAGTAGGGTAAATGCGACCCCGAGTTCGATGTAGACGACCAGCAGATCGGAACGTAACGCAACGTCAGTAGCAACAAGAGAACGACGGTAAGTGTATACAGAAATACCTAGTCTGAGAACAGCCTGATATAGTAAACGTTAAACAATGCAGACAGCTGACATAAGCCACTATAATACAATAACAAATCTGTCAAAGTCAGAAAGTTATGCGAAAAGATACGCCAGACAGCCGCTAGGAAACAATAATAATAAAATTTATCAAACTGGAAAGCGAAAAACAACTCCCTCACATCGAAAAACATGTTCGTTAAGTCTGTCACAGAGGTGTCAGAGAATCGACGCTGAAACCAAAATCCCATTGATCACGTGTGAAAAACCAAGCCACTGATTCCTAGACAATCGTTGCATCGAATTCCAGACATTCGACGTAGAACAAAAAGCAATCCCTCACAGCGATAAGGCTGTCACAGAAGTGTCAACTAACCGACGCTGAAACCGAAATCCCATTTATCACGCGTAAAAAACCAAGTCAGCGAGTCCTAGACAAACGTTGCATAATATCACCGGCATTAAATACAGTGCATGTAATTCTGAACAACATAAAATCAGAATTAATCATCCTATATACTTCAGAGGAGGAAACAATTTCCTATCTAACTTCTACGCGTGTAGGATACATGCATGGGGTCATGTTTTTAACACCGTTGAAGCTGCGTACATGTACAGGAAATGCATCTTTTATGGCGATGTCGAGACGGCGGAAAAGATGCTAGCCACACGAACCGGACTACAGGCGAAATACCTTAGCAAGACCATCCGAGAGAAGGAGCATTTACGTGTACAATGGAACAAACAGAGACGATCTGTAATGACCGCGTTAGTTGCGATTAAATTTCGCGACACGACACTACGCAAACGATTGTTAAACACACATCCATCGCCGTTAATGGAATGCGTGAGAAGCAGGGAAGGATTCTGGAGTATGCTCACCTACACTGGACAGCCTGGACAGAACGTGTTGGGTCAGATACTCATGAATTGTCGCGAGTTCTTTCGAAAAAAACCAGACGATGAGACTGTGTGCTCGTCAACAACGCCCAGACGATAGGAATGCGCATACCGACGCCCCACAGCTGGTGAGATAACGAGGCGCGCCATGCAAGCGCCCCCGCTATATAAGAGACTCACAGCTCTAACTGCCATAATCAACTCGCACTCTCGATCGATCGACTGCCTCCTGTCTCGTATATCACGCTCAAGTCTTCGAAGTCATGGCCGCACAGCAGTTCGCAGAAGAACAACAGCAGATGATGAATCTGACAAGATTACAATCAGAGATAAGTGCTGAAACTTACAAATTTGCAAGACCGTTAACCATAGTCGCTTGTGCCATGCAAGAGAAATACGTTGTGTATATATCGTGCTCGCAGTGCCCCAAATGCGTCCAGCAACATAAACAAGGCTACTATTGTCCAGTTCACAAATGGCAGAGAGGTCCTGTGTAGAGATACAACCTGCGTGTCCTCCTGCAGGATTGGATCGGAACAGAAATCTGGGTCAGTTTGTTTAACGAACAGCGAAATTACTGGGTTTCGCCGCTAACAGTTACGTCGCTATGACGTCAGACGAAGACCGATCGGCTGCATTGTCGGTGCTGAGGAGGGCCCGTGTCATGGCGACCATTAAAAAGCGCATAAACAACAACTACGTCAACTACAACGCGTCAGAGCTGGAAGTACTAGACGGAGCATTCTCTTTGTAGAAGGAAGACAAAGAGAATGCCGCCGTCGAAACCAGCACTGTCAACAGCACAGGCGCCGATGAAATAACCATGAACAAAAAGGTACAGGAGTGGTTAGATGCATATTAAGATCGTAATCTATTGCCATCTTCACCATCCATCACTTCCTCTACCGAACCGACTCTGTTTACAGCAGACGAGCATACTGCTGTAAGAAACGATGCAGCTATTGTCATAAGCAGCAGCAGCAGCAGCAGCAGCAGCAGCAGCAGCAGCAGCAGCAGCAGCAGTAGCAGCAGCAGCAGTAACGATGCGGCTATTGTCATAAGCAGCAGCAGCAGCAGTAGTAGTAGTAACAGCGGCAACGATCATGATATGCAGGTGACGGTAATGAACATAGACAGAATTTGGAATCCTGCGGAAGCCTTGATTAATCAAAATACCTTCGACGCAGCGGTAGTCGCAGCGTGCGTTCGTTATGCATGTAAAGAGGTGGTACGTATATTAGATCTATCGGAAGATGAGTATTACGTACCGTCTTCCGGTCTTATCATGCACGTCTTGCGTTGGGTTGTCATAGCGTTGGAGGAGAGGTTTGGGAAAATGCAATGGAGTCTCGATATGGCAGACACGGTCAGAGCGACCATAGCCAGTCGATATGCAGGTAAGAACGATGTTGCTGACAGTGATTAAACAGGTGTGTCTTTTGTTGTCCTGTCTATAGATACATAACGGCCTCATACAGCTACGCGAGGCGTACGATAACGACAGAGACGACGATCTGTTCGTCAACGAGAAGACGGCAACGGCAACGACAACGGCGCGCAAACGAATCATGCCACCGTTAGCGGATAACGATCTGCGGTTGGTGCTCAACAAAAAGCGTCGATCAACAGCAACAGCAGCAGCAACAGCAGCAGCAGCAGCAGCAGCACCAACCGCAGCGCCAACCGCAGCACCAATGTCACCACCACCCCCACCGCCGTCGTTTCTAACGACACAGTCGCCATCGTCGTCGTCAACGACAACAACAATGACGACGATGCCACCACCACTGCCGTTGTCATTAACATCGTTCGAATTCAGCCCGGCGACACCGCCACCATCGCCGTCGTCGTCGACGCCGTTGTCGCCACCGTCGTCGCCACCGTCGTCCTCGTCCTCCAACACGCAGATATCGTTCGACACGCAGCCATCAATATGCGCGTGTGAATGTTATTGCCAGAACACTCCATCATCAACGACTCCATCCATGAACATTATAACCCCAGAAGCAGCGAACATTATGCTTACAGAAGCGATCACACATCACATTATGTATAGATCATTTCACACACACCTCTGACAGTAGCCGAAGCCACTGTCAACATATGCACAGAAGCAAGCGCGAGGCTGCTGTCAGAGGACACGCAGATATTTTTCATTCAAGAAGTGGCGTGTTCCAATCCTTGGTTGCTGTGAACACGCCACACACACACACACACACACACACACACACACACACACACACACACACACACACACACACAGACACACACACACACACAGACACACAAACACACACACACACACACACAGACACACAACACACACACACACACACACACACACACACACACACACACACACACACACACACACACACACACACACACATACACAGTAATTTTTAATAGTGTCTTTAATGTTATATATCATTATTGTCTTTAATCATATATATTAGTATTGTCTTTAATCTTATTATTTAGTTAGTAATTGTTATTAGTGTCTTTAATATATCATTATTGTCTTTAATCATATATATTATTATTGTCTTTAATCATATTCTTTAATCTTATATATCATTAGGTTTAGACTAAGTAAGTAGTAATTGTTGTTAATGTCTTTAATCTTATATATTGTTATTATTGTCTTTAATCCTATATATCATTATTTACTTGATGTGATGCATTTTCTTTCAATACATTTATTTTTCTTTATCCTCTTGTATTTTGTCTATGAAATATGTATATAGTAATCTTTATGTATGAAGAGACCGACTTCTATATATATATAATTCATTATTTACGCACGTGACCTCTGTCGTGGTGTAAAAGCCCACAAGTCAGTTCCATCATACTAGCCTCTGGCGCGACGGTAAACGTTCGCAAGCTACTGGTCACTGTCGCGGTATTAACAAAACCACAAACCACCGTCATATGTCATCATCTTATATATATATATAGAGAAGTCTATCCTTTCATACCAGTACAGTATATATATATATTTCATACACAACATATGTATTCTATTGAACAAAAGTGTCATAATGGAATGGAACGTGTTGTGCTGTCATTGTTATATTATTATTCCTACGAGTGACACCCCTCCTCCATAGTCGAAAGGGAACCCGTAGTCGATTATAGTGGACATAGTGGACAATAGTAGCCATTGTTATAGGAACGAGTCTTATCATACATTGACGTCTTATTAGTAAATATAGAAATACCCCCACCACCCCACCACCCCGCACGTACTATATAGATTACTGAGGATCCATCCCCTCTCAGTTGTAGACGCAGACATCGTCATGAAAAGACATCAATGTCGTCACTGTGGGTTCGCCTTCGACACGTGTGCAGAACTACAACGTCATGTGGAGAGTTATCACTCGACGCCATCTTGGGGCCTTCATTCATACTCGGTGGCACCACCAACAGTGGTGCCACCTAGCGACCACGCAAAGAGAGCGAAATACGCATGCGAGAAATGCGGTACAACCTTCGGGAGATTGGACAACCTTCAGCGTCACGTAAGGTCGGTATGTAGTAGTAGTAGTAGTAGTAGTAGTAGTAGTAGTAGTAGTAGTAGTAGTAGTAGTAGTAGTAGTAGTAGTAGTAGTAGTAGTAGTAGTAGTAGTAGTAGTAGTAGTAGTAGTAGTAGTAGAAGAAGAAGAAGAAACACCACCGTCTACGCGTGTAAGAAATGTGGACGAAAGTTCGAAAGACGTTGGCTCCTGACCAGACACGCACGAACCGCGTGTGCCGACGTCACCGAGCCGCCATTACCAAAGAGATCAAAAAGGGAAGACACCACCCCACCCCACCACCCACTCGTTACCGAGGAAGATCCCATAGAACCACCCGATCGACTTCCCTTCTCCGACACTCTGTCGACGGAGTTGCTAGATGTCGTTCGTGCGCACTGGTCTGCTAGAAGGACCCACGTGTCAAGAGGTCCTCTCCAATGCAGGTACGATTACAGATTAACCACGCTAGACACGACCGTCCTAGAACCGTCTTTAAAGGTCATGTTCCAGGAATAGACCAATGCATTCAAGATTAACCTCAGTTACGGGTTCGTTCTGAGAAACAAGAACACGGGTCAATACAAATACTATCATTCCTCGTGTAATTGCTGTGGACGCTATCTGGACGAACCCAGTCTCGTCACCGACAGCAAGGACTTTGATGACTTTCTCGAACGCATCCGAGAAACCGACGTCTTGCAATGGGCCATCAATCAAAGACTGGATTCTGCGTGGGTGTGCGAACTTGTGACGAATATCACTTTCTTCGTTAACCGCATCATCGATCACCCTATGGGATGTGTAGGCATGATCCCTCTTCCGCCCTACATCAAGAAGAAGAAAAGCGTCATCGGTCTGGAAACGGAACCCATCCATCACAAGAGGTACAATGATAACCTATGTCTCTTCCGGTGTCTGGCCCTGCATTGAGGATGCGATCTATATTGATTGGAACCGGTGGTGAATACGCTGTACGAGACATACGATCGAGACCACGTACCCATGGAAGAATTTGCCGGGATCACGCTGGATGACCTCTATCGCATAGATACCACGTTCCAAACGAACGTGTGCGTGTACAATCTCGTCAAACCGGATGTAGAAGATGGTAAATCGACCGGCGAACTGGTAGGTCGATCGTTATGTAAGTACCCCGAAACAATGTATCTCAACCTTCACGAGACACATTTTTCATTCATCCAAGATGTACGCATGTACTGTCACTCGTATCGATGTCGGAAGTGCGGTGACTCGTTATGGAATAAAGCATCTATGCTGCGTAGGCATGAGCGCACGTGTACGGGGGGTGTGCATCGAGTCTATCCTGGTGGCGTGTACCATTCGACTCCATTGGTGTTCGAACGTCTGGACGACGAGAACATTCGTGTGGCTGAATCATTGCGCTACTACCCGTATCGAGCCACCTTTGATTTCGAGTGTTGGTTCGACACGGAACAACTTCCGTCGGATAGTGACAAGGTCCACTGGGTGGCGCGTCACGTTCCACTGACCGTGAGCGTGGCATCCAACGTGCCCGGACACGAGCGAGTGCAATGTCTTGTCACGGATGGAGACACCAACAAGTTGGTGAGCGCCATGATGGATATCTTAAAAGCGATGAGTGACGCCGCGTACGACAAGATCAAACACTCGTACGAGGATGTCTTGGAACAACTCGCAGAGGAACTGACGAACTGGGACGAAAGAGAGAAGGCTGCACGAGCAGCCATCGACAAGAAGAAACTCGTCCGGCAACCAGTCCATACAAAAAGCTGATGGGACAACTTTATGGATGGATGCATCAGTTACCCGTCATCGGGTTCAATTCGGGTAAGTATGATCTCAATGCCATCAAACAGTTCCTCATACCCTACTTCCTATCCACCACGTCAAAGACAGGGGAACAAGAACAAGAACAAGAAGAACAAGACGACAAAGAAGAAGAGAACGAGGGTATCGGGTCTTTTTTCGTCATCAAATGCAACAACACGTTCATGTGTCTTTCGACGGATCAGCTGAAATTCTTAGACATGATCAATTACATAGCCCCCTGGTTCCGTTACGACAAGTATCTGAAGGCGTACGGATGCGAGGTGACGAAAGGTCATTTCCCGTAAGAGTACATGGACCGTCTGGAGAGACTCGACGACACCGCACTTCCATCGAAACAGGCCTTCTTCAGTCGACTGAAGAACGAAGGTATTTCCGACGAGGATTATGCCAGTTGTCAAGAGGCCTGCCGCGACAACGCCATGACGACTTTGCGAGACTTTCTCGTCTGGTACAACAACAGGGACGTGGTTCCCTTTCTGCAGACCATCGACAGACAGTTTGCCTTCTACCAGCAACGTGGCATAGACATGTTCAAGCAAGGCATCAGCGTACCTGGTCTGACCTTGTTCTACCTGTTCAACGACATTCCAGAGAAGACCTACTTTACCATCTTCAACGAGAAGAATAAAGATCTTCATCACCTCGTCAAAGATCACGTGGTTGGCGGACCTTCGCTCGTTTTTCACCGGTATCACGAGAAAGGGGTCACCACACTACGTCAGAACGAGTACGGAGAGGATGCTCGTCCGTGTCGGTCCATCGTCGGATACGATACCAACGCCCTGTACTTGTTGTCACTCATGCAAGACATGCCTATGGGATGGTACACGCGACGACGGGAAGAGAACGACTTCCGACCCGAATCGGCGCAGTTGTACGGACAGATGGCTGCGGAATGTTTGACTTGGGAATCCGAACGCACGGGACGCGACATACGACACCAGATCAACGGTAGAGAGAAGAGAATAAGCAAACTGTTGGTGTACGGGTGGTGCAGCGAGACGAAAACGGCTTACCAGTACCACGGATGTGTTTTCCATGGCTGCCCGTGCACTGGTAAAGAGGTCAACGAGGTCAACGGGAAATCCATGACTGAACTACTCGCCGAGACCCGAAAGAACACCGTCTACCTCCGTCACTTTGTCAAAGTCGTCGAGTTGTGGGAATGCGAGTGGAAAAAGACGAGACGAGATCCTGTCGTGAAAAAGTGTCTAGATGCTGCATTTCCACGACGACGTCACGCAAGATGGACGATGACGTCGCAACAGATACTGAACGGCGTGCGCGCCGGAACAGTGTTCGGTCTAATCTAGTGTGACCTTTGCGTACCGGAAGCATTGCGCGAACACTTTGCCGAGATGCAGCCCGTGTTCAAGAAAATCCGTCAGACACGCGACGATCTCGGACCGTTCATGCGCCGATACGCAGAGGAGCACAACATCATGGCGACTCCGAGACGCATGCTCGTGGGTAGTTATCGAGGCGATAAGATCTTGCTCGCCACGCCTCTGCTGCGATGGTATATGGACTACGGTCTCGAAGTGACGCACGTGTATCAGGTCGTTGAGTACGACCCCACCCCGTGCTTCCGTCGGTTCGACGATGCAGTGTCCACGGCGCGACGCGAGCGAGACGTCCACTCGCACAAGGCCATCATCGCAGACACCATGAAATTGCTGGGGAACTCGGGTTACGGAAAGACCATCACCAACGTGGACCGACATCGTGACGTCAACTACTGCACGGAGAAGGCAGCATCGCTCATGGTCAACGATAGACGATTCCGACAACTCGACGTCGTCGTCGACGATGCGTACGAGATAGAGATGAACAAGAAAACCGTCACGTACACACTGCCCGTGCACGTGGGATTCTTCGTTCTACAGTACGCCAAGATGCGCATGTTGTAGTTCTATTACGACTTCATTGACAGGTACCTGGAGCGCCCTCTTTTTCAGTACTGCGAGATGGATACAGACTCCGCCTATTTGGCTTTGGCTGCCGAGTCCGTCGACGCCCTCGTGACCCCGGAACTACGAGAACATTACTTCCGGCACTGCTCCGAATGGTTGCCGTCCGAATGTTGCGACGACCATCGGAACGAGTACGTGCGCTGTCGACTCGCCAATAGACCGTGGGTCGGCGACGAGGCGTGCTGTAAGGCGCGCAGGGCGTATGATAAGAGGACACCTGGTCTGTTCAAGGTGGAGTGGTCCGGTGACGGGTTCGTGGGGTTGTGTAGCAAGACGTACTATTGTTTCGGACCCATCGACAAATACAGCACCAAAGGACTGAGCAAACGTCACAACGACATCGACAAGAACGCATTCCTGGAGGTGCTCACCAACCGTCGGAGCGGAAGTGGAAAGAACCGCGGGTTCCGGGTGCGTCACTCGACCGTGTTGACGTACGTGCAGGAACGAGCGGCTCTCACCTACTTCTACGCCAAACGCGTGGTGCACGAGGACGGGGTGAGCACGGGTCCGGTGGACGTGTAGAAAAAGGCGATGCACTGCGGTCGTCTTTCATAAGCGACCATGGACGCACGGTGGAAACATCCTTTCACGTGCATCGTCGCCGGACCGACGGGATGCGGCAAAAGTACTTTCGTGAAGCGTATGCTGCGTCACGCTAATGCGATGATCGATCCACCCCCCGAACGGATCACGTGGTGTTACGGAGAATGGCAAGAGGCTTACGCAACAATGGACTTGGTCGACGTGCGGTTCGAGGAAGGGTTGCCGAGTGCGAGCATATTCGATTCGTCGACGAGGAACCTCATCGTCATAGACGATCCCATGGCAGAAACAGACGAACGGGTCACGACCTTGTTCACTAAAAAAGTCATCACAGGAACACGTCCGTGCTGTATCTCGTACAGAACCTGTTCCCCAAAAACAAAGAGAGTCGTACCATCTGTCTGAATTCTCAGTACATGGTGGTGTTCAAGAATCCTCGTGATGCATCGCAGATGTCGCACTTGGCTCGACAGATGTATCCGGGGCGCGTCAAGTTCGTTCAAGAGGCTTTTAAAGACGCCACGTCGGTACCGTACGGTTATCTATTGGTCGATCTCAAACAGGACACGCCCGAGGACATGCGTCTGCGCACGGCCATCTTTCCAGACGACGGTGTTCAGTACGTGTACTTGCCGAAAGTATAAAAAGACCGCACGCGTGGATAGTCTCTTCATTCGCACCATGTCTGCGCTGGTGAAGAGACACATTGTGTGCATACAGGCTCTGAACAGAATCAAGAGCAACAAATTGAAAAGGGCCATCATCGCCAACGCCGACGCCGATCTGCTGTGTGCACTAGCCGAGTGTGCCTACAACATATTAAAAAAGAACATTCCATTGAGCGAATTAAAGAGGCGACGTTTGAGTAAATACAAGAGGAAGTTACGCGAGTTGTCTCAGAGACGAACGCCAGCCGCCAGGAGAAGACGCATCTTGTTGCAACAGCAGGTCGGCGAGGGACAGAGCGGAGGTTTCCTATTGGCCTTCTTAGCACCGTTGGCAAGTTCGGTCTTTCTACCCTTGCTCCGGGAGGGGGTGGCGGAGGGAGCAGTAGGAGCTCCTGCTACTACTAGCAGGATAGAGGCCGACGTCGTGGACACCGTTCCCAAGACCATGCAAGGCAAAGCCAGACGTTTGATGGAACATCTCAAAAGAGATATTGCGTGGACCGCTCGCGGCGAACTGATCCACGAGGGTGTGCCGGTTGCCGGAAGTAACGTGGTGGATCTCGTGAATGATCTGTTGCCTAAGAGAAAGACCGATCCAACGGGATGGCAACCGTTCGCAAGACAACTCCGTGCCATGAACCTGCCCATGGAGTTGGTCGGTAACGTCGCCAGGAGAGACTACATACGTCAGGCGACGACGCCGACGATGACATCCACTCCAGGTCGCCGTCGTCGAATGCCGACTACCCCTCGCTCTGGTGGTAGCGCACGAAGATCGCTCAGTTGGACACCCCTTGCTCGTCGACGCAGTCAGATGGAACATTCCATGCTCACCCCACCTCCACAACGTCAACGCAAGGCTCTGGCGTCATTGGCTAGTTGGGAAGACATTTAAGACGATGCGGCACGTGTCCATTGCACAGTGTGCGCTCCGATGTCGAGCGATCCACAGGACACGTACTACCGTTGCGTCATCGTTGCAGTATTTTGCGGTGGACTTTACTTGATTGTCGACGCTATAGCTCGAACAGCGTACTCGTTGTCACTCATCGAGAACCGTGCTACAGAGTCAACGTCACAACCGCCACCGCCAATCCATCGGAACTCTTTTAATGGCGCCTAGAAAAGAACAACCACTGAGGAAGGTCTACTTCGACCCGAAAAGGGTAGGTAGTTACGGTGGAGTCGATGCGTTGCGACGCGTCGCGCGCATGTCACGAAAAAGGGTCGCGGAATGGTTGTCAGAACAGGATGCCTATACCATACACAAACCGGCTAGACGTCATTTCAAGAGACGATGCGTCATCGTGGGTGGTCCACGTCAGCAGTGGCAGGCCGATCTCGTCGATCTGTCGAATTTGAAAAAGGACAACGACGGTATGACCTTTCTCCTCACGATGATCGACGTCTTCTCGAAAGTTGCCTGGTGTGTTCCCATGAAGAACAAGTCCGCGGCGTCGTTGGTAGCAGCGCTTGACAGCACGTTCAGCAAAGGTTGGCCACAGACGTTGCAGACAGATCAAGGTCTGGAATTTCTGAATAAATCCGTTCAGGCTCTATTGAAGAAGCACGGCATCCATCACTTCTCCACGCACAACGCGGAGACGAAGGCGAGCGTCGTGGAAAGATTCAACAGAACGTTGAAGACGCGCAGGTGGCGATACTTCACGAAACACCAGACGTGGCGATACATCGACGTCCTTCGGGACTTGGTACAATCGTACAACAACAACCCCACCGCAGTATCGGCATGGCTCCGTCACAGGTAAGTTACCAGAATCAACAACAGGTGTGGCAGCGTCTGTACGGACACGACGGTAAGGGCGTGCCCAAGTTGCGCGTGTCGGATCGCGTGAGCATCAGCAAGTACAAAGGTAAGTTCGAAAAAGGCTACGCGGCGAATTGGAGCGAAGAGATGTTCACGATACACTAGGTTCATCCCTCCGATCCACCCGTGTATCGATTGAGGGACGATCTCGGCGAAGTGCTGGAAGGCACCTTCTACGAAATGGAACTACAGAAGGTGTCGGTACCCGCCGATAAACTGTACTACGTGGAAGCGGTACTGCAGCGTCGTAAGGTAGGTAGACGAACGGAGGCTTTGCTGAAATGGTTCGGCTACCCCTCCAAATTCAACAGCTGGATCGATGCCAAGGCACTCGTCCACTCCACTATAAAGACTAGCCACGCGTACGGTGACACTTCATTCGAGAAATGACACAAGACACGACAACACGAGACTTCACCACCACCATAGAACAGGAGGAACAAGAGGACGTAGTAGCAGCAGAGGACAGTACTGACGCGCAGAACGCAGAGGACAGCAGCAGCAGAAGCAGCAGGACTCCTTGGCATCTGTTCGGTACCGTGTGTCCTAAAGAAGAAATAGTCTTTCTGTGTCAGGTCCTCGTCTTGTTCACGGTCATCCTGATAAGCATTTACAACCTGACCACAGGACAAGAGAATTCTAATCTGTGGACGGCCCTGTTGAGTAGTTCTTTGGGTTACCTACTCCCCAATCTCACGTTGCGACGCAATGGCGACTGATTTCTACCTGACACTGCCTAGCAACGCTTCCATGAAGATGTATCCCGACAATACGTTGGCCCATTACATCACCGACTTACCTCGACGTATCGATCTGACTGGCGAGTGGGAGTGCGGTTTGGCAGAGATACAGTACCCGCATACTTGGTACAACGTTACAGAGGAAGATGTCTGGTTCTTCCTCAATGAGAAAAATCCTACGGGTCTTATCCCGAGTATTGATGAACATTGATGAACCGTGTAAACAGGGGTCTGCGACTTATGTCGACGGACAAGGCACGAGCTAAATTGAGCTACAGCATCATCACTCAAAAAATGACGTTGCACATGTCATCCGACACAATGTTCACCATACCGTACCACAGTGCGTTGGGACCTATGTTGGGATTTCGTAAGTCGGTCGTCACCAGTCCGCCGACAGTAGCAGCAGCAGCAGCTGTAGCAGCAGACAGCACACACCAGCACGTTCACCCGAGACTAAGTGGAACGTCAGCCACCGTGATTATGCCACCACCACCTACACACAGTCCTGATGCTCCGTACCCCTTCCGTAAAGTAGCCGAATACGTGGTGAACATGAATCGAGGGTTCGATACCATCTACGTCTACACGGACGTCGTGGAGTCTCGCATAGTCGGTGACAGCGTCGCGCCTTTGTTGCGAGCCCTCCCGGTTGGCGGAATTCACGGTGCCACGGTATCCAATAGGTTCACTAACATTCACTACGTGCCTCTGTTGTACTCGCACTTCAAGTCGATCGAGATGGATATAAGAGACGACATCGGACGGCGCGTGCCATTCGAGTACGGTAGAGTGACGGTGACGCTTCATTTTCGACGACGTAGGACCGGACTGTTCTTAAGATGAATTACAACGACTATTACGCGCGTCAGGCGGGTGGTGCACTGCCCTACTTCGCCGGTGCCCAATACCAACGAGGTCACGGACTAGGCAGTCTGTTCGGAGGTCTGTTGCGCAGCGCCATGCCACTCATCAAGAGAGGTGCTGTGGCGTTGGGAAAGGGGGCGTTGAAGACCGGCGTGCGCATAGCCGACGACGTCGCGGATGCCGGTAGGAATCTGATGCGTGGCCTTCTGGCCCCTGGCGTGCGAGCTCGTAAACGTATAAAACGCGCGCCTGCGAAGAAAGGAGTCACTTTAGCAAAGAGACGACGCAAGAGACAGACGCCCGCGAAACGTGAAGCCGACATATTCGATAACGACGATGGCTTTCGCACATAGACAGTCGTGCGAAGGAGTCAAAACCGAGCTGGATCTCTTTACCGTACCCCCCACTCAGAACAGCATCCTCGACAGCCGCGTAGTGGAACATCAACCCATGTCCTCTCTGGACTCGGGTGGACCGATAGAATTCCTTATACCCGGATCGGGCGACGATTACCTGGATCTCGCCAACACGATGCTGCACGTGCAGGCGAAGGTGACACGAGCCAACGGGGACGATCTCGACTTGGCCGACCCCGTGGGACCAGTGAATAACTGGCTGCATGCGCTGTTCAGTCAAGTCGACGTCTATCTGAACGGCACCTTCGACCAACACGTATGCGTATCGCGCCTATAAAGAGACGCTGCTGAGCTACGGTCCCGATGCCAAGGACACGCAACTGACGGGTCAGCTGTGGCACAAGGACACGGCCACTCGCATGGACGCCGTCGAGATAGCCGACGGACCCGCGGCTAACGAAGGGTTCGTGGCTCGACGAGAGAACATCGTAAGGAGTCGCCTGGTCGATATGATGGGCCGTCTCCACGTGGATCTCTATATGCAAGATAAATTCCTGATCAACGGCGTCGATGTCAAGATACGACTGGTGCGTAGTAAGCCTGCTTTTGCACTCATGGCTGGTGGGATCAACCCCGATTACAAAATACAAATCGTCAATGCCACCTTGTTTGCAAAGAAGGCCACCCTGAATCCGACCGTGCAGATGGCGCACATCAAGGCTCTGTAGAAGAGCACGGTCAAGTATCCGATGCGATCGGTCGAGTGCAAGGTGTACTCCATTCCTGCTGGCACTCGGTCGCACACGTACGAGAACCTGTTCCTCGGTACCCTGCCGAAACGTCTGGTGCTGTGCTGCATCGATAACGATGCCTACAACGGTGCGTACGACAAGAATCCGTTTCACGCCAAGAACAACGCCACGCGGTGTACGTGGACGGACGACAGATACCTTCCAAACCTTTCCAGCCCAATTTCGCAGACGACCTCTTCGTCAGGAGCTACATGAGTCTGTTCTCCTCGACCGGCAAGATGTGGCAGGACGAGGGGAACGGACTGACTCGCAGCGACTACCGACACGGCTACACCTTCTTCGGTTTCGATCTGACCCCCGACCAGTGCGACGGTCCCTGCTTCCATCTGGTACAAAAGGGCAACCTGCGCATAGAACTGCATTTCCGCAACGCGCTGCTGAACACCGTAAACGTCGTCGTCTACGCCGAGCTCAAGTCCGTGCTGGAAATCGACAAGAACCGCAACGTCATCTACGACTACTGAGATGGACACCCTGCAGATCGCTAGACTACTGACGATGGACCCGCGCGCCAGATCGATATTTCGCGGCGTCGTACCCAAAGACGGACTGCTCACGACGATAGACGGCGCTCTGCCCGCGGCCTTCGTGTGCAACACCGACGACGGCGACGAACCAGGCGAACATTGGATAGAGCTGTACCTGGACGCCGACGGACGCGGCGATTACTTCTGCTCGTACGGTCTACCGCCACGACACGCTGCGTTCCGCACCTTCCTGAACGAACATTGTTCCGATTGGACTCATAATACAAAGAGGCTTCAGAGTCCTCTGTCTAACGTTTGTGGACAATATTGTGTAGCTTTTGTATTGCTTCGTTGTATTAACGTTCCGATGAGAACTTTTGTTAACATATTCGGCACCGATCTAGTAGCTAACGATTGCCGCGTGTTTGATTGGCTTAAACAGCTGCGATAAGGTAGACTGTATTATCGCTCATCATAGTAGTAGTAGTAGTAGTACATCGATCGAGCCTCTGGCGAGGTGGATGCACCACCCGTAAGCTCGCGACCTCTGGCGTGATGGTAAACATCCGCAAGTCGCCTCGTCATCATCGATCACCCTCGAGCCTCTGGGGAGGTGGAGACACCCCTAAGCTCGCGACCTCTGGCGTGATGGTCAACATCCGCAAGTCAAGTCATCATCATCATATTCATCATATTCATCGTAGTCGTAGTCGTATTGGTGATATTACACGCTACCCTTGATATATCGTCATGCTGCTTGTGTCGTTCAATAAAATACGTGTGCAATCGTTCCATACCGTGTTGTGTTGGTTTCTCGTCTCCATTAGTCCCTTTGATCGTTGATAATTAATTACCCTATTCTTAATTGCTGCGTATGGGTCACTCCGTCAGGGGTAATATCGCAAACGTCTACAGGGTGGGGTTACGACAGTTAGGGTTAACTTCAGCAGTCAACAGGGGTTAGGGTTAGCACTCCAATCAAAAAGTTGTGGTTACGATGGTTAGGGTTAGCTCCAGTCGCCAGGGGGGGCTTTAGGGGTATGCATAGGGATATATGTCACCGCTAGGGGGCGCTCCTGATACCCAGATGGCTCTGCGACCGGAAGTCACGTGACCCTCCCATACTGGTCCCCTCTTTTGATCGGTCATTGGAGCACTATAACTACTTACAATATATCATGATAGTCTGTCTTTCAAGAATTTATGGTAACTACTTCTGCGCATACCGACGATAGTTAGGAAACGAAGTACATGTACTAACTTGTAAAATGACACTGGCTGGCGGTGTAATCCAAATTTCCGCATTTACATTTTTTATACAATGTTTTCAACTATTTCTTACGTTCATAAAACGGATGCCACAAAACAACGAAACAAAATACTACGGGTTAAGAACCTCGGTCGATGTGGTCTGTAATAAATACCGTTTCAATGTTGCGTTTGTAATTCGAAAACAAATACATAAGAAAAACAGACGTACGTACACGTCGGTGCTGAAAGCATGTTACAATATGTGCACACCCACGTGTGTGCGTGTAGTCCAAACGAAAACAACTGCATCGTGTCTTCACGCGCAAGGGATACTCGAGTTACCCATACGTGCATGTGTGTTGTCATCCAGTGATTAGAAATTTAAATACGTGCACATCACAAGTGTCGTGCGTAGTCTTCAAGTCTAGCCATATACCTGTTCAGAATCAACTTACAAGGAGTAAAACAATGAACAGTTATCCGTCTCCGCACGTGCTCAATAGTTTTGTTTCAATAGTTTTGTTTCTATTTCAACAACAACGACAACTGCGAGTAAATATCACGTGAGTGTGTGAGTGCCCATTTGGTAAATCGTTCGATTACGACGTTATTAATTAAATTAAATATAATATTCACCCTTCGCATTAGAAATCATAGCACAACACGAACTGTCGTTGTAATACGTAAAAAGCATAGACGTAATTTTGGAAATACATCTGGATTAACATGTATGAAAAATTACACATGATTCAAAGGTAAGGTAGAGCAATTAGGGAATCGTTAGAACGTGCGGATGCACGAGTGAAAGAACTAGTAGCAGCACTACAGCAAACAATGAGTAGCAGACACTCCTCTTGGAGGATGTGGTTGGCTCTGAAAAGAACCGTTTGTTTTTCGACTAAGTAAGGCCGAGTCGTCTAGTGGGCCTTCTGGGTCTTTTTTGGCAGAAGAACCGCCTGGATGTTGGGCAGTACACCGCAAATTCTTACAAATCAACGAAACAAAATACTACGGGTTAAGAACCTCAGTCGATGTGGTCTGTAATAAATACCGTTTCAATGTTGTGTTTGAAATTTGAAAACAAATACATAAGAAAAACAGACGTACGTATAGGTCGTTGCTGAAAGCATGTTACAATATGTGCACACCAACGTGTGTGCGTGTAGTCGAAACCAAAACAACTGCATCGTGTCTTCACGCGTAAAGGGATACTTGAGTTACCCATACGTGCATGTGTGTTGTCATCCAGTGAGTAGAAATTTAAATACCGTGCACAGCACAAGTGTCGTGCGTAGTCTTCAAATCTAGCCATGTACCTGTTCAGAATCAACTTACAAGGAGTAAAACATGGCCATTAAAAGGAGTATCGTGTTAAAATCACCGGCACTTCATTCGTATGCCACGAACGCGGAAGTAAAGCAATGAACAGTGATCCGTCCCCGCACGTGCTCAATAGTTTTGTTTCTATTTCAACAACAACAACAACAACAACTGCGAGTAAATATCACGTGTGTGAGTGCCAATTTAGTAGCGTTCCGATTACGACGTTATTAATTAAATTAAATATTCACCCACCCTTCGCATTAGAAATCATAAAACGAACTGTCGTTGTAATGCGTAAAAAGCATAGACGTAATTAGACGTAATTTTTTTAATACATCAGGATTAACATGTATGAAGAATTATACACGATTCAAAGGTAAGGTAGCGCAATTAGGGAATGGTGAGAAGGTGCGGATGCACGAGTGAAAGAACTAGTAGCAGCACTACAACAATCAATGAGTAGCAGACACTCCTCTTGGAGGATGTGGTTGGCTCTGAAAAGAGCCGTTTGTTTTTCGACGAAGTAAGGCTGAGTCGTCTAGTGGGCCTTCTGGGTCTTTTTTGGCAGAAGAACCGCCTGGATGTTGGGCAATACACCGCCCTGTGCGATGGTGACGCCAGAGAGGAGCTTGTTCAACTCCTCGTCGTTGCGGATGGCCAGCTGCAAGTGACGGGGGATGATCCTCGACTTCTTGTTGTCGCGGGCGGCGTTTCCTGCCAGCTCGAGAACCTCGGCAGCCAGATACTCCATGACGGCAGCCAGGTAGACGGGCGCACCGGCTCCGACGCGCTGAGCATAATTGCCCTTGCGCAGATGACGGTGAATACGACCGACGGGGAACTGAAGTCCGGCACGAGAAGAACGAGTCTTGCTCTTTCCCTTCGTCTTTCCACCCTTACCGCGTCCAGACATGATTGCTGTGCTACGAACGTAAAACGACGAACACAACTGATGAGAGGAAAATAGAGAATGCCACAACGCCGCGCAGATTTTCCTTTTATAAGGCGGTCGCGCGCGGCGGTCGCGCGCGCGCGCGGTCGAAACGACCACGTGACCGTAACGACCACCCTTCTTACATCCCGCGCGCTATAAAAACTCGGCGGCTGATGTGCACCGGCAGTTCTACGTATCTATCTGTGTACGACTAAGACAACATGCCTCCTAAAGCAGCATCGAAGGGCGCCAAGAAGGCTGTCAGCAAGACGAAGACGCCTAGTAGCGGTGGCAAGAAGCACCGTAGGCGAAGGAGGGAGAGCTACGGAATCTACATCTACAAGGTGCTGAAGCAGGTTCACCCCGACACCGGTATCACTAGCAAGGCGATGAGCATCATGAATTCGTTCGTCAACGATATCTTCGAGCGCATCGCCGCCGAGTCGTCCCGTCTCGCTCACTACAACAAGCGTTCGACGATCACTAGCCGCGAGATCCAGACCGCCGTCCGTCTCTTGCTGCCCGGCGAGCTCGCTAAGCACGCCGTCAGCGAGGGCACGAAGGCCGTGACCAAGTACACGAGCACTCGATAAACCACCTGGTGTGGCTACAAAAACAAACGGCTCTTTTCACAGCCAACCACTTTCTCACGAAAGAGTAGTAGCTGTCTGTCGCTTAGCTCGTGATTATTCCACTCTTAACTTAGCGTAGCTACTCCGAACAGCAACACCGTCCCTACCAATGCACCCACTCACGATAGTGGGTTTAGCAAAGGAGTGCTTCCCACGCACGCACAAACAGGAATTTCTTAACAAATATCATCAGATCAAATGGCTAAATGCAGCTAATAAAAAATACTCCTACTTCAACCACACTCTTAGTAGGATACTTCTTCCGTCATCATTGTGTAGTAGTTTGAAACAGCACCCCTGCACCAACTGTCACGTTTTACAGACATATTCCTGTTTCCCGTCAATGTGTCCTCTGTGATTTATCCAGATTTGTCTCTCCCACCACTCCTTTGTCCAGTTCATATCCGACGACACGTCGCATCCTGTTTACGATAGGCCATGCTATTATAAAATGGACACATGTTTCTACGTTTACAAATGTTGTGTACGGTTTTCTTCAAATGGCTCACGTTAGCATTGATCCTGTTAGAGAGCGGCAAGAAATGTTTCGTCAGTCCAAGGAATTTCACGTGTCCACATTCACGTGAGCATGCCGAAAACAACAACTAGAATGTTGTCTGAATGTACAGCATAAATCAATGAAGTAGACTTGGACAAAGCTTCCCGATTGGTTCGACTATTGCAATTATTGTGTTGTTGTTGATGTTGTTGTTTTGAAATTGACAACCCTAAACACTTATGATCGTACAGACAAAATAGCAGTATGCCTGCATCGACTGAACAACGCTAACGGAACTGGACATATCAATGTATTTGAAACGTGCGCTTTGCAACGGCCACCTAATTGTTAGTCATTTTGATAACGCACAGTACTGAACATTTATTTCGGCACAGAAATGTTACTGTCATGTTCGACAATGCACAGTAGCGAACATTCTTGCCAGCACACAATTGTTACAATCATGTTGACAATGCACACATTACTGAAAATAAATGTCGCTGATAGGCGCGTAACGAACCATTTGTTGCACAACGACTTATGCATTTCACAAAATTGATCTGCACAATCTTCTCAAACGAGATTATTATTATCCCCAGCTGCTGTCGATAGAACTAAGGAAACGGTTGGTCGGCGGGAAAGTTCGCTCGCGCGCGTGCGCGCGCGCGCAAACTATCTTGCACATAATTGCTGGCTTGTGAATTCTACTACGCGGTCCGCGCTTTGCTGCGCAGTGGGCGGACTACTCCGCAGTCCGCGCTTTGCTCGCTATAAAGATCGACAGCGCCGTGTTTCGTCATTCGTTAAGCTGTCTCATTCGAAAAGCTAAACATGTCTGGTCGCGGTAAAGGAGGAAAGGGTCTTGGAAAGGGTGGCGCTAAGCGTCATCGCAAAGTTTTGCGTGATAACATCCAGGGTATCACCAAGCCGGCAATCCGCCGTCTCGCTCGCCGTGGTGGAGTCAAGCGAATCTCGGGTCTCATCTACGAGGAGACTCGCGGTGTGCTCAAGGTCTTCCTCGAGAACGTCATCCGCGACGCCGTCACTTACACCGAGCATGCCAAGCGCAAGACGGTCACCGCCATGGACGTCGTCTACGCACTGAAACGTCAGGGCCGCACCCTGTACGGTTTCGGAGGTTAGACTGCCACTGTCGGCGGCATCGCAACAAACGGCTCTTTTCAGAGCCACCCACATTTTCACAAAAGTGTGTTGCTACATCGCATTCGTGTAACTAATAATATGCGTCACGTCTACTTCGTCGCTGACGTATGTTTCTTGTCTATCTATATCTCATGTCTGTCTTGAATCCCTCCAACGTGATCAACATTTAACAAGACCACACGTACACGCACACACACATATATAAATTATACGAAATGGCTAGCGCTCCGGACCCGTAAGCGCAGCTTATCAGCTATTGGTCCGGCACTTTTCCGCATTGTATGCGCAGTAAGCGTGTGCGCACATGACCCGCGGCGTATATAATGTGCGCATGCGGACGGTCATCTTCCTTTTTGAGTAAGCGTCGATCCGTTACTATGTCTGTTAACGTTGCAGTCGGGGACACGTTTAACAGTTATTCCGACTTGGAACTTTTTATTCTAACATACGAAAGGGAGAACCACGTGCAGCTAACTTTACGAGACACGCGAACACTGGACAATGCACGCAGTAGGGCACCGAAAAGAGTCGAAGGCTCAAATCCGCGGTTGAAGTACTATTCCGTGCACTACACTTGTGTCTGTGGAGGGAAGAAATATTTCTCGAAAGGCAACGGCATACGCACAGGTCAACGGTTAGTGTGGTTTATTTTAGATAGTTCAGGCACAATAAGCGTATGCCGTAATGTTTTTGATGGTGAATCCCCTGGCAAATTCTACTGTTTGAAACCTAGCCAACCTTAAAGGGGGGGTGAAGCACTTGAACAACCATAGCCCAAACATAATAACATACCATTTACAATATATATCACCCTTATATGATGGGCGCAACGCCACGGTAATCTTGTAATATCCTTTTTAACTTTGCCATTATCTTCGCTGGGCGGCGCCATATTGCTCTGCGGGGGGCTCAGCGGCAGAGTGGTTTGAGTACGAGCTCCTGGCACCGCGTTCACACAGTAAAAACCTCTTTGAAAAACGGCCGAAACGCATGGAAAATCGAATAAAAAGAAAACTGGTGTGCACTGGATGGCTCCTGGATATATCAACTAGTACTACAAATGCAAGGAACAAATTTTTTATCGACTTCCCAGGAAGAATTTGCAGCGGAAAATGTGGTTGCAAATGCGGAAATTGCCGTGTCCGCCAGCCGCAGGCTCTGCGAGTGAGCACTTGTCCGATGCAGATAACAAGACAAAAGACTATGTGATGAGCATGGACAGACGGTGAGCATCAAGATGTCATTCTTAGTCAAAGATACCGTTCCATCTTAGATCTTTTTTTTCGCATATGACCATGCATCTACAGACTATTCTGCGACAAGGAAACGTCAGATATCAGAGGGCAGAGCGATGCGTAGGAAGCGACGAGCCGAAACCAGGTTAGTAAATTGGATTACCGTTACCATTGTGACTTATCACTACGATTACAATATAGTTCCACCCCAATAAGCACAGCTGTGCTTCAACGTCAGCATATATATGACCCACAGTAAATCGAAATGTATGAATACAATAAAGTGCGAGTAAGTGTTAATAGTTTTATATAATTACGAGTGTTTTCCAATCCGCCGATTTATATTCGACGTGATCATAGGACTGATACGTACCGTCAATACGTGGCCGTACTCAGAACAATAACAATAACTCAGTAAGTGCTACAGGATATACTGCAACCTTATAACATGGGCCATGGCGTATGTACTAGGCAAAATTATTCAAGAAAATAATTTGATATTATTTATTGACAGTCATAATAAGTCTCATACTCATGTGTTCTAAATACCTAGAGTAGAGAGCAAGCAGCAAGCGTAAGGCTAAGCCTGGGGGGGGGGTAGATGCATGGGAGAAACACGACCAAAAGACAGTATACAGAAGCCTATTGTTGCTGTTTACATTTCAAATTCTTTATGGAAATATTTAAAATATACAAATACTTTCATTGTGATTAAGTGCAAATGCAGTTACAAAAACTGTTTAAAAGTATTTAAATATTTAAGTAAAATGCATTTCACCCATGCAATGTCTAGCTAGCTGGAAAGGAAACTTACTAAGGCATCGTCATCTACCCAGTTGAACACTGTCAGATTACATGTCTGCTTTCTATAATGACACTTTACAATTTATGTCTGAATTCTTGTGACTTGACAATAAGGCAAAATTATATAAAATTAATTTTCTTTATTGATCAGATTAAACCCCACATGTAATAACCGGAAGTTCATAGAGATGTATTAATTACATTTTATTCTAAGTCGACTGATAACACTGTAATGAATACCGTGGGTGGAGGGGGCAACTGTCGGCAACCCACAATAGTATTAGTACAAGCTATACATATGAAGGAAGTATATCAGGCATGGGGTCAATTCTGTTTTGTCCATTCCAAAAAATCAGTTCTAATTCCGCCTTGCAAAAAATCAATTCCAAAACGTTAAAATCCTAGGCTAAAGAAAAATTCAAATCCAATTCGTTTTAACACAGTTTTATTTGTCACGTGTGCACAATCATATTTAATTAGATATGATTAAAAAATTATTGTTCGTTAAATGCACACACACACATATATATATATATATATATATATATATATATATATATATATATATATATATATATATGTGTGTGTGTGCATTTAACGAACAATATTTTTTTAATCATATCTAATTAAATATGATTGTGCACACGTATATATATATATATATATATATATATATATATATATATATATATATATATATATATATATATATATATATATATATATATATATATATATATATATATATATATCAGGTTTGCCATATAAAAAACTTTAAAATGGCATCCAGCCATTTCATATGTACATTCTGCTGCGACACCTCTCCTGGATTTTTGCTAACAAAACCAGACATTTTGGACAGCCCTGGACAGTTGGGTCATTAATCTGAGTTTTGAACAGTTTCCCCTGTTTATATCGGGTCCAGGTCATTTGCCCCCCTTCCGGACATTTGCCCCTTTGTCACTTGCCCCCCAGACATTAGCCCCTTGCCTTATTCAAAATCTGGACATTTGCCCCCTGTCTATAGCTTCTGGATTATTTGTAAGTTTTTTTAAGAAATGTTTTTTTAACTTATTTTTTTTATTTCTGAACATGAATTCAATATATATATTACCCTAATTGCAATTAATGTTCTTTGTGCAAGATCAGCCAAGTAAATTACTTTATGTAGTTGGAGATTATCCTGTAATCAAAGGATTATCTTTATTGCAATTGTGGAAGAAGCCAGTGACATTAGGACCTGGACATGTTAGGACAATTGAGGATATTTGAAAGAAGCCATCTCAACAAGGTTTCTTTTGAATTGCATTTACCATGGAGAGTTGGAGTGAATCCATTTTCCTATAAAACTGGATGCACAAGCCAGAGTTGTCAGAATTCACTTATAACTTCACCATGGAAATTACTACTAGCATTTGAGGAGGTCATGTTTTGAGTGTCATTCCTACACCAAGAAGGGGGACCAACAAGATTACTCTTCATTGGGAGTGAAGCCAGCGTCGATCCTGATCATGCAAGGGTGCTGTGGTCACTGATCTGATCTCCAGATCCAGAATGTGATCAACAAGACTGCCTGCAACCATGATGGTGACACGGCACAGATAGAAGCTGCCAAGGTCCGTGAGGACCTGAAAACTAAGGCAGCTAATACCAGGGGCACTCCAAACCAGCTGACTCGTTACTGTCCACCACTGTTTGTGGAAGCATCACCCCAAGAACCCATCTTCCACCACTGATCTGACTATCAATGATACCTGGAAAACAACTGGTGACAAGATCATCTCATACACACTCCAGGGGATAGGCCATTGCATTAGGCTAAAGTGACTTTGACTTGTCATTGAATGTTATGTTATTGTAGTAATAATGATAAAACTGCAAAATGATTTTCACTTGTCAACTATCATAGAAAAAAGGGGCAGATGTCTGGGGGGGAGCAAATATACTAGGAGGCGGATTTATATCGCTATCAGTTGTGGTATCATTGATATTTCATCAAATTTACTGGAAAGTTTGAGTCTTCAACATCCTAATCTCCAACATGTATTCTCCATGGGAACATTTTTAATTACTACAAAGGGCAAACCCTACAGCCACATGTAACAGCATTGTACAGGTGACCAGTGACATGTTTAGTATGGGAAACTTGTGGGCTGAACATTAGGCTTGGATAAACAAGGGGCTGCATTCAAGTGGGGCAGGCTTCCTCTCTCACACAAAGGGAATGAGCAGGCAGGTGCCCTTAATTGGCAATCTCTGTAAATAAACCTTCTACACTGAGAAAGAAAATGAGGTCTGTTACAGTAACTTAATATTTCTTTTTGATGCAAATGCTTGATTATATTGTTCTTGGTCACAATGTTTCAATACCAGAGTAGACAGTGTCTATGCTGTAATGTTGACAACTTCCTGGCTGTTACCAGATTCAGGGTGACATGCTAATAGAAGACAAATATGATTTTAAAAGTAATATAAGTAAATATCAGGGTAAATATTAACAGTATCAAGTCAATAATTCCAACAAAATCAATTCCAATTCCCAAAAAAAAAATTTTGGAAAAACAAATTCAATAAAAAAAAAATGTTGTAGTCAATTCCAATTCCGGAACTGGAATTGAGGGTCAGTTCCAATTCCGGAATGGAATTGACCACATGCCTGAAGTATAATCATGACAATATCTTGTCTCTGTGTACTACAGCAACAGTCATGAACAGTATAATTGAATTGAAACAAGCTTATGTCTGTGGGGCTTTTGTCGGGAGGGGCTTTTGTCCATGCACCATACTATCTAGCAGATGCTTTCAGTATAATACCTAATAATTATATATATATTTACATATATACATATATATATATATATATATATATATATATATATATATATATATATATATATATATATATATATATATATATATATATATATATATATATATACGTATGTGTGTGTGCATGCAGCATTTATAAGGTAAAGATGTCACAGGCATAGATCTGCATTTGGTCCAATAACAATATTCATGCATTATGTTATCTAAATCGAGTGTCAGATATAAAATAAGGAACCCCATAGAAAGTGTACTTATGGGTCCATATTTTGTTATGGAATTTGGACCCCTTATAGAATGTTGACCTCCCTGGCCCATTAAAAACAGTGCAATGTTGATTAGATAATATAATGCACTTTGGAGCTAGGATGCTACAATTTTGGTTACATGCGTTTGGTTATGTTACCAGTGGCATTCGTCAAACTGACCAAACAGATTCATTAAAAACATTAAGAGATCAGTGAAAGACCCATTGGTTGAATTAACATGGCTCCATAGGGAAAATGCTTTTCCCTGTGGTTGATTACTTTATACATTCTATATGACACTGGCACTCTTATATTCTAAAAATAATATATACAAGAGAAAGTTTCCCACATTGTGATTCATTTTTATTATGCAAAAGATGAATTTTGTAAAATGTTCAAGTCACTGTATGTGTAATCTTTTTCAGATGAAGGATTCACCATTGGTTCATACAAGTACAGGTACTAGTTTTGAAGCATCCAGCGCTACGGGTGATGCCGTCAATCTTTACATTACGGATGTCACCTTTAGTGCCATCACTGCTACTACTGCTGTGGCACAACATACAACTGATGCTGAAACGCAAATCGATCCGGTAACGATATTTCAAGTGCGACACTTCGCGAATGCTGCTGTAGTCACGGATGACATTATTGCACCAATGAACGTTGATCATGACTACTCCTATGTGAAGCTTCCATCAGATTCAGTGAGAATAAAGACATTGGTGCAGATGATGCACACTATGTGATAACAGCGACATAACCGAGGGTGACTCAAGCAGCTCCGACACCTATGAGAAAGAGAAGAAGTTTGTCATTCGTGAGAAAAACTTATGTCACTTTTCTGCACCTGCCACACACCAAACAGCCATAAACTGTGACACAGGTTGTACTCATGTCTGATCTATCAGCCAAGGTCTTTCGGATACTGGGGTGTCTGTCAGGAAAGTGTGCTGATTTCTACCCCTGGATGAGTGAAAGGTGAATTGAATATGTTAGGTGTACATGTACTATCAGTCAGAATAAGTATTGTATTGATACATATGATTGGTGTACATTTGCTGTCAGTACAAGTAGTGTATTTGGTAGAGAATGAGACGCTTGGTTTACATTTGCTGTCGGTAGGAACAAGTAGTAGATTCAGTCAGAACAAGTAGTATATTGGATACACATGATTGGTGTACATTTACTGTCAGAAGAAGTAGTGAAATGGTGCAGATTCCAGAATGAGATCATTGGTGTACATTTACTGTTGGTAGGAACAAGTAGTGTTTTGGTATGCATGATTGGTGTACGTTTACTGTCAGTCAGAACAAGTAATATTGTTACACATGATTGGTGTACATTTACTATCCAATCAAAACAAATAGTCTATTGCCATTGGTACAGATGATGATGGTGAAACAGTTAAAATGCCTTGGCTTTATAAAGATTAATTATTTCCTAAGCTAAACTACCAGTATATTTGATAATGTTGTGGCATAATAATGATGTGTGTAACTGTGATATCCATGTTCCAGGTTGTATTTCCCGGTGGTAAGAAGTCACTGTTTTTAGTCAAGCCTTATTTCTTTGGTAATTGTTTTTCTAGGTGAATAAACTGTTGATATATTTTATGTTGGTCTCAATATAAATGAAATTGTGTGTAGTGACATGCAAGATGCTGCAGGTAACATTTTTGTTGACAGAAATGGGATATGGATAAGAAGGCATTCACATCATTCAGTTATTAATATTTTAGTGGGAATTTTTGTAGTTTTCCAGGTTGTTTTTCGACCTGCTGCATACTGTGGTGCCTCACAATTTGTCTATATCAGATTATCAGTACACTCACCTGTGTCAAGTCAATCTCCATAGCTAAACTTTCCATCAATTCAATTTGGTTCAGAATACACATCACAGATCCTTCCCACATCGCAGGATGGGATTACTTGTCTTGCCTTTCCTGAGCCTGAAATATAATTTGTCATGGTTAGTTGATAGCACTAATTCCATAATTACCATAATAGTTGCAAAACTGTGAACATTACATACTGTCAGTAGTTAATTAATGTTATTTAAATGATTACATTGCACCAAACAACAAGGTGTGGTGTGCTACAGAGAGGGGTGATTACAAGTACGAATATTAACGTAATCATGATTACAGTAATTACTGCAATCACAATTACTAATGTAGTCATGATTACAATCATTATTACAATCACGATTACGGTAACATTTAAGAATATATATATATTCACATAATGAATTAAATAAACCCTCATTTTATTATTGTCATCAATGTTATTCAACAACAAATCAAACCCAATATTAAAATACAGTCACGGTACACTTCATTAGATTAGATACAAAATAAAGAGAAAAGCCTGCTTGCATTGCCATTGTAGTTCGGACCTCGCCCTCGGGCTAGGTAAAAGAAATATGCAGAAAAAATATGATTATTAAAATGGCAATGATTCGATAACAATTGAATTACTGACCTGCTAGCTATAGGGCGAATCGATGAGTCGGCACGCAAATCATGCAATGACAGCAGACCAACATCTAGCACCGCTTTGTTTGTGCATATCACTACAAAATCATCGTCTTCGCCTTCGTACGGTGATGCAAGCACCAACGCGGTCGGGCACACGGTGCTGCATAGCCATAGCCTAGCCCTAGGCATGGTAGCTTCCTCGGCGCAGCATGATGACTCAGCGTAAACGTGCGCAGACATCGGGACGCAATTTCCACAGGTTCACCACATCACATTACCTAGTCAGGAATCGTTGACAGTCAAAGCGCTGTTGTAATTTTTCCTGAATCCAACGTCAACAAAGGCGAAGCCGACCTGGAGTCTGGAGCGTGACTCGCACACTCGGTGACATTTTACGACTGTCAACGGTTGTTTCCGTGTGGCCTGTCGAACTAGACTACTAATCGCTAGTAGCAGATCTGGTAAAACTGTCCCAAGCGATGCATCCATCTTGTCAACAAGTAAAAAATAGTTCCGGTATTCCGTTATCGCATATTCTCGTTGGTTAGCATCTCGTGTGTTCGAGAAGTGCGGCGTTTTCCACAATTTTGTGCGTGTTTTGTTGTAATTTCTTTAATTCTTTTTATTTGGAACGAACAAAAACGCTATTTTGTTGACGTGTGTAAACACTTGTATATATAACAGAGACCCATATCTTTTTTTTCGCTCCAGAATGCCTATTTACGAAATAAATCGCAAAAAATCGAAAATTTACATTGATTAGATATACGCGACTCAAACCACTCGTTTCGACATCAAAATGGCGATACGCAGTGATGTATTTTGTCGATTTTTGTCTCGAACAAAATCAGTTTTTCAGTTTATCTCATAAATTAGCAGGTATCTGTCACCATTAATGCATAGTTAGATAATATATATTTAAATATACGGCATAACACAAAATTGCTTCAGTTCCCCTTTAAATGTTGCCTGTTGGGCCCTCCGTAATAATTTAGGTTCCCGAATGTTTCTGAAAGTATATTTTGTTCATGAGTTGGATTACCCCTTACGTTCAACGTATTTTGGCGCCGGTATTTTTCTATGTTACGTGAATGCACAGACAATGTGCTATGTTGTCATATGTTGCTACCATTGGGTTCAAAATGTTCTAGAGTTTTTACTTTGTTCTTGAATTGGATTAGACCCTACCCCTACATTTTTCATGTGTTATTGAAACTGTAACTTTTTTCTATGTTGGGTTCCTACAGGATGTTTTGAATTGGATTACCCATTGAATTTGTGTGTTCCTGAAAACCGTATTTTGATTATGTAAAAGCTGATATTTCTAGACTGACTATATGAGCAAATAATTGGAAAATTTTGCTGTATACCTAAGCCGTATGTTTTTTCTCAGATGCAGTGAGTGTGTTATTTATAACGTTATCAGCAAATAACAGAATATGTCAAATAATAACTGTTGCCATGAAAACGGTGCTAATTAAAATAAGGCTTTCGTTAAAATAATCATATCCATCTTTCGTGTGAAAAGAGCCACTTCCTCCGATAGACCTCTCGCATCAGCGGTTCCTACTTTTTTAACATGTTTCGACATTATAGGTGGTTTTTAATAGTGTACATATAATTTCCCTAAACAAAGCAACTGTTTCCGGGAAGGAATTCCAAGATTCAGTCATTCTGATGGGAAATGTGTGTTCTTGTATTTGTTTTTGCTCTTTAACTCTTCGTATATTTTGTATTTCCTCTGGTTAAAAGTTTGGACATCACCGCATCACGGATGTGTACCTGTGTTTTCAGAACCATGAAGCAGGATTGCAAGGCAGGACTGAAGCTCAGTCTAAGTGTCGATAAGCAATCTTTGGTGGTAACTGATGTGCATGAACAGCACAACCATATTGTCTCAGAAGTGAGTAAATGCTTGTGGTTTTAAAAAAGAAGGTGGTTTAATTAAATTACACATTTTTGTATGATCAGAAAGTTTTTTTAACATCACTGCTGCAAATTTCCTTGCTTCAGCTATCCATTATTAATGAGTACGCATACTTAAAAATGTAGTGAGTAAATGTTTGTGGTTTTAAAAAAGGAGGTGGTTTAATGAAATTACACATATTTTGGTATTATCAGAAAGTTTTTTTGCATCACTGCTGCAAATTTCCTTGCTTCAGCTATCCATTATTAATGAGTACGCATACTTAAAAATGTAGTGAGTAAATGTTTGTGGTTTTAAAAAAGGAGGTGGTTTAATGAAATTACACATATTTTGGTATTATCAGAAAGTTTGTTTGCATCACTGCTGCAAATTTCCTTGCTTCAGCTATCCATTATGACGTTTTTGCAAAAGTTGTGGGTTCATTTAAGATTTCTCAACCATAAAGCTGCCTCCTGCATTGCGTAAGAGGGGACGACCAAAAGGTCTTGAGAAAACCGTGATTGGTTTCAACCAGCTTCCATTTGTACGGAGACCAACTGCTGAGAAGAAAATGTGTAAGAGGCCTAGCAAACAGAATATTATTAAATAAAATTAAGTCCGGGTTGTGTCCGGGATAGTTTTCACTGATATGGAATGAAACATCAGAAACTACAGCTCAGATTCATGAGAATAGAAGTTAAGTAAAATTAAATATTATAATAAATTTATAATTACTGACTTATTTATTCTGTTTGTGTTGTAGTCACGCTGACATGTTTGGTGTCAGAAGAGAGCGCCAGAGCTGCTCTTGAGAATCATATCAAACTGACCAAGAAAGATGTGTAGGCATCTATTCCACAATCAATCACAGAAGACTGTGTGTCAGTTCACAGTGTGAGAGAATGTTTTACACCAGCAGCTTGGAGGGAGGTGCTGCAGAAGGTTAACGCAGTTCAACAAAAACCTATTTGGCACTGTGGCAGGTGTGGTGATGAGATAGAAGATGAGTGCGAAAACTGTGTCTTTTGTGACAGGTGCTTGATCTGGTTGCACTACAGGTGCACCAAGCCCAAACCTAAGAAGGCACCTGCATCGAAATACTGGTTTTGTAGCAACTGCAAAGGCACTAAAGGGTAATACACCCAGTGACTGTCTGTTTGGCATTATTGTGTAGCATGTAGATTCAGCTGTGGTGTATGTCATAGCAAGTAGTGAGGTGAGAAAGTGAAGATATATTTATAGTGTTTGAGTGTAGCTAACATCATTGGAGTTGATTGCGCATGTATGTACAGGTATAACAGTAGATGATTGTGCACATATTTTTTTATTCTGGATATGATACTTTGCATAATTTATGAAACCCTGTAAACTGTGTGTATAAAGTTTGTCTTTCACACTTTGAGAGGTATTGTTGATTGTTTTTGGTAAACTGTACTTAAGACATTGTTTTGCAAAAGTATGCTTTGTACCATAAATGTGAATTTTATTTTGATTGCGTGTATTATGACCATGTATCTCGGAGTGTGTTGCTATCTGACAATGTTGTAGGTAATTTATTATGTATAAAGTTATAATAAAAATTTTATTTTTTACGGGCTAGCATATCATTCACTTTTAGTAAGTTTAATTTTTTTTTAATAGCGGGTCAGTATATGGATTGACATGTTTTAAAGCTCACTAATGCATGTGTCCGTGTCTGTTTTTTAATTGCTATAACGTGTTTACAGAATAAAGGTTTCTGAGAATTCCATTATGCTTGTTGGTTTCCCTGCCTTATCATACCTATACTTTATATGTCGACACAATTACTTGACGCACTACTTAAGCAGTACTAGTCAGTAAAATAAATAAACTAGTTGAATATGTTTTCTAAATAGTTGCAAGATCCATACTTATTGTACTCGGAAGTATTACTGATCTATGTTTATGTGCTTCAAGTAAAACTGAACACCACAATTACACAAACGTACCGATATGGTAAACAAGCAAAATATATTTTGGGCATATATATTCTTGGCAAACCAGTTTTTTTAATTGCACGTTTCAAACAGCTGGGCCAGTAGCTAGTCTGTATGTCCTACGATATATCCGGCAGTCATTACCGGAGCTATAGCCAATTAACACGTTGTCCGGTAGGCGACCGGCAGTGACGGAGCTTTAGCTCCGGTTCTATTTAACCGGCAGTCAGCGCCGGAGCTATAGCCAATTAACACGATGTCCGGTAGGTGACCGGCAGTGACGGAGCTTTAGCTCCGGTTCTATTTAACCGGCAGTCAGCGCCGGAGCTATAGCCAATTAACACGTTGTCCGGTAGGCGACCGGCAGTGACGGAGCTTTAGCTCCGGTTCTATTTAACCGGCAGTCAGTGCCGGACCTATAGCCAATTAACACGTTGTCCGGTAGGCGACCGGCAGTGACGGAGCTTTAGCTCCGGTTCTATTTAACCGGCAGTCAGCGCCGGAGCTATAGCCAATTAACACGTTGTCCGGTAGGCGACCGGCAGTGACGGAGCTTTAGCTCCGGTTCTATTTAACCGGCAGTCAGTGCCGGAGCTATAGCCAATTAACACGTTGTCCGGTAGTGACAGAACTTTAGCTGCAGCTCTATTTCACCGACAGTCAGTGCCGGACAGTGGATAAGTTGGCTATAGCTCCGGCAGTCTGTGCCAGAGCATTAGCCAATTCGTCCGTTGTCCGGTAGGCGCCCGGCAGTGACGGAACTTCAGCGGTTATTATTGCGCATGCGCACAGGAAGTGCCGGAGCAATAGCTGCTTTATAGTGCGTCCGGGTCCGGACAGCCTAAATTATATGCCCACAGCTTATGCGTGGATTCAGTAAAGTAAACCCAATTAAAATCTAATTCGGTAAACATTACGCTAAATCTGCAGGAAAAATAAACTGCATTCTTTCCGCATTTAAACTGTGCACTCTCTCAATTGTTTTGTTACAGAAATGAAGTTGCTGTTGTTCCTCTTACACATGTCACAATACCGACTCACCTGTCGTTTTTTAAAGTGTGTATCAACATTAACTACGTGAAATAATTACCCGGTAATTCTTCGCTGCCTTTACTTACGAACACGCCTAAACGAATGAACGAGAGTATGCACGAGGAGAGAAGTATTTGTTAATACGTATAGAAGATAGAAGGAGCCGTGTAGATAGGATTTCATACAGTTTTTATTATTAGCGGACGATGAATCAAAGAAACAGTATTAATTATCTGCATGTTGTGTCAATGCTATCGGTGTGAATACGTTTAGAATGCTGCGAATAAAATGTCAGATGTTAGCACATCGACTGAACTGTTACAGTAGCATCATCAGGTTGTAGTGTCACTGTAGCGTTTGTGCGGAAGTGTAGTTAAAAGTTGTATCGTCTCATTAATTGTCGAATTCAACATGATTGTAATTAGACCACGCAGAGTTGTTTACTGCGTCAACAGTTTCCATGTGTAGGATCGATGAGTTGCACAAGGTGTAAAACAACGAATTGAACTAGTTGTATTAATACCCTGATCAGGTGTTGTCTAAATGTCACCTGGAACACACAACTCTGCGTGAGTGAGGCACAATGCACGAGATAAAAGCAGTCAGTTCGCCTGCATTGCTAACCGGAAGGGGCTCGAAATAAACCCCGCCTCCGAAAACGCGCGCGCTTCTTCAGTCAAGCAGCAAGTCTGCTTCGACCAGAGATTTTTGCTTAGTTCGTGCCTATTGTGCCGTTGTCGGCAAAAACATGCGCTGCAAATGCATCGTGCATAACACCGTACGCGATAAAATGTGTGAAAACATTACTTTCACGCAGAGGTTAGTGTAAAACGAGTTGCAAAGCAAACATCAACATACCGGAAGGGGATCGAAATAAACTCCGCCCCAAAAGCGGCAGCCAATCGCACGTCTGCCTTTTGAGCGCGCGCGAAGACCGCCGCGACGACACAATAAAAGCAAGGCGCCACATTCGAATCGGGCATATTTGCAGTTTCAACTCGAATAGAAATCATGGCTCGTACAAAGCAGACGGCTCGTAAGTCGACCGGTGGCAAGGCCCCGAGGAAGCAGCTGGCTACCAAGGCGGCGCGCAAAAGCGCACCAGCTACCGGTGGAGTAAAGAAGCCCCATCGCTACAGGCCGGGTACCGTCGCTCTTCGTGAGATCCGGCGTTACCAGAAGAGCACCGAGCTGCTCATCCGCAAGCTGCCCTTCCAGCGCCTGGTGCGTGAAATCGCACAGGACTTCAAGACCGATCTGCGTTTCCAGAGCTCGGCCGTCATGGCCCTGCAGGAGGCTAGCGAGGCTTACTTGGTCGGTCTATTCGAAGACACGAACTTGTGCGCCATCCACGCCAAGCGAGTCACCATCATGCCGAAAGACATCCAGCTGGCCCGACGAATCCGTGGCGAACGCGCCTAAATCAACGTGTAGCGTCACTCGCGAGCGACTCGCAAAAACAAACGGCTCTTTTCAGAGCCAACCAACTTCCCACAAAAGAGATTGCTACCTCAACGTGTGAACGTGTAGTTTTCTTGTCCGCTCAAATTGCACGCGTAACTTAATTTTTTGTGTGCGCGCTGAATTCACAAAACTGCCCCTTTCGCTGTGTCTTTTCTCACACGCGTACATTGCTTCGTCTTTCCGTAAAACAACGTAATTAACGTTTGATTGTCGTACGCATTACGTTACGAAATCGAGGCAGTATTGTGTTGCTTTGACGACTTGCGTCTGGCGTCGCGCAAATCTAATGTCCGACGTATACACTAGCTTACAAGTAGTTTCCGTACTATAATACGACAGCTCTTGGTACTACGGAAACTACATATGCGTGCGATACATAGGCATATAATATTATGATTTGTGTAATCTAGTTAATGAATCGACTCTAATTGCAGTCTACGTGTTCGGCAATGTCGTTTCTCAGTAAATATACTGGCGATGGAAGTTATTATCATTATTTTATCCTATTATGATTTAATGCCTCCCGACACCGTTGTATGACAAGGCGCATCATACAGCTGAATGTAGCCTACAATTATTATAGCACGGATGGACTGAGAGCCAACACCATGGTGTTCACAATAAAGTGTGAACTCAACGAAAAGGCCAATAAAGTGTCAGGTAAATGCATCGTACGCAACGCTAACCTGTTGTATGCCTGCCTAGGGTAAAAGCACCTGTCATGTACAAACCACAACCGGGTCACTGTTTATTGTTAAACTGGCGACAATTGTCCTCAACAATGTTATACAATTAACGTCTTTACAATATATCATGACAGTCTGTCTTACAAGAAGTTATGGTAACTACTTCTGCGCATACCGACGACAGTTAGGAAACGAAGTACATGTACTAACTTGTACAATGACACTGGCTGGCGGTGTAATCCAAATTTACGCATTTACATTTTTATACAATGTTTTCAACTATTTCTTAGGTTGACAAACGTATGCCACAAAACAACGAAACAAAATACTACGGGTTAAGAACCTCGGTCGATGTGGTCTGTAATAAATACCGTTTCAATGTTGTTGCGTTTGTAATTTGAAAACAAATACATAAGAAAAACAGAGGTACGTATACGTCGTTGCTGAAAGCATGTTACAATATGTGCACACCAACGTGTGTGCGTGTACGTGCGTGTAGTCGAGTAAATATCACGTCAGTGTGTGAGTGCCCATTTAGTAAAGCGTTCCGATTACGAAGTTACGAATTAAATTAAATATTCCCCCACCCTTCGCATTAGAAATCATAACACGAACTGTCGTTGTAATGCGTAAAAAGCATAGACGTAATTTTTTTAATACATCAGGATTAACATGTATGAAGAATTGCACACGATTCAAAGGTAAGGTAGCGTAATTAGGGAATGGTGAGAAGGTGCGGATGCACGAGTGAAAGAACTAGTAGCAGCACTACAACAATCAATGAGTAGCAGAAACTCCTCTTGGAGGATGTGGTTGGCTCTGAAAAGAGCCGTTTGTTTTTCGACGAAGTAAGGCTGAGTCGTCTAGCGGGCCTTCTGGGTCTTTTTTGGCAGAAGAACCGCCTGGATGTTGGGCAGTACACCACCCTGTGCGATGGTGACGCCAGAGAGGAGCTTGTTCAACTCCTCGTCGTTGCGGATGGCCAGCTGCAAGTGACGGGGGATGATCCTCGACTTCTTGTTGTCGCGGGCGGCGTTTCCTGCCAGCTCGAGAACCTCGGCAGCCAGATACTCCATGACGGCAGCCAGGTAGACGGGCGCACCGGCTCCGACGCGCTGAGCATAGTTGCCCTTGCGCAGATGACGGTGAATACGACCGACGGGGAACTGAAGTCCGGCACGAGAAGAACGAGTCTTGCTCTTTCCCTTCGCCTTTCCACCCTTACCGCGTCCAGACATAATTGCTGTGCTACGAACGTAAAACGACGAACACAACTGATGAGAGGAGAATAGAGAATGCCACAACGCCGCGCAGATTTTCCTTTTATAAGGCGGTCGCGCGCGCGGGTGAAAAGCGCGCCTAAATTGCGCGGGCTCGAAACGACCACGTGACCGTAACGACCACCCTTCTTACATCCCGCGCGCTATAAAAGCTCGGCGGCTGATGTGCACCGGCAGTTCTACGTATCTATCTGTGTACGACTAAGACAACATGCCTCCTAAAGCAGCATCGAAGGGCGCCAAGAAGGCCGTCAGCAAGACGAAGACGCCTAGTAGCGGTGGCAAGAAGCACCGTAGGCGAAGGAGGGAGAGCTACGGAATCTACATCTACAAGGTGCTGAAGCAGGTTCACCCCGACACCGGTATCTCGAGCAAGGCGATGAGCATCATGAATTCGTTCGTCAACGATATCTTCGAGCGCATCGCCGCCGAGTCGTCCCGTCTCGCTCACTACAACAAGCGTTCGACGATCACTAGCCGCGAGATCCAGACCGCCGTCCGTCTCTTGCTGCCTGGCGAGCTCGCTAAGCACGCCGTCAGCGAGGGCACGAAGGCCGTGACCAAGTACACGAGCACTCGATAAACCACCTGGTGTGGCTACAAAAACAAACGGCTCTTTTCAGAGCCAACCACTTTCTCACGAAAGAGTAGTAGCTATCTGTCGCTTAGCTCGTGATTATTCCACTCTTAACTTAGCGTAGCTACTCCGAACAGCAACACCAGTTGTCCTTTGTCCAGTTCATATCCTGTTTGCGATAGGCCATGCTATTATAAAATGGACACATGTTTCTACGTTTACAAATGTTGTGTACGGTTTTCTTCAAATGGCTCACGTTAACATTGATCCTGTTAGAGAGCGGCAAGAAATGTTTCGTCTGTCCAAGGAATTTCACGTGTCCACATTCACGTGAGCATGCCGAAAACAACAACTAGAATGTTGTCTGAATGTACAGCATAAATCAATGACGTAGACTTGGACAAAGCTTCCCGATTGGTTCGACTATTGCAATTATTGTGTTGTTGTTGATGTTGTTGTTTTGAAATTGACAACCCTAAACACATGATCGTACAGACAAAATAGCAGTATGCCTGCATCGACTGAACAACGCTAACGGAACTGGACATAGCAATGTATTTGAAACGTGCGCTTTGCAACGGCCACCTAATTGTTAGTCATTTTCAAAACGCACAGTACTGAACATTTATTTCGGCACAGAAATGTTACTGTCGTGTTCGACAATGCACAGTAGCGAACATTCTTGCCAGCACACAATTGTTACAATCATGTTGACAATGCACACATTACTGAAAATAAATGTCGCTGATAGGCGCGTAACGAACCATTTGTTGCACAACGACTTATGCATTTCACAAAATTGATCTGCACAATCTTCTCAAACGAGATTATTATTATCCCCAGCTGCTGTCGATGGAACTAAGGAAACGGTTGGTCGGCGGGAAAGTTCGCTCGCGCGCGCGCGCGCGCGCAAACTATGTTGCACATAATTGCTGGCTTGTGAATTCTACTACGCGGTCCGCGCTTTGCTGCGCAGTGGGCGGACTACTCCTCAGTCCGCGCTTTGCTCGCTATAAAGATCGACAGCGCCGTGTTTCGTCATTCGTTAAGCTGTCTCATTCGAAAACCTTAACATGTCTGGTCGCGGTAAAGGAGGAAAGGGTCTTGGAAAGGGTGGCGCTAAGCGTCATCGCAAAGTTTTGCGTGATAACATCCAGGGTATCACCAAGCCGGCAATCCGCCGTCTCGCTCGCCGTGGTGGAGTCAAGCGAATCTCGGGTCTCATCTACGAGGAGACTCGCGGTGTGCTCAAGGTCTTCCTCGAGAACGTCATCCGCGACGCAGTCACTTACACCGAGCATGCCAAGCGCAAGACGGTCACCGCCATGGACGTCGTCTACGCACTGAAACGTCAGGGCCGCACCCTGTACGGTTTCGGAGGTTAGATTTCCACTGTCGGCGGCATCGCAACAAACGGCTCTTTTCAGAGCCACCCACATTTTCACAAAAGTGTGTTACTACATCGCATTCGTGTAACTAATAATATGCGTCATGTCTACTTCGTCGCTGACGTATGTTTCTTGTCTATCTATATATCATGTCTGTCTTGAATCCCTCCAACGTGATCAACATTTAACAAGACCACACGTACACGCACACACACATATAAATTGTATGCCCACAGCTTATGCATGTTTTCTTGGATTCAGTAAAGTAAACCCAATTAAAATCGAATAGCCTTGTCACAGCCCCCCCCCCCCGGCAGCAGTTTCTTCCGTGCATTCCGTCATTTATTATCGGGTCTCGTTCGGTAAATATTACGCTAAATCTGCAGGAAAAATAAACTGCATTCTTTCCGCATTTCAACTGTGCACTCTCTCAATTGTTTTGTTACAGAAATGAAGTTGCTGTTGTTCCTCTTACACATGTCACAATACCGACTCACCTGTCGTTTTTTAAAGTGTGTATCAATATTAACTACGTGAAACAACTACCCGGTAATTCGTCGCTGCCTTTACTTACGAACACGCCTAAACGAATGAACGAGAGTATGCACGAGGAGAGAAGTATTTGTTAATACGTATAGAAGATAGAAGGAGCCGTGTAGATAGGATTTCATACAGTTTTTATTATTAGCGGACGATGAATCAAAGAAACAGTATTAATTATCTGCATGTTGTGTCAATGGTATCGGTGTGAATACGTTTAGAATGCTGCGAATAAAATGTCAGATGTTAGCACATCGACTGAACTGTTACAGTAGCATCATCAGGTTGTGGTGTCACTGTAGCGTTTGTGCGGAAGTGTAGTTAAAAGTTGTATCGTCTCATTAATTGTCGAATTCAACATGATTGTAATTAGACCACGCAGAGTTGTTTACTGCGTCAACAGTTTCCATGTGTAGGATCGATGAGTTGCACAAGGAACTAGTTTTATTAATACCCTGATCAGGTGTTGTCTAAATGTCACCTGGAACACACAACTCTGCGTGAGTGAGGCACAATGCACGAGATAAAAGCAGTCAGTTCGCCTGCATTGCTAACCGGAAGGGGCTCGAAATAAACCCCGCCTCCGAAAACGCGCGCGCTTCTTCAGTCAAGCAGCAAGTCTGCTTCGACGAGAGATTTTTGCTTAGTTCGTGCCTATTGTGCCGTTGTCGGCAAAAACATGCGCTGCAAATGCATCGTGCATAACACCGTACGCGATAAAATGTGTGAAAACATTACTTTCACGCAGAGGTTAGTGTAAAACGAGTTGCAGAGCAAACATCAACATACCGGAAGGGGATCGAAATAAACTCCGCCCCAAAAGCGGCAGCCAATCGCACGTCTGCTTTTTGAGCGCGCGCGAAGACCGCCGCGACGACACAATAAAAGCAAGGCGCCACATTCGAATCGGGCATATTTGCAGTTTCAACTCGAATAGAAACCATGGCTCGTACAAAGCAGACGGCTCGTAAGTCGACCGGTGGCAAGGCCCCGAGGAAGCAGCTGGCGACCAAGGCGGCGCGCAAAAGCGCACCAGCTACCGGTGGAGTAAAGAAGCCACATCGCTACAGGCCGGGTACCGTCGCTCTTCGTGAGATCCGTCGTTACCAGAAGAGCACCGAGCTGCTCATCCGCAAGCTGCCCTTCCAGCGCCTGGTGCGTGAAATCGCACAGGACTTCAAGACCGATCTGCGTTTCCAGAGCTCGGCCGTCATGGCCCTGCAGGAGGCTAGCGAGGCTTACTTGGTCGGTCTATTCGAAGACACGAACTTGTGCGCCATCCACGCCAAGCGAGTCACCATCATGCCGAAAGACATCCAGCTGGCCCGACGAATCCGTGGCGAACGCGCCTAAATCAACGTGTAGCGTCACTCGCGAGCGACTCGCAAAAACAAACGGCTCTTTTCAGAGCCAACCAACTTCCCACAAAAGAGATTGCTACCTCAACGTGTGAACGTGTGGTTTTCTTGTCCGCTCAATTGCACGCGCAACTTAATTTTTTTGTGCGCGCTGAATTCACAAAACTGCCCCTTTCGCTGTGTCTTTTCTCACACGCGTACCGTGCTTCGTCTTTCCGTAAAACAACGTAATTAACGTTTGATTGTCATACGCATTACGTTACGAAATCGAGGCAGTATTGTCTTGCCTTGACGACTTGCGTCTGGCGTCGCGCAAATCTAATGTCCGACGTATACACTAGCTTACAAGTAGTTTCCGTACTATAATACGACAGCTCTTGGTACTACGGAAACTACATATGCGTGCGATACATAGGCATATAATATTATGATTTGCGTAATCTAGTTAATGAATCGACTAATTGCAGTCTACGTGTTCGGCAATGGCGTTTCTCAGTAAATATACTGGCGATGGAAGTTATTATCATTATTTTATCCTATTATGATTTAATGCCACCCGACACCGTTGTATGACAAGGCGCATCATACAGCTGAATGTAGCCTACAATTATTATAGCACGGATGGACTGAGAGCCAACTCCATGGTGTTCACAATAAAGTGTGAACTCAACGAAAAGGCCAATAATGTGTCAGGTAAATGCATCGTACGCAACGCTAACCTGTTGTATGCCTGCCTAAGGTAAAAGCACCTGTCAAGTACAAACCACAACCGGGTCACTGTTTATTGTTAAACTGGCGACAGTTGTTTTCAACCATGTTATACAATTAACGTCTTTACAATATATCATGACAGTCTGTCTTACAAGAAGTTATGGTAACTACTTCTGCGCATACCGACGATAGTTAGGAAACGAAGTACATGTACTAACTTGCACAATGACACTGGCTGGCGGTGTAATCCAAATTTATTTTTATACAATGTTTTCAACTATTTCTTAGGTTGACAAACGTATGCCACAAAACAACGAAACAAAATACTACGGGATAAGAACCTCGGTCGATGTGGTCTTTAATAAATACCGTTTCAATGTTGTTGCGTTTGTAATTTGAAAACAAATACATAAGAAAAACAGACGTACGTATACGTCGTTGCTGAAAGCATGTTACAATATGTGCACACCAACGTGTGTGCGTGTACGTGCGTGTAGTCGAGTAAATATCACGTCAGTGTGTGAGTGTCCATTTAGCAAAGCGTTCCGATTACGACGTTATTAATTTAATTAAATATTCACCCACCCTTCGCATTAGAAATCATAACACGAACTGTCGTTGTAATGCGTAAAAAGCATAGACGTAATTTTTTTAATACATCAGGATTAACATGTATGAAGAAATGCACACGATTCAAAGGTAAGGTAGCGTAATTAGGGAATGGTGAGAAGGTGCGGATGCACGAGTGAAAGAACTAGTAGCAGCACTACAACAATCAATGAGTAGCAGACACTCCTCTTGGAGGATGTGGTTGGCTCTGAAAAGAGCCGTTTGTTTTTCGACGAAGTAAGGCTGAGTCGTCTAGTGGGCCTTCTGGGTCTTTTTTGGCAGAAGAACCGCCTGGATGTTGGGCAATACACCGCCCTGTGCGATGGTGACGCCAGAGAGGAGCTTGTTCAACTCCTCGTCGTTGCGGATGGCCAGCTGCAAGTGACGGGGGATGATCCTCGACTTCTTGTTGTCGCGGGCGGCGTTTCCTGCCAGCTCGAGAACCTCGGCAGCCAGATACTCCATGACGGCAGCCAGGTAGACGGGCGCACCGGCTCCGACGCGCTGAGCATAGTTGCCCTTGCGCAGATGACGGTGAATACGACCGACGGGGAACTGAAGTCCGGCACGAGAAGAACGAGTCTTGCTCTTTCCCTTCGCCTTTCCACCCTTACCGCGTCCAGACATAATTGCTGTGCTACGAACGTAAAACGACGAACACAACTGATGAGAGGAGAATAGAGAATGCCACAACGCCGCGCAGATTTTCCTTTTATAAGGCGGTCGCGCGCGCGGGTGAAAAGCCCGCCTAAATTGCGCGGGCTCGAAACGACCACGTGACCGTAACGACCACCCTTCTTACATCCCGCGCGCTATAAAAGCTCGGCGGCTGATGTGCACCGGCAGTTCTACGTATCTATCTGTGTACGACTAAGACAACATGCCTCCTAAAGCAGCATCGAAGGGCGCCAAGAAGGCCGTCAGCAAGACGAAGACGCCTAGTAGCGGTGGCAAGAAGCACCGTAGGCGAAGGAGGGAGAGCTACGGAATCTACATCTACAAGGTGCTGAAGCAGGTTCACCCCGACACCGGTATCTCGAGCAAGGCGATGAGCATCATGAATTCGTTCGTCAACGATATCTTCGAGCGCATCGCCGCCGAGTCGTCCCGTCTCGCTCACTACAACAAGCGTTCGACGATCACTAGCCGCGAGATCCAGACCGCCGTCCGTCTCTTGCTGCCCGGCGAGCTCGCTAAGCACGCCGTCAGCGAGGGCACGAAGGCCGTGACCAAGTACACGAGCACTCGATAAACCACCTGGTGTGGCTACAAAAACAAACGGCTCTTTTCAGAGCCAACCACTTTCTCACGAAAGAGTAGTAGCTGTCTGTCGCTTAGCTCGTGATTATTCCACTCTTAACTTAGCGTAGCTACTCCGAACAGCAACACCATCCCTACCAATGCACCCACGCACGCACAAACAGGAATTTCTTAACGAATATAATCAGATCAAATGGCTAAATGCAGCTAATAAAAAATACTCCTTCAACCACACTCTTAGTAGGATACTTCTTCCGTCATCATTGTGTAGTAGTTTGAAACAGCGCCCCTGCACCAACTGTCACGTTTTACAGACATATTCCTGTTTCCCGTCAATGTGTCCTCTGTGATTTATCCAGAGTTGTCTCTCCCACCACTCCTTTGTCCAGTTCATATCCGACGACACGTCGCATCCTGTTTACGATAGGCCATGCTATTATAAAATGGACACATGTTTCTACGTTTACAAATGTTGTGTACGGTTTTCTTCAAATGGCTCACGTTAACATTGATCCTGTTAGAGAGCGGCAAGAAATGTTTCGTCAGTCCAAGGAATTTCACGTGTCCACATTCACGTGAGCATGCCGAAAACAACAACTAGAATGTTGTCTGAATGTACAGCATAAATCAATGACGTAGACTTGGACAAAGCTTCCCGATTGGTTCGACTATTGCAATTATTATGTTGTTGTTGATGTTGTTGTTTTGAAATTGACAACCCTAAACACTTATGATCGTACAGACAAAATAGCAGTATGCCTGCATCGACTGAACAACGCTAACGGAACTGGACATAGCAATGTATTTGAAACGTGCGCTTTGCAACGGCCACCTAATTGTTAGTCATTTTCATAACGCACAGTACTGAACATTTATTTCGGCACAGAAATGTTACTGTCATGTTCGACAATGCACAGTAGCGAACATTCTTGCCAGCACACAATTGTTACAATCATGTTGACAATGCACACATTACTGAAAATAAATGTCGCTGATAGGCGCGTAACGAAACATTTGTTGCACAACGACTTATGCATTTCACAAAATTTATCTGCACAATCTTCTCAAACGAGATTATTATTATCCCCAGCTGCTGTCGATAGAACTAAGGAAACGGTTGGTTGGCGGGAAAGTTCGCTCGCGCGCGCGCGCGCGCAAACTATCTTGCACATAATTGCTGGCTTGTGAATTCTACTACGCGGTCCGCGCTTTGCTGCGCAGTGGGCGGACTACTCCGCAGTCCGCGCTTTGCTCGCTATAAAGATCGACAGCGCCGTGTTTCGTCATTCGTTAAGCTGTCTCATTCGAAAAGCTAAACATGTCTGGTCGCGGTAAAGGAGGAAAAGGTCTTGGAAAGGGTGGCGCTAAGCGTCATCGCAAAGTTTTGCGTGATAACATCCAGGGTATCACCAAGCCGGCAATCCGCCGTCTCGCTCGCCGTGGTGGAGTCAAGCGAATCTCGGGTCTCATCTACGAGGAGACTCGCGGTGTGCTCAAGGTCTTCCTCGAGAACGTCATCCGCGACGCAGTCACTTACACCGAGCATGCCAAGCGCAAGACGGTCACCGCCATGGACGTCGTCTACGCACTGAAACGTCAGGGCCGCACCCTGTACGGTTTCGGAGGTTAGACTGCAACTGTCGGCGGCATCGCAACAAACGGCTCTTTTCAGAGCCACCCACATTTTCACAAAAGTGTGTTGCTATATCGCATTCGTGTAACTAATAATATGCGTCACGTCTACTTCGTCGCTGACGTATGTTTCTTGTCTATCTATATCTCATGTCTGTCTTGAATCCCTCCAACGTGATCAACATTTAACAAGACCACACGTACACGCACACACACATATATAAATTATACGAAATGGCTGGCGCTCTGGACCCGTAAGCGCAGCTTATCAGCTTTTGGTCCGGCACTTTTCCGCATTGTATGCGCAGTAAGCGTGTGCGCACATGACCCGCGGCGTATATAATGTGCGCATGCGGACGGCCATCTTCCTTTTTGAGTAAGCGTCGATCCGTTACTATGTCTGTTAACGTTGCAGTCGGGGACACGTTTAACAGTTATTCCGACTTGGAACTTTTTATTCTAACATACGAAAGGGAGAACCACGTGCAGCTAACTTTACGAGACACGCGAACACTGGACAATGCACGCAGTAGGGCACCGAAAAGAGTCGAAGGCTCAAATCCGCGGTTGAAGTACTATTCCGTGCACTACACTTGTGTCTGTGGAGGGAAGAAATATTTCTCGAAAGGCAACGGCATACGCACAGGTCAACGGTTAGTGTGGTTTATTTTAGATAGTTCAGGCACAATAAGCGTATGCCGTAATGTTTTTGATGGTGAATCCCCTGGCAAATTCTACTGTTTGAAACCTAGCCAACCTTAAATGTTGCCTGTTGGGCCCTCCGTAATAATTTAGGTTCCCGAATGTTTCTGAAAGTATATTTTGTTCATGAGTTGGATTACCCCTTACGTTCAACGTACTTTGGCGCCGGTATTTTTCTATGTTACGTGAATGCACAGACAATGTGCCATGTTGTCATATGTTGCTACCATTGGGTTCAAAATGTTCTAGAGTTTTTACTTTGTTCTTGAATTGGATTAGGCCCTACCCCTACATTTTTCATGTGTTATTGAAACTGTATGTTTCTATGTTGGGTTCCTACAGGATGTTTTGAATTGGATTACCCATTGAATTTGTGTGTTCCTGAAAACCGTATTTTGATTATGTAAAAGCTGATATTTCTAGACTGACTATATGAGCAAATAATTGGAAAATTTTGCTCTATACCTAAGCCGTATGTTTCTTCTCAGATGCAGTGAGTGTGTTATTTATAACGTTATCAGCAAATAACAGAATATGTCAAATAATAACTGTTGCCATGAAAACGGTGCTAATTAAAATAAGGCTTTCGTTAAAATAATCATATCCATCTTTCGTGTGAAAAGAGCCACTTCCTCCGATAGACCTCTCGCATCAGCTGTTCCTACTTTTTTAACATGTTTCGACATTATAGGTGGTTTTTAATAGTGTACATATAATTTCCCTAAACTAAGCAACTGTTTCCGGGAAGGAATTCCAAGATTCAGTCATTCTGATGGGAAATGTGTGTTCTTGTATTTGTTTTTGCTCTTTAACTCTTCGTATATTTGGTATTTCCTCTGGTTAAAAGTTTGGACATCACCGCATCACGGATGTGTACCTGTGTTTTCAGAACCATGAAGCAGGATTGCAAGGCAGGACTGAAGCTCAGTCTAAGTGTCGATAGGCAATCTTTGGTGGTAACAGCACAACCATATTGTCTCAGAAGTGAGTAAATGTTTGTGGTTTTAAAAAAGAAGGTGGTTTAATGAAATTACACATTTTTGTATGATCAGAAAGTTTTTTTTACATCACTGCTGCAAATTTCCTTGCTTCAGCTATCCATTATTAATGAGTACGCATACTTAAAAATGTAGTGAGTAAATGTTTGTGGTTTTAAAAAAGGAGGTGGTTTAATGAAATTACACATATTTTGGTATTATCAGAAAGTTTTTTTGCATCACTGCTGCAAATTTCCTTGCTTCAGCTATCCATTATGACGGTTTTGCAAAAGTTGTGGGTTCATTTCAGATTTCTCAACCATAAAGCTGCCTCCTGCATTGCGTAAGAGGGGACGACCCAAAGGTCTTGAGAAAACCGTGATTGGTTTCAACCAGCTTCCATTTGTACGGAGACCAACTGCTGAGAAGAAAATGTGTAAGAGGCCTAGCAAACAGAATATTATGAAATAAAATTAAGTCCGGGTTGTGTCCGGGATAGTTTTCACTGATATGGAATGAAACATCAGAAACTACAGCTCAGGTTCATGAGAATAGAAGTTAAGTAAAATTAAATATTATAATAAATTTATAATTACTGACTTATTTATTCTGTTTGTGTTGTAGTCACGCTGACATGTTTGGTGTCAGAAGAGAGCGCCAGAGCTGCTCTTGAGAATCATATCAAACTGACCAAGAAAGATGTGTAGGCATCTATTCCACCATCAATCACAGAAGACTGTGTGTCAGTTCACAGTGTGAAAGAATGTTTTACACCAGCAGCTTGGAGGGAGGTGCTGCAGAAGGTTAACGCAGTTCAACAAAAACCTATTTGGCACTGTGGCAGGTGTGGTGATGAGATAGAAGATGAGTGCGAAAACTGTGTCTTTTGTGACAGGTGCTTGATCTGGTTGCACTACAGGTGCACCAAGCCCAAACCTAAGAAGGCACCTGCATCGAAATACTGGTTGTGTAGCAACTGCAAAGGCACTAAAGGGTAATACACCCAGTGACTGTCTGTTTGGCATTATTGTGTAGCATGTAGATTCAGCTGTGGTGTATGTCATAGCAAGTAGTGAGGTGAGAAAGTGAAGATGTATTTATAGTGTTTGAGTGTAGCTAACATCATTGGAGTTGATTGCGCATGTATGTACAGGTATAACAGTAGATGATTGTGCACATATTTTTTTATTCTGGATATGATACTTTGCATAATTTATGAAACCCTGTAAACTGTGTGTATAAAGTTTGTCTTTCACACTTTGAGAGGTATTGTTGATTGTTTTTGGTAAACTGTACTTAAGACATTGTTTTGCAAAAGTATGCTTTGTACCATAAATGTGAATTTTATTTTGATTGCGTGTATTATGACCATGTATCTCGGAGTGTGTTGCTATCTGACAATGTTGTAGGTAAGTTATTATGTATAAAGTTATAATAAAAATTTTATTTTTGAAGGGCTAGCATATCATTCACTTTTAGTAAGTTTAATTTTTTTTAATAGCGGGTCAGTATATGGATTGACATGTTTTAAAGCTCACTAATGCATGTGTCCGTGTCTGTTTTTTAATTGCTATAACGTGTTTACAGAATAAAGGTTTCTGAGAATTCCATTATGCTTGTTGGTTTCCCTGCCTTATCATACCTATACTTTATATGTCGACACAATTACTTGACGCACTACTTAAGCAGTACTAGTCAGTAAAATAAATAAACTAGTTGAATATATTTTCTAAATAGTTGCAAGATCCATACTTATTGTACTCGGAAGTATTACTGATCTATGTTTATGTGCTTCAAGTAAAACTGAACACCACAATTACACAAACGTACCGATATGGTAAACAAGCAAAACATATTTTGGGCATATATATTCTTGGCAAACCAGTTTTTTTAATTGCACGTTTCAAACAGCTGGGCCAGTAGCTAGTCTGTATGTCCTACGATATATCCGGCAGTCATTACCGGAGCTATAGCCAATTAACACGTTGTCCGGTAGGCGACCGGCAGTGACGGAGCTTTAGCTCCGGTTCTATTTAACCGGCAGTAAGCGCCGGAGCTATAGCCAATTAACACGTTGTCCGGTAGGCGACCGGCAGTGACGGAGCTTTAGCTCCGGTTCTATTTAACCGGCAGTCAGCGCCGGAGCTATAGCCAATTAACACGATGTCCGGTAGGCGACCGGCAGTGACGGAGCTTTAGCTCCGGTTCTATTTAACCGGCAGTCAGTGCCGGACCTATAGCCAATTAACACGTTGTCCGGTAGGCGACCGGCAGTGACGGAGCTTTAGCTCCGGTTCTATTTAACCGGCAGTCAGCGCCGGAGCTATAGCCAATTAACACGATGTCCGGTAGGCGACCGGCAGTGACGGAGCTTTAGCCCCGGTTCTATTTAACCGGCAGTCAGCGCCGGAGCTATAGCCAATTAACACGTTGTCCGGTAGGCGACCGGCCGTGACGGAGCTTTAGCTCCGGTTCTATTTAACCGGCAGTCAGTGCCGGACCTATAGCCAATTAACACGTTGTCCAGTAGTGACAGAACTTTAGCTGCAGCTCTATTTCACCGACAGTCAGTGCCGGACAGTGGATAAGTTGGCTATAGCTCCGGCAGTCTGTGCCAGAGCATTAGCCAATTCGTCCGTTGTCCGGTAGGCGCCCGGCAGTGACGGAACTTCAGCGGTTATTATTGCGCATGCGCACAGGAAGTGCCGGAGCAATAGCTGCTTTATAGTGCGTCCGGGTCCGGACAGCCTAAATTATATGCCCACAGCTTATGCGTGTTTTCTTGGATTCAGTAAAGTAAACCCAATTAAAATCTAGGCCGTGGTTATTGCACCGACAGTCGGTTAAATAACGCACTACTATTGCACCGACTGTCGGTGAAATAACGCACTACTATTACACCGACTGTCGGTTAAATAACGTACTACTAGTGCGCCGACAGTCGGTTAACTAACGCGTTCTCTAAGGAACTGCTATTACACCGACAGTTGGTCTGAGCCTGACGTACGCGCTAAATCGGCCGTGTCGTTACTGGGGCTAATGTATGTATATCATTAAAATAGTATTATTGATGTATACTTATTGTATTGACGGTTCAGCCAAATACACGCTGAGCCGGCGCCGTCTGTTTTCAAGCATACATTAACGGTTATCTTGAAATTTCTTGTCTGTCGAGATACTGGGGTTGAGATATTTCATTAAAATATTATTATTTTAATAGTACAGAATGTAACTTTCTTTACGAAATGGAAACAGATTCCTACGGGCAGTACGACTACGACGTCACCGACGTTAGTGGAGCCATCTTGCGGGTATTGGGTACATTTACTTTCTAAAGATATACAGACTTTGCAAGGGATGTTAGGGCATTGTTAAATAAGAAATACATTGTAAGAGATAACAACATAGTAAGTTAATAAAACTTTATTTACATAAATACAACATTGATGCATAACTTGATGATAAAAGAAAGTTAACACAAATCGTCGCTCAATATATACACCGTTTTACCATCATGTTATTAGAACCAGGAGGAACTAACTGAGCATTCATTAAAAACTGATCAGATTTACATAAGAAATGTTGGTATTAATGGCTCATATACGACCGAGTCACGATCAGCATGTCAGTTGTGGCTTACTAGTCATATAATGTGCACAAGTCACATAATGTCAACTCTGCAAGACCAAAAATATGACATTCAGTGAAAGCCATACAGTTAATTAATTAATGTTATAGTTAAAGCCTCATTTACTACCTAGTACAACTGGGCTGAGTCCAAATGCCCAATATATATATATGCATGTATATATATATATTATATATATATATATAATATACATATATATATATATACATATATATATACATATGTATGTGTATATATATATATATATATATTATATATATATATATATATATATATATATATATATATATATATATATATATATATATATATATATATATATATATGCACACACACACACACACACACACACACACACACACACACACACACACACACACACACACACACACACACACACACACACACACATACACACACCTTTTGACCATCATATTATGATATGGTAGGAATTAACTGACCATTCATTAAAACTAATCAGATTTACACAAGAACACGATCAGCACATCATTTTTGATTTACTAGTGTTACACAATCACATGTTTATTCTGCAAGACCAAAAATATGTCATTCAGTGGGAGCCATACAGTTAATTAATGTTATAGTTAAAGCCTCATTTACTACCTGAACAATTTTCATTAACAATAACTGAATACAACAGGGCCAAATAAATAACTAACTATAATGACTCTGCCTTTAGAACATTGACCATTTACATGGCAGTGCATTTCACGCAGAGCCACTGTCGCTTCTTTGTCTCCTTCCCACTAGCAGTACATTTCAGGTGGACCCATGACAAACAATTGTCGCAGTTGACACTAGATTCCTGGCTGTCATCAATTTCACCCTGGCAAACATTACATATATATGTACAGTTCTGTTGCTTAACACTAACTACATCCAGAACACACTTCCATGCATCTACTGTAAAGAACCGTCTGATTGTTGAAAGACAAACATTATCACTGACACTTGCATTGTCCACCTGTTCAGGTATTATCTCTACCATCTCTTCCGTCAACTTTCTGCCTGCAAGGGCAGCAGTGACATGGTTGGGAGACAAAAACCATGACAGTACCCTCTCCTCCTTCCTGCTGGGCACCAGGTCTATGAATGCCACGCATCCAACCTTCCGTTTCTTCTTTGGTAATCCTACCACCGTCTTTTCGCTCCCTTTCGGTCTGCCCCGTTTCCTCATGCGATATGGCAGTTTAATTGATGCCAGATCACAAGGCGGTGGTGTGACACTCTGGGTCTTTGGCACGACACTCTGGGTCTCTGGCACGACTCTCCGGGTCTCTGGTGCGACTCTCCGGGTCTCTGGTGCGACTCTCTGGGTCTCTGGTGCGACACTCCGGGTCTCTGGTGCGACTCTCTGGGTCTCTCATATAAAACTGATTATGCGTCTGTTGTTCGAAAGTGTGTAAAGCATTCTGCATTTCTGAAAACGTTCGAAAAGATGCCCCTACTCTAAACACGTCCGACGCCATCTTTTTTTGTCGTGTGGCGCCATACGACGGCATGCGCATTACCTCGCGCTGTAATGCGCATGCGTCGCGAAACTGTCGGTGCAATAGTGCCACAGTTATTGTACCGACTTTAGGTGCAATATACACTTCGTAAAATCTAATAGCCTTGTCACAGCCCCCCCTCCCCCCGGCAGCAGTTTCTTCCGTGCATTCCGTAATTTATTATCGGGTCTCGTTCGGTAAACATTACGCTAAATATGCAGGAAAAATAAACTGCATTCTTTCCGCATTTCAACTGTGCACTCTCTCAATTGTTTTGTTACAGAAATGAAGTTGCTGTTGTTCCTCTTACACATGTCACAATACCGACTCACCTGTCGTTTTTTAAAGTGTGTATCAACATTAACTACGTGAAACAATTACCCGGTAATTCGTCGCTGCCTTTACTTACCAACACGCCTAAACGAATGAACGAGAGTATGCACGAGGAGAGAAGTATTTGTTAATACGTATAGAAGATAGAAGGAGCCGTGTAGATAGGATTTCATACAGTTTTTATTATTAGCGGACGATGAATCAAAGAAACAGTATTAATTATCTGCATGTTGTGTCAATGCTATCGGTGTGAATACGTTTAGAATGCTGCGAATAAAATGTCAGATGTTAGCACATCGACTGAACTGTTACAGTAGCATCATCAGGTTGTGGTGTCACTGTAGCGTTTGTGCGGAAGTGTAGTTAAAAGTTGTATCGTCTCATTAATTGTCGAATTCAACATGATTGTAATTAGACCACGCAGAGTTGTTTACTGCGTCAACAGTTTCCATGTGTAGGATCGATGAGTTGCACAAGGTGTAAAACAACGAATTGAACTAGTTTAATTAATACCCTGATCAGGTGTTGTCTAAATGTCACCTGGAACACACAACTCTGCGTGAGTGAGGCACAATGCACGAGATAAAAGCAGTCAGTTCGCCTGCATTGCTAACCGGAAGGGGCTCGAAATAAACCCCGCCTCCGAAAACGCGCGCGCTTCTTCAGTCAAGCAGCAAGTCTGCTTCGACGAGAGATTTTTGCTTAGTTCGTGCCTATTGTGCCGTTGTCGGCAAAAACATGCGCTGCAAATGCATCGTGCATAACACCGTACGCGATAAAATGTGTGAAAACATTACTTTCACGCAGAAGTTAGTGTAAAACGAGTTGCAGAGCAAACATCAACATACCGGAGGGGGATCGAAATAAACTCCGCCCCAAAAGCGGCAGCCAATCGCACGTCTGCCTTTTGAGCGCGCGCGAAGACCGCCGCGACGACACAATAAAAGCAAGGCGCCACATTCGAATCGGGCATATTTCAGTTTCAACTCGAATAGAAATCATGGCTCGTACAAAGCAGACGGCTCGTAAGTCGACCGGTGGCAAGGCCCCGAGGAAGCAGCTGGCGACCAAGGCGGCGCGCAAAAGCGCACCAGCTACCGGTGGAGTAAAGAAGCCACATCGCTACAGGCCGGGTACCGTCGCTCTTCGTGAGATCCGTCGTTACCAGAAGAGCACCGAGCTGCTCATCCGCAAGCTGCCCTTCCAGCGCCTGGTGCGTGAAATCGCACAGGACTTCAAGACCGATCTGCGTTTCCAGAGCTCGGCCGTCATGGCCCTGCAGGAGGCTAGCGAGGCTTACTTGGTCGGTCTATTCGAAGACACGAACTTGTGCGCCATCCACGCCAAGCGAGTCACCATCATGCCGAAAGACATCCAGCTGGCCCGACGAATCCGTGGCGAACGCGCCTAAATCAACGTGTAGCATCACTCGCGAGCGACTCGCAAAAACAAACGGCTCTTTTCAGAGCCAACCAACTTCCCACAAAAGAGATTGCTACCTCAACGTGTGAACGTGTGGTTTTCTTGTCCGCTCAATTGCACGTGTAACTTAATTTTTTGTGTGCGCGCTGAATTCACAAAACTGCCCCTTTCGCTGTGTCTTTTCTCACACGCGTACCGTGCTTCGTCTTTCCGTAAAACAACGTAATTAACGTTTGATTGTCGTACGCATTACGTTACGAAATCGAGGCAGTATTGTATTGCTTTGACGACTTGCGTCTGGCGTCGCGCAAATCTAATGTCCGACGTATACACTAGCTTACAAGTAGTTTCCGTACTATAATACGACAGCTCTTGGTACTACGGAAACTACATATGCGTGCGATACATAGGCATATAATATTATGATTTGTGTAATCTAGTTAATGAATCGACTCTAATTGCAGTCTACGTGTTCGGCAATGTCGTTTCTCAGTAAATATACTGGCGATGGAAGTTATTATCATTATTTTATCCTATTATGATTTAATGCCACCCGACACCGTTGTATGACAAGGCGCATCATACAGCTGAATGTAGCCTACAATTATTATAGCACGGATGGACTGAGAGCCAACACCATGGTGTTCACAATAAAGTGTGAACTCAACGAAAAGGCCAATAATGTGTCAGGTAAATGCATCGTACGCAACGCTAACCTGTTGTATGCCTGCCTAGGGTAAAAGCACCTGTGATGTACAAACCACAACAGGGTCACTGTTTATTGTTAAACTGGCGACAATTGTCCTCAACCATGTTATACAATTAACGTCTTTACAATATATCATGACAGCTGTCTTACAAGAAGTTATGGTAACTACTTCTGCGCATACCGACGATAGTTAGGAAACGAAGTACATGTACTAACTTGTACAATGACACTGGCTGGAGGTGTAATCCAAATTTATTTTTATACAATGTTTTCAACTATTTCTTAGGTTGACAAACGTATGCCACAAAACAACGAAACAAAATACTACGGGTTGAGAACCTCGGTCGATGTGGTCTGTAATAAATACCGTTTCAATGTTGTTGCGTTTGTAATTTGAAAACAAATACATAAGAAAAACAGACGTACGTATACGTCGTTGCTGAAAGCATGTTACAATATGTGCACACCAACGTGTGTGCGTGTACGTGCGTGTAGTCGAGTAAATATCACGTCAGTGTGTGAGTGCCCATTTAGTAAAGCGTTCCGATTACGACGTTATTAATTATATTAAATATTCATCCCCCCTTCGCATTAGAAATCATAACACGAACTGTCGTTGTAATGCGTAAAAAGCATAGACGTAATTTTTTTAATACATCAGGATTAACATGTATGAAGAATTGCACACGATTCAAAGGTAAGGTAGCGTAATTAGGGAATGGTGAGAAGGTGCGGATGCACGAGTGAAAGAACTAGTAGCAGCACTACAACAATCAATGAGTAGCAGACACTCCTCTTGGAGGATGTGGTTGGCTCTGAAAAGAGCCGTTTGTTTTTCGACGAAATAAGGCTGAGTCGTCTAGTGGGCCTTCTGGGTCTTTTTTGGCAGAAGAACCGCCTGGATGTTGGGCAATACACCGCCCTGTGCGATGGTGACGCCAGAGAGGAGCTTGTTCAACTCCTCGTCGTTGCGGATGGCCAGCTGCAAGTGACGGGGGATGATCCTCGACTTCTTGTTGTCGCGGGCGGCGTTTCCTGCCAGCTCGAGAACCTCGGCAGCCAGATACTCCATGACGGCAGCCAGGTAGACGGGCGCACCGGCTCCGACGCGCTGAGCATAGTTGCCCTTGCGCAGATGACGGTGAATACGACCGACGGGGAACTGAAGTCCGGCACGAGAAGAACGAGTCTTGCTCTTTCCCTTCGCCTTTCCACCCTTACCGCGTCCAGACATAATTGCTGTGCTACGAACGTAAAACGACGAACACAACTGATGAGAGGAGAATAGAGAATGCCACAACGCCGCGCAGATTTTCCTTTTATAAGGCGGTCGCGCGCGCGGGTGAAAAGCCCGCCTAAATTGCGCGGGCTCGAAACGACCACGTGACCGTAACGACCACCCTTCTTACATCCCGCGCGCTATAAAAGCTCGGCGGCTGATGTGCACCGGCAGTTCTACGTATCTATCTGTGTACGACTAAGACAACATGCCTCCTAAAGCAGCATCGAAGGGCGCCAAGAAGGCCGTCAGCAAGACGAAGACGCCTAGTAGCGGTGGCAAGAAGCACCGTAGGCGAAGGAGGGAGAGCTACGGAATCTACATCTACAAGGTGCTGAAGCAGGTTCACCCCGACACCGGTATCTCGAGCAAGGCGATGAGCATCATGAATTCGTTCGTCAACGATATCTTCGAGCGCATCGCCGCCGAGTCGTCCCGTCTCGCTCACTACAACAAGCGTTCGACGATCACTAGCCGCGAGATCCAGACCGCCGTCCGTCTCTTACTGCCCGGCGAGCTCGCTAAGCACGCCGTCAGCGAGGGCACGAAGGCCGTGACCAAGTACACGAGCACTCGATAAACCACCTGGTGTGGCTACAAAAACAAACGGCTCTTTTCAGAGCCAACCACTTTCTCACGAAAGAGTAGTAGCTGTCTGTCGCTTAGCTCGTGATTATTCCACTCTTAACTTAGCGTAGCTACTCCGAACAGCAACACCATCCCTACCAATGCACCCACGCACGCACAAACAGGAATTTCTTAACGAATATAATCAGATCAAATGGCTAAATGCAGCTAATAAAAAATACTCCTTCAACCACACTCTTAGTAGGATACTTCTTCCGTCATCATTGTGTAGTAGTTTGAAACAGCACCCCTGCACCAACTGTCACGTTTTACAGACATATTCCTGTTTCCCGTCAATGTGTCCTCTGTGATTTATCCAGATTTGTCTCTCCCACCACTCCTTTGTCCAGTTCATATCCGACGACACGTCGCATCCTGTTTACGATAGGCCATGCTATTATAAAATGGACACATGTTTCTACGTTTACAAATGTTGTGTACGGTTTTCTTCAAATGGCTCACGTTAGCATTGATCCTGTTAGAGAGCGGCAAGAAATTTTTCGTCAGTCCAAGGAATTTCACGTGTCCACATTCACGTGAGCATGCCGAAAACAACAACTAGAATGTTGTCTGAATGTACAGCATAAATCAATGACGTAGACTTGGACAAAGCTTCCCGATTGGTTCGACTATTGCAATTATTGTGTTGTTGTTGATGTATGCCACAAAACAACGAAACAAAATACTACGGGTTAAGAACCTCGGTCGATGTGGTCTGTAATAAATACCGTTTCAATGTTGTTGCGTTTGTAATTTGAAAACAAATACATAAGAAAAACAGACGTACGTATACGTCGTTGCTGAAAGCATGTTACAATATGTGCACACCAACGTGTGTGCGTGTACGTGCGTGTAGTCGAGTAAATATCACGTCAGTGTGTGAGTGTCCATTTAGTAAAGCGTTTCGATTACGACGTTATTAATTAAATTAAATATTCACCCACCCTTCGCATTAGAAATCATAACACGAACTGTCGTTGTAATGCGTAAAAAGCATAGACGTAATTTTTGTAATACATCAGGATTAACATGTATGAAGAATTGCACACGATTCAAAGGTAAGGTAGCGTAATTACGGAATGGGGAGAAGGTGCGGATGCACGAGTGAAAGAACTAGTAGCAGCACTACAACAATCAATGAGTAGCAGACACTCCTCTTGGATGATGTGGTTGGCTCTGAAAAGAGCCGTTTGTTTTTCGACGAAATAAGGCTGAGTCGTCTAATGGGCCTTCTGGGTCTTTTTTGGCAGAAGAACCGCCTGGATGTTGGGCAATACACCGCCCTGTGCGATGAGCAGCTCGGTGCTCTTCTGGTAACGACGGATCTCACGAAGAAGAGCACCGAGCTGCTCATCCGCAAGCTGCCCTTCCAGCGCCTGGTGCGTGAAATCGCACAGGACTTCAAGACCGATCTGCGTTTCCAGAGCTCGGCCGTCATGGCCCTGCAGGAGGCTAGCGAGGCTTACTTGGTCGGTCTATTCGAAGACACGAACTTGTGCGCCATCCACGCCAAGCGAGTCACCATCATGCCGAAAGACATCCAGCTGGCCCGACGAATCCGTGGCGAACGCGCCTAAATCAACGTGTAGCGTCACTCGCGAGCGACTCACAAAAACAAACGGCTCTTTTCAGAGCCAACCAACTTCCCACAAAAGAGATTGCTACCTCAACGTGTGAACGTGTGGTTTTCTTGTCCGCTCAATTGCACGCGTAACTTAATTTTTTGTGTGCGCGCTGAATTCACAAAACTGCCCCTTTCGCTGTGTCTTTTCTCACACGCGTACCGTGCTTCGTCTTTCCGTAAAACAACGTAATTAACGTTTGATTGTCGTACGCATTACGTTACGAAATCGAGGCAGTATTGTGTTGCTTTGACGACTTGCGTCTGGCGTCGCGCAAATCTAATGTCCGACGTATACACTAGCTTACAAGTAGTTTCCGTACTATAATACGACAGCTCTTGGTACTACGGAAACTACATATGCGTGCGATACATAGGCATATAATATTATGATTTGTGTAATCTAGTTAATGAATCGACTAATTGCAGTCTACGTGTTCGGCAATGGCGTTTCTCAGTAAATATACTGGCGATGGAAGTTATTATCATTATTTTATCCTATTATGATTTAATGCCACCCGACACCGTTGTATGACAAGGCGCATCATACAGCTGAATGTAGCCTACAATTATTATAGCACGGATGGACTGAGAGCCAACTCCATGGTGTTCACAATAAAGTGTGAACTCAACGAAAAGGCCAATAATGTGTCAGGTAAATGCATCGTACGCAACGCTAACCTGTTGTATGCCTGCCTAAGGTAAAAGCACCTGTCAAGTACAAACCACAACCGGGTCACTGTTTATTGTTAAACTGGCGACAGTTGTTTTCAACCATGTTATACAATTAACGTCTTTACAATATATCATGACAGTCTGTCTTACAAGAAGTTATGGTAACTACTTCTGCGCATACCGACGATAGTTAGGAAACGAAGTACATGTACTAACTTGCACAATGACACTGGCTGGCGGTGTAATCCAAATTTATTTTTATACAATGTTTTCAACTATTTCTTAGGTTGACAAACGTATGCCACAAAACAACGAAACAAAATACTACGGGATAAGAACCTCGGTCGATGTGGTCTTTAATAAATACCGTTTCAATGTTATTGCGTTTGTAATTTGAAAACAAATACATAAGAAAAACAGACGTACGTATACGTCGTTGCTGAAAGCATGTTACAATATGTGCACACCAACGTGTGTGCGTGTACGTGTACGTGCGTGTAGTCGAGTAAATATCACGTCAGTGTGTGAGTGTCCATTTAGCAAAGCGTTCCGATTACGACGTTATTAATTAAATTAAATATTCACCCACCCTTCGCATTAGAAATCATAACACGAACTGTCGTTGTAATGCGTAAAAAGCATAGACGTAATTTTTTTAATACATCAGGATTAACATGTATGAAGAAATGCACACGATTCAAAGGTAAGGTAGCGTAATTAGGGAATGGTGAGAAGGTGCGGATGCACGAGTGAAAGAACTAGTAGCAGCACTACAACAATCAATGAGTAGCAGACACTCCTCTTGGAGGATGTGGTTGGCTCTGAAAAGAGCCGTTTGTTTTTCGACGAAGTAAGGCTGAGTCGTCTAGTGGGCCTTCTGGGTCTTTTTTGGCAGAAGAACCGCCTGGATGTTGGGCAATACACCGCCCTGTGCGATGGTGACGCCAGAGAGGAGCTTGTTCAACTCCTCGTCGTTGCGGATGGCCAGCTGCAAGTGACGGGGGATGATCCTCGACTTCTTGTTGTCGCGGGCGGCGTTTCCTGCCAGCTCGAGAACCTCGGCAGCCAGATACTCCATGACGGCAGCCAGGTAGACGGGCGCACCGGCTCCGACGCGCTGAGCATAGTTGCCCTTGCGCAGATGACGGTGAATACGACCGACGGGGAACTGAAGTCCGGCACGAGAAGAACGAGTCTTGCTCTTTCCCTTCGCCTTTCCACCCTTACCGCGTCCAGACATAATTGCTGTGCTACGAACGTAAAACGACGAACACAACTGATGAGAGGAGAATAGAGAATGCCACAACGCCGCGCAGATTTTCCTTTTATAAGGCGGTCGCGCGCGCGGGTGAAAAGCCCGCCTAAATTGCGCGGGCTCGAAACGACCACGTGACCGTAACGACCACCCTTCTTACATCCCGCGCGCTATAAAAGCTCGGCGGCTGATGTGCACCGGCAGTTCTACGTATCTATCTGTGTACGACTAAGACAACATGCCTCCTAAAGCAGCATCGAAGGGCGCCAAGAAGGCCGTCAGCAAGACGAAGACGCCTAGTAGCGGTGGCAAGAAGCACCGTAGGCGAAGGAGGGAGAGCTACGGAATCTACATCTACAAGGTGCTGAAGCAGGTTCACCCCGACACCGGTATCTCGAGCAAGGCGATGAGCATCATGAATTCGTTCGTCAACGATATCTTCGAGCGCATCGCCGCCGAGTCGTCCCGTCTCGCTCACTACAACAAGCGTTCGACGATCACTAGCCGCGAGATCCAGACCGCCGTCCGTCTCTTGCTGCCCGGCGAGCTCGCTAAGCACGCCGTCAGCGAGGGCACGAAGGCCGTGACCAAGTACACGAGCACTCGATAAACCACCTGGTGTGGCTACAAAAACAAACGGCTCTTTTCAGAGCCAACCACTTTCTCACGAAAGAGTAGTAGCTGTCTGTCGCTTAGCTCGTGATTATTCCACTCTTAACTTAGCGTAGCTACTCCGAACAGCAACACCATCCCTACCAATGCACCCACGCACGCACAAACAGGAATTTCTTAACGAATATAATCAGATCAAATGGCTAAATGCAGCTAATAAAAAATACTCCTTCAACCACACTCTTAGTAGGATACTTCTTCCGTCATCATTGTGTAGTAGTTTGAAACAGCACCCCTGCACCAACTGTCACGTTTTACAGACATATTCCTGTTTCCCGTCAATGTGTCCTCTGTGATTTATCCAGATTTGTCTCTCCCACCACTCCTTTGTCCAGTTCATATCCGACGACACGTCGCATCCTGTTTACGATAGGCCATGCTATTATAAAATGGACACATGTTTCTACGTTTACAAATGTTGTGTACGGTTTTCTTCAAATGGCTCACGTTAGCATTGATCCTGTTAGAGAGCGGCAAGAAATTTTTCGTCAGTCCAAGGAATTTCACGTGTCCACATTCACGTGAGCATGCCGAAAACAACAACTAGAATGTTGTCTGAATGTACAGCATAAATCAATGACGTAGACTTGGACAAAGCTTCCCGATTGGTTCGACTATTGCAATTATTGTGTTGTTGTTGATGTATGCCACAAAACAACGAAACAAAATACTACGGGTTAAGAACCTCGGTCGATGTGGTCTGTAATAAATACCGTTTCAATGTTGTTGCGTTTGTAATTTGAAAACAAATACATAAGAAAAACAGACGTACGTATACGTCGTTGCTGAAAGCATGTTACAATATGTGCACACCAACGTGTGTGCGTGTACGTGCGTGTAGTCGAGTAAATATCACGTCAGTGTGTGAGTGTCCATTTAGTAAAGCGTTTCGATTACGACGTTATTAATTAAATTAAATATTCACCCACCCTTCGCATTAGAAATCATAACACGAACTGTCGTTGTAATGCGTAAAAAGCATAGACGTAATTTTTGTAATACATCAGGATTAACATGTATGAAGAATTGCACACGATTCAAAGGTAAGGTAGCGTAATTACGGAATGGGGAGAAGGTGCGGATGCACGAGTGAAAGAACTAGTAGCAGCACTACAACAATCAATGAGTAGCAGACACTCCTCTTGGATGATGTGGTTGGCTCTGAAAAGAGCCGTTTGTTTTTCGACGAAATAAGGCTGAGTCGTCTAATGGGCCTTCTGGGTCTTTTTTGGCAGAAGAACCGCCTGGATGTTGGGCAATACACCGCCCTGTGCGATGAGCAGCTCGGTGCTCTTCTGGTAACGACGGATCTCACGAAGAAGAGCACCGAGCTGCTCATCCGCAAGCTGCCCTTCCAGCGCCTGGTGCGTGAAATCGCACAGGACTTCAAGACCGATCTGCGTTTCCAGAGCTCGGCCGTCATGGCCCTGCAGGAGGCTAGCGAGGCTTACTTGGTCGGTCTATTCGAAGACACGAACTTGTGCGCCATCCACGCCAAGCGAGTCACCATCATGCCGAAAGACATCCAGCTGGCCCGACGAATCCGTGGCGAACGCGCCTAAATCAACGTGTAGCGTCACTCGCGAGCGACTCACAAAAACAAACGGCTCTTTTCAGAGCCAACCAACTTCCCACAAAAGAGATTGCTACCTCAACGTGTGAACGTGTGGTTTTCTTGTCCGCTCAATTGCACGCGTAACTTAATTTTTTGTGTGCGCGCTGAATTCACAAAACTGCCCCTTTCGCTGTGTCTTTTCTCACACGCGTACCGTGCTTCGTCTTTCCGTAAAACAACGTAATTAACGTTTGATTGTCGTACGCATTACGTTACGAAATCGAGGCAGTATTGTGTTGCTTTGACGACTTGCGTCTGGCGTCGCGCAAATCTAATGTCCGACGTATACACTAGCTTACAAGTAGTTTCCGTACTATAATATGACAGCTCTTGGTACTACGGAAACTACATATGCGTGCGATACATAGGCATATAATATTATGATTTGTGTAATCTAGTTAATGAATCGACTCTAATTGCAGTCTACGTGTTCGGCAATGTCGTTTCTCAGTAAATATACTGGCGATGGAAGTTATTATCATTATTTTATCCTATTATGATTTAATGCCACCCGACACCGTTGTATGACAAGGCGCATCATACAGCTGAATGTAGCCTACAATTATTATAGCACGGATGGACTGAGAGCCAACACCATGGTGTTCACAATAAAGTGTGAACTCAACGAAAAGGCCAATAATGTGTCAGGTAAATGCATCGTACGCAACGCTAACCTGTTGTATGCCTGCCTAGGGTAAAAGCACCTGTCATGTACAAACCACAACCGGGTCACTGTTTATTGTTAAACTGGCGACAATTGTCCTCAACCATGTTATACAATTAACGTCTTTACAATATATCATGACAGTCTGTCTTACAAGAAGTTATGGTAACTACTTCTGCGCATACCGACGACAGTTAGGAAACGAAGTACATGTACTAACTTGTACAATGACACTGGCTGGCGGTGTAATCCAAATTTACGCATTTACATTTTTATACAATGTTTTCAACTATTTCTTAGGTTGACAAACGTATGCCACAAAACAACGAAACAAAATACTACGGGTTAAGAACCTCGGTCGATGTGGTCTGTAATAAATACCGTTTCAATGTTGTTGCGTTTGTAATTTGAAAACAAATACATAAGAAAAACAGACGTACGCATACGTCGTTGCTGAAAGCATGTTACAATATGTGCACACCAACGTGTGTGCGTGTACGTGCGTGTAGTCGAGTAAATATCACGTCAGTGTGTGAGTGCCCATTTAGTAAAGCGTTCCGATTACGAAGTTATTAATTAAATTAAATATTCACCCACCCTTCGCATTAGAAATCATAACACGAACTGTCGTTGTAATGCGTAAAAAGCATAGACGTAATTTTTTTAATACATCAGGATTAACATGTATGAAGAATTGCACACGATTCAAAGGTAAGGTAGCGTAATTAGGGAATGGTGAGAAGGTGCGGATGCACGAGTGAAAGAACTAGTAGCAGCACTACAACAATCAATGAGTAGCAGAAACTCCTCTTGGAGGATGTGGTTGGCTCTGAAAAGAGCCGTTTGTTTTTCGACGAAGTAAGGCTGAGTCGTCTAGCGGGCCTTCTGGGTCTTTTTTGGCAGAAGAACCGCCTGGATGTTGGGCAGTACACCACCCTGTGCGATGGTGACGCCAGAGAGGAGCTTGTTCAACTCCTCGTCGTTGCGGATGGCCAGCTGCAAGTGACGGGGGATGATCCTCGACTTCTTGTTGTCGCGGGCGGCGTTTCCTGCCAGCTCGAGAACCTCGGCAGCCAGATACTCCATGACGGCAGCCAGGTAGACGGGCGCACCGGCTCCGACGCGCTGAGCATAGTTGCCCTTGCGCAGATGACGGTGAATACGACCGACGGGGAACTGAAGTCCGGCACGAGAAGAACGAGTCTTGCTCTTTCCCTTCGCCTTTCCACCCTTACCGCGTCCAGACATAATTGCTGTGCTACGAACGTAAAACGACGAACACAACTGATGAGAGGAGAATAGAGAATGCCACAACGCCGCGCAGATTTTCCTTTTATAAGGCGGTCGCGCGCGCGGGTGAAAAGCCCGCCTAAATTGCGCGGGCTCGAAACGACCACGTGACCGTAACGACCACCCTTCTTACATCCCGCGCGCTATAAAAGCTCGGCGGCTGATGTGCACCGGCAGTTCTACGTATCTATCTGTGTACGACTAAGACAACATGCCTCCTAAAGCAGCATCGAAGGGCGCCAAGAAGGCCGTCAGCAAGACGAAGACGCCTAGTAGCGGTGGCAAGAAGCACCGTAGGCGAAGGAGGGAGAGCTACGGAATCTACATCTACAAGGTGCTGAAGCAGGTTCACCCCGACACCGGTATCTCGAGCAAGGCGATGAGCATCATGAATTCGTTCGTCAACGATATCTTCGAGCGCATCGCCGCCGAGTCGTCCCGTCTCGCTCACTACAACAAGCGTTCGACGATCACTAGCCGCGAGATCCAGACCGCCGTCCGTCTCTTGCTGCCTGGCGAGCTCGCTAAGCACGCCGTCAGCGAGGGCACGAAGGCCGTGACCAAGTACACGAGCACTCGATAAACCACCTGGTGTGGCTACAAAAACAAACGGCTCTTTTCAGAGCCAACCACTTTCTCACGAAAGAGTAGTAGCTGTCTGTCGCTTAGCTCGTGATTATTCCACTCTTAACTTAGCGTAGCTACTCCGAACAGCAACACCAGTTGTCCTTTGTCCAGTTCATATCCTGTTTACGATAGGCCATGCTATTATAAAATGGACACATGTTTCTACGTTTACAAATGTTGTGTACGGTTTTCTTCAAATGGCTCACGTTAGTATTGATCCTGTTAGAGAGCGGCAAGAAATGTTTCGTCTGTCCAAGGAATTTCACGTGTCCACATTCACGTGAGCATGCCGAAAACAACAACTAGAATGTTGTCTGAATGTACAGCATAAATCAATGACGTAGACTTGGACAAAGCTTCCCGATTGGTTCGACTATTGCAATTATTGTGTTGTTGTTGATGTTGTTGTTTTGAAATTGACAACCCTAAACACATGATCGTACAGACAAAATAGCAGTATGCCTGCATCGACTGAACAACGCTAACGGAACTGGACATAGCAATGTATTTGAAACGTGCGCTTTGCAACGGCCACCTAATTGTTAGTCATTTTCATAACGCACAGTACTGAACATTTATTTCGGCACAGAAATGTTACTGTCGTGTTCGACAATGCACAGTAGCGAACATTCTTGCCAGCACACAATTGTTACTATCATGTTGACAATGCACACATTACTGAAAATAAATGTCGCTGATAGGCGCGTAACGAACCATTTGTTGCACAACGACTTATGCATTTCACAAAATTTATCTGCACAATCTTCTCAAACGAGATTATTATTATCCCCAGCTGCTGTCGATGGAACTAAGGAAACGGTTGGTCGGCGGGAAAGTTCGCTCGCGCGCGCGCGCGCAAACTATGTTGCACATAATTGCTGGCTTGTGAATTCTACTACGCGGTCCGCGCTTTGCTGCGCAGTGGGCGGACTACTCCTCAGTCCGCGCTTTGCTCGCTATAAAGATCGACAGCGCCGTGTTTCGTCATTCGTTAAGCTGTCTCATTCGAAAAGCTTAACATGTCTGGTCGCGGTAAAGGAGGAAAGGGTCTTGGAAAGGGTGGCGCTAAGCGTCATCGCAAAGTTTTGCGTGATAACATCCAGGGTATCACCAAGCCGGCAATCCGCCGTCTCGCTCGCCGTGGTGGAGTCAAGCGAATCTCGGGTCTCATCTACGAGGAGACTCGCGGTGTGCTCAAGGTCTTCCTCGAGAACGTCATCCGCGACGCCGTCACTTACACCGAGCATGCCAAGCGCAAGACGGTCACCGCCATGGACGTCGTCTACGCACTGAAACGTCAGGGCCGCACCCTGTACGGTTTCGGAGGTTAGACTGCCACTGTCGGCGGCATCGCAACAAACGGCTCTTTTCAGAGCCACCCACATTTTCACAAAAGTGTGTTGCTACATCGCATTCGTGTAACTAATAATATGCGTCACGTCTACTTCATCGCTGACGTGTGTTTCTTGTCTATCTATATCTCATGTCTGTCTTGAATCCCTCCAACGTGATCAACATTTAACAAGACCACACGTACACGCACACACATATATAAATTATATGCCCACAGCTTATGCGTGTTTTCTTGGATTCAGTAAAGTAAACCCAATTAAAATCGAATAGCCTTGTCACAGCCCCCCCCCCTCCCCCCGGCAACAGTTTCTTCCGTGCATTCCGTCATTTATTATCGGGTCTCGTTCGGTAAACATTACGCTAAATCTGCAGGAAAAATAAACTGCATTCTTTCCGCATTTCTACTGTGCACTCTCTCAATTGTTTTGTTACAGAAATGAAGTTGCTGTTGTTCCTCTTACACATGTCACAATACCGACTCACCTGTCGTTTTTTAAAGTGTGTATCAATATTAACTACGTGAAACAATTACCCGGTAATTCGTCGCTGCCTTTACTTACGAACACGCCTAAACGAATGAACGAGAGTATGCACGAGGAGAGAAGTATTTGTTAATACGTATAGAAGATAGAAGGAGCCGTGTAGATAGGATTTCATACAGTTTTTATTATTAGCGGACGATGAATCAAAGAAACAGTATTAATTATCTGCATGTTGTGTCAATGCTATCGGTGTGAATACGTTTAGAATGCTGCGAATAAAATGTCAGATGTTAGCACATCGACTGAACTGTTACAGTAGCATCATCAGGTTGTGGTGTCACTGTAGCGTTTGTGCGGAAGTGTAGTTAAAAGTTGTATCGTCTCATTAATTGTCGAATTCAACATGATTGTAATTAGACCACGCAGAGTTGTTTACTGCGTCAACAGTTTCCATGTGTAGGATCGATGAGTTGCACAAGGTGTAAAACAACGAATTGAACTAGTTTTATTAATACCCTGATCAGGTGTTGTCTAAATGTCACTTGGAACACACAACTCTGCGTGAGTGAGGCACAATGCACGAGATAAAAGCAGTCAGTTCGCCTGCATTGCTAACCGGAAGGGGCTCGAAATAAACCCCGCCTCCGAAAACGCGCGCGCTTCTTCAGTCAAGCAGCAAGTCTGCTTCGACGAGAGATTTTTGCTTAGTTCGTGCCTATTGTGCCGTTGTCGGCAAAAACATGCGCTGCAAATGCATCGTGCATAACACCGTACGCGATAAAATGTGTGAAAACATTACTTTCACGCAGAGGTTAGTGTAAAACGAGTTGCAGAGCAAACATCAACATACCGGAAGGGGATCGAAATAAACTCCGCCCCAAAAGCGGCAGCCAATCGCACGTCTGCCTTTTGAGCGCGCGCGAAGACCGCCGCGACGACACAATAAAAGCAAGGCGCCACATTCGAATCGGGCATATTTGCAGTTTCAACTCGAATAGAAATCATGGCTCGTACAAAGCAGACGGCTCGTAAGTCGACCGGTGGCAAGGCCCCGAGGAAGCAGCTGGCGACCAAGGCGGCGCGCAAAAGCGCACCAGCTACCGGTGGAGTAAAGAAGCCCCATCGCTACAGGCCGGGTACCGTCGCTCTTCGTGAGATCCGTCGTTACCAGAAGAGCACCGAGCTGCTCATCCGCAAGCTGCCCTTCCAGCGCCTGGTGCGTGAAATCGCACAGGACTTCAAGACCGATCTGCGTTTCCAGAGCTCGGCCGTCATGGCCCTGCAGGAGGCTAGCGAGGCTTACTTGGTCGGTCTATTCGAAGACACGAACTTGTGCGCCATCCACGCCAAGCGAGTCACCATCATGCCGAAAGACATCCAGCTGGCCCGACGAATCCGTGGCGAACGCGCCTAAATCAACGTGTAGCGTCACTCGCGAGCGACTCGCAAAAACAAACGGCTCTTTTCAGAGCCAACCAACTTCCCACAAAAGAGATTGCTACCTCAACGTGTGAACGTGTGGTTTTCTTGTCCGCTCAAATTGCACGCGTAACTTAATTTTTTGTGTGCGCGCTGAATTCACAAAACTGCCCCTTTCGCTGTGTCTTTTCTCAAACGCGTACATTGCTTCGTCTTTCCGTAAAACAACGTAATTAACGTTTGATTGTCGTACGCATTACGTTACGAAATCGAGGCAGTATTGTGTTGCTTTGACGACTTGCGTCTGGCGTCGCGCAAATCTAATGTCCGACGTATACACTAGCTTACAAGTAGTTTCCGTACTATAATATGACAGCTCTTGGTACTACGGAAACTACATATGCGTGCGATACATAGGCATATAATATTATGATTTGTGTAATCTAGTTAATGAATCGACTCTAATTGCAGTCTACGTGTTCGGCAATGTCGTTTCTCAGTAAATATACTGGCGATGGAAGTTATTATCATTATTTTATCCTATTATGATTTAATGCCACCCGACACCGTTGTATGACAAGGCGCATCATACAGCTGAATGTAGCCTACAATTATTATAGCACGGATGGACTGAGAGCCAACACCATGGTGTTCACAATAAAGTGTGAACTCAACGAAAAGGCCAATAATGTGTCAGGTAAATGCATCGTACGCAACGCTAACCTGTTGTATGCCTGCCTAGGGTAAAAGCACCTGTCATGTACAAACCACAACCGGGTCACTGTTTATTGTTAAACTGGCGACAATTGTCCTCAACCATGTTATACAATTAACGTCTTTACAATATATCATGACAGTCTGTCTTACAAGAAGTTATGGTAACTACTTCTGCGCATACCGACGACAGTTAGGAAACGAAGTACATGTACTAACTTGTACAATGACACTGGCTGGCGGTGTAATCCAAATTTACGCATTTACATTTTTATACAATGTTTTCAACTATTTCTTAGGTTGACAAACGTATGCCACAAAACAACGAAACAAAATACTACGGGTTAAGAACCTCGGTCGATGTGGTCTGTAATAAATACCGTTTCAATGTTGTTGCGTTTGTAATTTGAAAACAAATACATAAGAAAAACAGACGTACGTATACGTCGTTGCTGAAAGCATGTTACAATATGTGCACACCAACGTGTGTGCGTGTACGTGCGTGTAGTCGAGTAAATATCACGTCAGTGTGTGAGTGCCCATTTAGTAAAGCGTTCCGATTACGAAGTTATTAATTAAATTAAATATTCACCCACCCTTCGCATTAGAAATCATAACACGAACTGTCGTTGTAATGCGTAAAAAGCATAGACGTAATTTTTTTAATACATCAGGATTAACATGTATGAAGAATTGCACACGATTCAAAGGTAAGGTAGCGTAATTAGGGAATGGTGAGAAGGTGCGGATGCACGAGTGAAAGAACTAGTAGCAGCACTACAACAATCAATGAGTAGCAGAAACTCCTCTTGGAGGATGTGGTTGGCTCTGAAAAGAGCCGTTTGTTTTTCGACGAAGTAAGGCTGAGTCGTCTAGCGGGCCTTCTGGGTCTTTTTTGGCAGAAGAACCGCCTGGATGTTGGGCAGTACACCACCCTGTGCGATGGTGACGCCAGAGAGGAGCTTGTTCAACTCCTCGTCGTTGCGGATGGCCAGCTGCAAGTGACGGGGGATGATCCTCGACTTCTTGTTGTCGCGGGCGGCGTTTCCTGCCAGCTCGAGAACCTCGGCAGCCAGATACTCCATGACGGCAGCCAGGTAGACGGGCGCACCGGCTCCGACGCGCTGAGCATAGTTGCCCTTGCGCAGATGACGGTGAATACGACCGACGGGGAACTGAAGTCCGGCACGAGAAGAACGAGTCTTGCTCTTTCCCTTCGCCTTTCCACCCTTACCGCGTCCAGACATAATTGCTGTGCTACGAACGTAAAACGACGAACGCAACTGATGAGAGGAGAATAGAGAATGCCACAACGCCGCGCAGATTTTCCTTTTATAAGGCGGTCGCGCGCGCGGGTGAAAAGCCCGCCTAAATTGCGCGGGCTCGAAACGACCACGTGACCGTAACGACCACCCTTCTTACATCCCGCGCGCTATAAAAGCTCGGCGGCTGATGTGCACCGGCAGTTCTACGTATCTATCTGTGTACGACTAAGACAACATGCCTCCTAAAGCAGCATCGAAGGGCGCCAAGAAGGCCGTCAGCAAGACGAAGACGCCTAGTAGCGGTGGCAAGAAGCACCGTAGGCGAAGGAGGGAGAGCTACGGAATCTACATCTACAAGGTGCTGAAGCAGGTTCACCCCGACACCGGTATCTCGAGCAAGGCGATGAGCATCATGAATTCGTTCGTCAACGATATCTTCGAGCGCATCGCCGCCGAGTCGTCCCGTCTCGCTCACTACAACAAGCGTTCGACGATCACTAGCCGCGAGATCCAGACCGCCGTCCGTCTCTTGCTGCCTGGCGAGCTCGCTAAGCACGCCGTCAGCGAGGGCACGAAGGCCGTGACCAAGTACACGAGCACTCGATAAACCACCTGGTGTGGCTACAAAAACAAACGGCTCTTTTCAGAGCCAACCACTTTCTCACGAAAGAGTAGTAGCTGTCTGTCGCTTAGCTCGTGATTATTCCACTCTTAACTTAGCGTAGCTACTCCGAACAGCAACACCAGTTGTCCTTTGTCCAGTTCATATCCTGTTTACGATAGGCCATGCTATTATAAAATGGACACATGTTTCTACGTTTACAAATGTTGTGTACGGTTTTCTTCAAATGGCTCACGTTAGTATTGATCCTGTTAGAGAGCGGCAAGAAATGTTTCGTCTGTCCAAGGAATTTCACGTGTCCACATTCACGTGAGCATGCCGAAAACAACAACTAGAATGTTGTCTGAATGTACAGCATAAATCAATGACGTAGACTTGGACAAAGCTTCCCGATTGGTTCGACTATTGCAATTATTGTGTTGTTGTTGATGTTGTTGTTTTGAAATTGACAACCCTAAACACATGATCGTACAGACAAAATAGCAGTATGCCTGCATCGACTGAACAACGCTAACGGAACTGGACATAGCAATGTATTTGAAACGTGCGCTTTGCAACGGCCACCTAATTGTTAGTCATTTTCATAACGCACAGTACTGAACATTTATTTCGGCACAGAAATGTTACTGTCGTGTTCGACAATGCACAGTAGCGAACATTCTTGCCAGCACACAATTGTTACTATCATGTTGACAATGCACACATTACTGAAAATAAATGTCGCTGATAGGCGCGTAACGAACCATTTGTTGCACAACGACTTATGCATTTCACAAAATTTATCTGCACAATCTTCTCAAACGAGATTATTATTATCCCCAGCTGCTGTCGATAGAACTAAGGAAACGGTTGGTCGGCGGGAAAGTTCGCTCGCGCGCGCGCGCGCGCGCAAACTATCTTGCACATAATTGCTGGCTTGTGAATTCTACTACGCGGTCCGCGCTTTGCTGCGCAGTGGGCGGACTACTCCTCAGTCCGCGCTTTGCTCGCTATAAAGATCGACAGCGCCGTGTTTCGTCATTCGTTAAGTTGTCTCATTCGAAAAGCTTAACATGTCTGGTCGCGGTAAAGGAGGAAAGGGTCTTGGAAAGGGTGGCGCTAAGCGTCATCGCAAAGTTTTGCGTGATAACATCCAGGGTATCACCAAGCCGGCAATCCGCCGTCTCGCTCGCCGTGGTGGAGTCAAGCGAATCTCGGGTCTCATCTACGAGGAGACTCGCGGTGTGCTCAAGGTCTTCCTCGAGAACGTCATCCGCGACGCCGTCACTTACACCGAGCATGCCAAGCGCAAGACGGTCACCGCCATGGACGTCGTCTACGCACTGAAACGTCAGGGCCGCACCCTGTACGGTTTCGGAGGTTAGATTTCCACTGTCGGCGGCATCGCAACAAACGGCTCTTTTCAGAGCCACCCACATTTTCACAAAAGTGTGTTGCTACATCGCATTCGTGTAACTAATAATATGCGTCACGTCTACTTCATCGCTGACGTGTGTTTCTTGTCTATCTATATCTCATGTCTGTCTTGAATCCCTCCAACGTGATCAACATTTAACAAGACCACACGTACACGCACACACATATATAAATTATATGCCCACAGCTTATGCGTGTTTTCTTGGATTCAGTAAAGTAAACCCAATTAAAATCGAATAGCCTTGTCACAGCCCCCCCCCCCCCTCCCCCCGGCAACAGTTTCTTCCGTGCATTCCGTCATTTATTATCGGGTCTCGTTCGGTAAACATTACGCTAAATCTGCAGGAAAAATAAACTGCATTCTTTCCGCATTTCAACTGTGCACTCTCTCAATTGTTTTGTTACAGAAATGAAGTTGCTGTTGTTCCTCTTACACATGTCACAATACCGACTCACCTGTCGTTTTTTAAAGTGTGTATCAATATTAACTACGTGAAACAATTACCCGGTAATTCGTCGCTGCCTTTACTTACGAACACGCCTAAACGAATGAACGAGAGTATGCACGAGGAGAGAAGTATTTGTTAATACGTATAGAAGATAGAAGGAGCCGTGTAGATAGGATTTCATACAGTTTTTATTATTAGCGGACGATGAATCAAAGAAACAGTATTAATTATCTGCATGTTGTGTCAATGCTATCGGTGTGAATACGTTTAGAATGCTGCGAATAAAATGTCAGATGTTAGCACATCGACTGAACTGTTACAGTAGCATCATCAGGTTGTGGTGTCACTGTAGCGTTTGTGCGGAAGTGTAGTTAAAAGTTGTATCGTCTCATTAATTGTCGAATTCAACATGATTGTAATTAGACCACGCAGAGTTGTTTACTGCGTCAACAGTTTCCATGTGTAGGATCGATGAGTTGCACAAGGTGTAAAACAACGAATTGAACTAGTTTTATTAATACCCTGATCAGGTGTTGTCTAAATGTCACTTGGAACACACAACTCTGCGTGAGTGAGGCACAATGCACGAGATAAAAGCAGTCAGTTCGCCTGCATTGCTAACCGGAAGGGGCTCGAAATAAACCCCGCCTCCGAAAACGCGCGCGCTTCTTCAGTCAAGCAGCAAGTCTGCTTCGACGAGAGATTTTTGCTTAGTTCGTGCCTATTGTGCCGTTGTCGGCAAAAACATGCGCTGCAAATGCATCGTGCATAACACCGTACGCGATAAAATGTGTGAAAACATTACTTTCACGCAGAGGTTAGTGTAAAACGAGTTGCAGAGCAAACATCAACATACCGGAAGGGGATCGAAATAAACTCCGCCCCAAAAGCGGCAGCCAATCGCACGTCTGCCTTTTGAGCGCGCGCGAAGACCGCCGCGACGACACAATAAAAGCAAGGCGCCACATTCGAATCGGGCATATTTGCAGTTTCAACTCGAATAGAAATCATGGCTCGTACAAAGCAGACGGCTCGTAAGTCGACCGGTGGCAAGGCCCCGAGGAAGCAGCTGGCGACCAAGGCGGCGCGCAAAAGCGCACCAGCTACCGGTGGAGTAAAGAAGCCCCATCGCTACAGGCCGGGTACCGTCGCTCTTCGTGAGATCCGTCGTTACCAGAAGAGCACCGAGCTGCTCATCCGCAAGCTGCCCTTCCAGCGCCTGGTGCGTGAAATCGCACAGGACTTCAAGACCGATCTACGTTTCCAGAGCTCGGCCGTCATGGCCCTGCAGGAGGCTAGCGAGGCTTACTTGGTCGGTCTATTCGAAGACACGAACTTGTGCGCCATCCACGCCAAGCGAGTCACCATCATGCCGAAAGACATCCAGCTGGCCCGACGAATCCGTGGCGAACGCGCCTAAATCAACGTGTAGCGTCACTCGCGAGCGACTCGCAAAAACAAACGGCTCTTTTCAGAGCCAACCAACTTCCCACAAAAGAGATTGCTACCTCAACGTGTGAACGTGTGGTTTTCTTGTCCGCTCAAATTGCACGCGTAACTTAATTTTTTGTGTGCGCGCTGAATTCACAAAACTGCCCCTTTCGCTGTGTCTTTTCTCAAACGCGTACATTGCTTCGTCTTTCCGTAAAACAACGTAATTAACGTTTGATTGTCGTACGCATTACGTTACGAAATCGAGGCAGTATTGTGTTGCTTTGACGACTTGCGTCTGGCGTCGCGCAAATCTAATGTCCGACGTATACACTAGCTTACAAGTAGTTTCCGTACTATAATATGACAGCTCTTGGTACTACGGAAACTACATATGCGTGCGATACATAGGCATATAATATTATGATTTGTGTAATCTAGTTAATGAATCGACTCTAATTGCAGTCTACGTGTTCGGCAATGTCGTTTCTCAGTAAATATACTGGCGATGGAAGTTATTATCATTATTTTATCCTATTATGATTTAATGCCACCCGACACCGTTGTATGACAAGGCGCATCATACAGCTGAATGTAGCCTACAATTATTATAGCACGGATGGACTGAGAGCCAACACCATGGTGTTCACAATAAAGTGTGAACTCAACGAAAAGGCCAATAATGTGTCAGGTAAATGCATCGTACGCAACGCTAACCTGTTGTATGCCTGCCTAGGGTAAAAGCACCTGTCATGTACAAACCACAACCGGGTCACTGTTTATTGTTAAACTGGCGACAATTGTCCTCAACCATGTTATACAATTAACGTCTTTACAATATATCATGACAGTCTGTCTTACAAGAAGTTATGGTAACTACTTCTGCGCATACCGACGACAGTTAGGAAACGAAGTACATGTACTAACTTGTACAATGACACTGGCTGGCGGTGTAATCCAAATTTACGCATTTACATTTTTATACAATGTTTTCAACTATTTCTTAGGTTGACAAACGTATGCCACAAAACAACGAAACAAAATACTACGGGTTAAGAACCTCGGTCGATGTGGTCTGTAATAAATACCGTTTCAATGTTGTTGCGTTTGTAATTTGAAAACAAATACATAAGAAAAACAGACGTACGTATACGTCGTTGCTGAAAGCATGTTACAATATGTGCACACCAACGTGTGTGCGTGTACGTGCGTGTAGTCGAGTAAATATCACGTCAGTGTGTGAGTGCCCATTTAGTAAAGCGTTCCGATTACGAAGTTATTAATTAAATTAAATATTCACCCACCCTTCGCATTAGAAATCATAACACGAACTGTCGTTGTAATGCGTAAAAAGCATAGACGTAATTTTTTTAATACATCAGGATTAACATGTATGAAGAATTGCACACGATTCAAAGGTAAGGTAGCGTAATTAGGGAATGGTGAGAAGGTGCGGATGTACGAGTGAAAGAACTAGTAGCAGCACTACAACAATCAATGAGTAGCAGAAACTCCTCTTGGAGGATGTGGTTGGCTCTGAAAAGAGCCGTTTGTTTTTCGACGAAGTAAGGCTGAGTCGTCTAGCGGGCCTTCTGGGTCTTTTTTGGCAGAAGAACCGCCTGGATGTTGGGCAGTACACCACCCTGTGCGATGGTGACGCCAGAGAGGAGCTTGTTCAACTCCTCGTCGTTGCGGATGGCCAGCTGCAAGTGACGGGGGATGATCCTCGACTTCTTGTTGTCGCGGGCGGCGTTTCCTGCCAGCTCGAGAACCTCGGCAGCCAGATACTCCATGACGGCAGCCAGGTAGACGGGCGCACCGGCTCCGACGCGCTGAGCATAGTTGCCCTTGCGCAGATGACGGTGAATACGACCGACGGGGAACTGAAGTCCGGCACGAGAAGAACGAGTCTTGCTCTTTCCCTTCGCCTTTCCACCCTTACCGCGTCCAGACATAATTGCTGTGCTACGAACGTAAAACGACGAACACAACTGATGAGAGGAGAATAGAGAATGCCACAACGCCGCGCAGATTTTCCTTTTATAAGGCGGTCGCGCGCGCGGGTGAAAAGCCCGCCTAAATTGCGCGGGCTCGAAACGACCACGTGACCGTAACGACCACCCTTCTTACATCCCGCGCGCTATAAAAGCTCGGCGGCTGATGTGCACCGGCAGTTCTACGTATCTATCTGTGTACGACTAAGACAACATGCCTCCTAAAGCAGCATCGAAGGGCGCCAAGAAGGCCGTCAGCAAGACGAAGACGCCTAGTAGCGGTGGCAAGAAGCACCGTAGGCGAAGGAGGGAGAGCTACGGAATCTACATCTACAAGGTGCTGAAGCAGGTTCACCCCGACACCGGTATCTCGAGCAAGGCGATGAGCATCATGAATTCGTTCGTCAACGATATCTTCGAGCGCATCGCCGCCGAGTCGTCCCGTCTCGCTCACTACAACAAGCGTTCGACGATCACTAGCCGCGAGATCCAGACCGCCGTCCGTCTCTTGCTGCCTGGCGAGCTCGCTAAGCACGCCGTCAGCGAGGGCACGAAGGCCGTGACCAAGTACACGAGCACTCGATAAACCACCTGGTGTGGCTACAAAAACAAACGGCTCTTTTCAGAGCCAACCACTTTCTCACGAAAGAGTAGTAGCTGTCTGTCGCTTAGCTCGTGATTATTCCACTCTTAACTTAGCGTAGCTACTCCGAACAGCAACACCAGTTGTCCTTTGTCCAGTTCATATCCTGTTTACGATAGGCCATGCTATTATAAAATGGACACATGTTTCTACGTTTACAAATGTTGTGTACGGTTTTCTTCAAATGGCTCACGTTAGTATTGATCCTGTTAGAGAGCGGCAAGAAATGTTTCGTCTGTCCAAGGAATTTCACGTGTCCACATTCACGTGAGCATGCCGAAAACAACAACTAGAATGTTGTCTGAATGTACAGCATAAATCAATGACGTAGACTTGGACAAAGCTTCCCGATTGGTTCGACTATTGCAATTATTGTGTTGTTGTTGATGTTGTTGTTTTGAAATTGACAACCCTAAACACATGATCGTACAGACAAAATAGCAGTATGCCTGCATCGACTGAACAACGCTAACGGAACTGGACATAGCAATGTATTTGAAACGTGCGCTTTGCAACGGCCACCTAATTGTTAGTCATTTTCATAACGCACAGTACTGAACATTTATTTCGGCACAGAAATGTTACTGTCGTGTTCGACAATGCACAGTAGCGAACATTCTTGCCAGCACACAATTGTTACTATCATGTTGACAATGCACACATTACTGAAAATAAATGTCGCTGATAGGCGCGTAACGAACCATTTGTTGCACAACGACTTATGCATTTCACAAAATTTATCTGCACAATCTTCTCAAACGAGATTATTATTATCCCCAGCTGCTGTCGATGGAACTAAGGAAACGGTTGGTCGGCGGGAAAGTTCGCTCGCGCGCGCGCGCGCAAACTATGTTGCACATAATTGCTGGCTTGTGAATTCTACTACGCGGTCCGCGCTTTGCTGCGCAGTGGGCGGACTACTCCTCAGTCCGCGCTTTGCTCGCTATAAAGATCGACAGCGCCGTGTTTCGTCATTCGTTAAGCTGTCTCATTCGAAAAGCTTAACATGTCTGGTCGCGGTAAAGGAGGAAAGGGTCTTGGAAAGGGTGGCGCTAAGCGTCATCGCAAAGTTTTGCGTGATAACATCCAGGGTATCACCAAGCCGGCAATCCGCCGTCTCGCTCGCCGAGGTGGAGTCAAGCGAATCTCGGGTCTCATCTACGAGGAGACTCGCGGTGTGCTCAAGGTCTTCCTCGAGAACGTCATCCGCGACGCCGTCACTTACACCGAGCATGCCAAGCGCAAGACGGTCACCGCCATGGACGTCGTCTACGCACTGAAACGTCAGGGCCGCACCCTGTACGGTTTCGGAGGTTAGACTGCCACTGTCGGCGGCATCGCAACAAACGGCTCTTTTCAGAGCCACCCACATTTTCACAAAAGTGTGTTGCTACATCGCATTCGTGTAACTAATAATATGCGTCACGTCTACTTCATCGCTGACGTGTGTTTCTTGTCTATCTATATCTCATGTCTGTCTTGAATCCCTCCAACGTGATCAACATTTAACAAGACCACACGTACACGCACACACATATATAAATTATATGCCCACAGCTTATGCGTGTTTTCTTGGATTCAGTAAAGTAAACCCAATTAAAATCGAATAGCCTTGTCACAGCCCCCCCCCCCTCCCCCCGGCAACAGTTTCTTCCGTGCATTCCGTCATTTATTATCGGGTCTCGTTCGGTAAACATTACGCTAAATCTGCAGGAAAAATAAACTGCATTCTTTCCGCATTTCAACTGTGCACTCTCTCAATTGTTTTGTTACAGAAATGAAGTTGCTGTTGTTCCTCTTACACATGTCACAATACCGACTCACCTGTCGTTTTTTAAAGTGTGTATCAATATTAACTACGTGAAACAATTACCCGGTAATTCGTCGCTGCCTTTACTTACGAACACGCCTAAACGAATGAACGAGAGTATGCACGAGGAGAGAAGTATTTGTTAATACGTATAGAAGATAGAAGGAGCCGTGTAGATAGGATTTCATACAGTTTTTATTATTAGCGGACGATGAATCAAAGAAACAGTATTAATTATCTGCATGTTGTGTCAATGCTATCGGTGTGAATACGTTTAGAATGCTGCGAATAAAATGTCAGATGTTAGCACATCGACTGAACTGTTACAGTAGCATCATCAGGTTGTGGTGTCACTGTAGCGTTTGTGCGGAAGTGTAGTTAAAAGTTGTATCGTCTCATTAATTGTCGAATTCAACATGATTGTAATTAGACCACGCAGAGTTGTTTACTGCGTCAACAGTTTCCATGTGTAGGATCGATGAGTTGCACAAGGTGTAAAACAACGAATTGAACTAGTTTTATTAATACCCTGATCAGGTGTTGTCTAAATGTCACTTGGAACACACAACTCTGCGTGAGTGAGGCACAATGCACGAGATAAAAGCAGTCAGTTCGCCTGCATTGCTAACCGGAAGGGGCTCGAAATAAACCCCGCCTCCGAAAACGCGCGCGCTTCTTCAGTCAAGCAGCAAGTCTGCTTCGACGAGAGATTTTTGCTTAGTTCGTGCCTATTGTGCCGTTGTCGGCAAAAACATGCGCTGCAAATGCATCGTGCATAACACCGTACGCGATAAAATGTGTGAAAACATTACTTTCACGCAGAGGTTAGTGTAAAACGAGTTGCAGAGCAAACATCAACATACCGGAAGGGGATCGAAATAAACTCCGCCCCAAAAGCGGCAGCCAATCGCACGTCTGCCTTTTGAGCGCGCGCGAAGACCGCCGCGACGACACAATAAAAGCAAGGCGCCACATTCGAATCGGGCATATTTGCAGTTTCAACTCGAATAGAAATCATGGCTCGTACAAAGCAGACGGCTCGTAAGTCGACCGGTGGCAAGGCCCCGAGGAAGCAGCTGGCGACCAAGGCGGCGCGCAAAAGCGCACCAGCTACCGGTGGAGTAAAGAAGCCCCATCGCTACAGGCCGGGTACCGTCGCTCTTCGTGAGATCCGTCGTTACCAGAAGAGCACCGAGCTGCTCATCCGCAAGCTGCCCTTCCAGCGCCTGGTGCGTGAAATCGCACAGGACTTCAAGACCGATCTGCGTTTCCAGAGCTCGGCCGTCATGGCCCTGCAGGAGGCTAGCGAGGCTTACTTGGTCGGTCTATTCGAAGACACGAACTTGTGCGCCATCCACGCCAAGCGAGTCACCATCATGCCGAAAGACATCCAGCTGGCCCGACGAATCCGTGGCGAACGCGCCTAAATCAACGTGTAGCGTCACTCGCGAGCGACTCGCAAAAACAAACGGCTCTTTTCAGAGCCAACCAACTTCCCACAAAAGAGATTGCTACCTCAACGTGTGAACGTGTGGTTTTCTTGTCCGCTCAAATTGCACGCGTAACTTAATTTTTTGTGTGCGCGCTGAATTCACAAAACTGCCCCTTTCGCTGTGTCTTTTCTCAAACGCGTACATTGCTTCGTCTTTCCGTAAAACAACGTAATTAACGTTTGATTGTCGTACGCATTACGTTACGAAATCGAGGCAGTATTGTGTTGCTTTGACGACTTGCGTCTGGCGTCGCGCAAATCTAATGTCCGACGTATACACTAGCTTACAAGTAGTTTCCGTACTATAATATGACAGCTCTTGGTACTACGGAAACTACATATGCGTGCGATACATAGGCATATAATATTATGATTTGTGTAATCTAGTTAATGAATCGACTCTAATTGCAGTCTACGTGTTCGGCAATGTCGTTTCTCAGTAAATATACTGGCGATGGAAGTTATTATCATTATTTTATCCTATTATGATTTAATGCCACCCGACACCGTTGTATGACAAGGCGCATCATACAGCTGAATGTAGCCTACAATTATTATAGCACGGATGGACTGAGAGCCAACACCATGGTGTTCACAATAAAGTGTGAACTCAACGAAAAGGCCAATAATGTGTCAGGTAAATGCATCGTACGCAACGCTAACCTGTTGTATGCCTGCCTAGGGTAAAAGCACCTGTCATGTACAAACCACAACCGGGTCACTGTTTATTGTTAAACTGGCGACAATTGTCCTCAACCATGTTATACAATTAACGTCTTTACAATATATCATGACAGTCTGTCTTACAAGAAGTTATGGTAACTACTTCTGCGCATACCGACGACAGTTAGGAAACGAAGTACATGTACTAACTTGTACAATGACACTGGCTGGCGGTGTAATCCAAATTTACGCATTTACATTTTTATACAATGTTTTCAACTATTTCTTAGGTTGACAAACGTATGCCACAAAACAACGAAACAAAATACTACGGGTTAAGAACCTCGGTCGATGTGGTCTGTAATAAATACCGTTTCAATGTTGTTGCGTTTGTAATTTGAAAACAAATACATAAGAAAAACAGACGTACGTATACGTCGTTGCTGAAAACATGTTACAATATGTGCACACCAACGTGTGTGCGTGTACGTGCGTGTAGTCGAGTAAATATCACGTCAGTGTGTGAGTGCCCATTTAGTAAAGCGTTCCGATTACAACGTTATTAATTAAATTAAATATTCACCCACCCTTCGCATTAGAAATCATAACACGAACTGTCGTTGTAATGCGTAAAAAGCATAGACGTAATTTTTTTAATACATCAGGATTAACATGTATGAAGAATTGCACACGATTCAAAGGTAAGGTAGCGTAATTAGGGAATGGTGAGAAGGTGCGGATGCACGAGTGAAAGAACTAGTAGCAGCACTACAACAATCAATGAGTAGCAGACACTCCTCTTGGAGAATGTGGTTGGCTCTGAAAAGAGCCGTTTGTTTTTCGACGAAGTAAGGCTGAGTCGTCTAGTGGGCCTTCTGGGTCTTTTTTGGCAGAAGAACCGCCTGGATGTTGGGCAATACACCGCCCTGTGCGATGGTGACGCCAGAGAGGAGCTTGTTCAACTCCTCGTCGTTGCGGATGGCCAGCTGCAAGTGACGGGGGATGATCCTCGACTTCTTGTTGTCGCGGGCGGCGTTTCCTGCCAGCTCGAGAACCTCGGCAGCCAGATACTCCATGACGGCAGCCAGGTAGACGGGCGCACCGGCTCCGACGCGCTGAGCATAGTTGCCCTTGCGCAGATGACGGTGAATACGACCGACGGGGAACTGAAGTCCGGCACGAGAAGAACGAGTCTTGCTCTTTCCCTTCGCCTTTCCACCCTTACCGCGTCCAGACATAATTGCTGTGCTACGAACGTAAAACGACGAACACAACTGATGAGAGGAGAATAGAGAATGCCACAACGCCGCGCAGATTTTCCTTTTATAAGGCGGTCGCGCGCGCGGGTGAAAAGCCCGCCTAAATTGCGCGGGCTCGAAACGACCACGTGACCGTAACGACCACCCTTCTTACATCCCGCGCGCTATAAAAGCTCGGCGGCTGATGTGCACCGGCAGTTCTACGTATCTATCTGTGTACGACTAAGACAACATGCCTCCTAAAGCAGCATCGAAGGGCGCCAAGAAGGCCGTCAGCAAGACGAAGACGCCTAGTAGCGGTGGCAAGAAGCACCGTAGGCGAAGGAGGGAGAGCTACGGAATCTACATCTACAAGGTGCTGAAGCAGGTTCACCCCGACACCGGTATCTCGAGCAAGGCGATGAGCATCATGAATTCGTTCGTCAACGATATCTTCGAGCGCATCGCCGCCGAGTCGTCCCGTCTCGCTCACTACAACAAGCGTTCGACGATCACTAGCCGCGAGATCCAGACCGCCGTCCGTCTCTTGCTGCCTGGCGAGCTCGCTAAGCACGCCGTCAGCGAGGGCACGAAGGCCGTGACCAAGTACACGAGCACTCGATAAACCACCTGGTGTGGCTACAAAAACAAACGGCTCTTTTCAGAGCCAACCACTTTCTCACGAAAGAGTAGTAGCTGTCTGTCGCTTAGCTCGTGATTATTCCACTCTTAACTTAGCGTAGCTACTCCGAACAGCAACACCAGTTGTCCTTTGTCCAGTTCATATCCTGTTTACGATAGGCCATGCTATTATAAAATGGACACATGTTTCTACGTTTACAAATGTTGTGTACGGTTTTCTTCAAATGGCTCACGTTAGTATTGATCCTGTTAGAGAGCGGCAAGAAATGTTTCGTCTGTCCAAGGAATTTCACGTGTCCACATTCACGTGAGCATGCCGAAAACAACAACTAGAATGTTGTCTGAATGTACAGCATAAATCAATGACGTAGACTTGGACAAAGCTTCCCGATTGGTTCGACTATTGCAATTATTGTGTTGTTGTTGATGTTGTTGTTTTGAAATTGACAACCCTAAACACATGATCGTACAGACAAAATAGCAGTATGCCTGCATCGACTGAACAACGCTAACGGAACTGGACATAGCAATGTATTTGAAACGTGCGCTTTGCAACGGCCACCTAATTGTTAGTCATTTTCATAACGCACAGTACTGAACATTTATTTCGGCACAGAAATGTTACTGTCGTGTTCGACAATGCACAGTAGCGAACATTCTTGCCAGCACACAATTGTTACTATCATGTTGACAATGCACACATTACTGAAAATAAATGTCGCTGATAGGCGCGTAACGAACCATTTGTTGCACAACGACTTATGCATTTCACAAAATTTATCTGCACAATCTTCTCAAACGAGATTATTATTATCCCCAGCTGCTGTCGATGGAACTAAGGAAACGGTTGGTCGGCGGGAAAGTTCGCTCGCGCGCGCGCGCGCAAACTATGTTGCACATAATTGCTGGCTTGTGAATTCTACTACGCGGTCCGCGCTTTGCTGCGCAGTGGGCGGACTACTCCTCAGTCCGCGCTTTGCTCGCTATAAAGATCGACAGCGCCGTGTTTCGTCATTCGTTAAGCTGTCTCATTCGAAAAGCTTAACATGTCTGGTCGCGGTAAAGGAGGAAAGGGTCTTGGAAAGGGTGGCGCTAAGCGTCATCGCAAAGTTTTGCGTGATAACATCCAGGGTATCACCAAGCCGGCAATCCGCCGTCTCGCTCGCCGTGGTGGAGTCAAGCGAATCTCGGGTCTCATCTACGAGGAGACTCGCGGTGTGCTCAAGGTCTTCCTCGAGAACGTCATCCGCGACGCCGTCACTTACACCGAGCATGCCAAGCGCAAGACGGTCACCGCCATGGACGTCGTCTACGCACTGAAACGTCAGGGCCGCACCCTGTACGGTTTCGGAGGTTAGACTGCCACTGTCGGCGGCATCGCAACAAACGGCTCTTTTCAGAGCCACCCACATTTTCACAAAAGTGTGTTGCTACATCGCATTCGTGTAACTAATAATATGCGTCACGTCTACTTCATCGCTGACGTGTGTTTCTTGTCTATCTATATCTCATGTCTGTCTTGAATCCCTCCAACGTGATCAACATTTAACAAGACCACACGTACACGCACACACATATATAAATTATATGCCCACAGCTTATGCGTGTTTTCTTGGATTCAGTAAAGTAAACCCAATTAAAATCGAATAGCCTTGTCACAGCCCCCCCCCTCCCCCCGGCAACAGTTTCTTCCGTGCATTCCGTCATTTATTATCGGGTCTCGTTCGGTAAACATTACGCTAAATCTGCAGGAAAAATAAACTGCATTCTTTCCGCATTTCAACTGTGCACTCTCTCAATTGTTTTGTTACAGAAATGAAGTTGCTGTTGTTCCTCTTACACATGTCACAATACCGACTCACCTGTCGTTTTTTAAAGTGTGTATCAATATTAACTACGTGAAACAATTACCCGGTAATTCGTCGCTGCCTTTACTTACGAACACGCCTAAACGAATGAACGAGAGTATGCACGAGGAGAGAAGTATTTGTTAATACGTATAGAAGATAGAAGGAGCCGTGTAGATAGGATTTAATACAGTTTTTATTATTAGCGGACGATGAATCAAAGAAACAGTATTAATTATCTGCATGTTGTGTCAATGCTATCGGTGTGAATACGTTTAGAATGCTGCGAATAAAATGTCAGATGTTAGCACATCGACTGAACTGTTACAGTAGCATCATCAGGTTGTGGTGTCACTGTAGCGTTTGTGCGGAAGTGTAGTTAAAAGTTGTATCGTCTCATTAATTGTCGAATTCAACATGATTGTAATTAGACCACGCAGAGTTGTTTACTGCGTCAACAGTTTCCATGTGTAGGATCGATGAGTTGCACAAGGTGTAAAACAACGAATTGAACTAGTTTTATTAATACCCTGATCAGGTGTTGTCTAAATGTCACTTGGAACACACAACTCTGCGTGAGTGAGGCACAATGCACGAGATAAAAGCAGTCAGTTCGCCTGCATTGCTAACCGGAAGGGGCTCGAAATAAACCCCGCCTCCGAAAACGCGCGCGCTTCTTCAGTCAAGCAGCAAGTCTGCTTCGACGAGAGATTTTTGCTTAGTTCGTGCCTATTGTGCCGTTGTCGGCAAAAACATGCGCTGCAAATGCATCGTGCATAACACCGTACGCGATAAAATGTGTGAAAACATTACTTTCACGCAGAGGTTAGTGTAAAACGAGTTGCAGAGCAAACATCAACATACCGGAAGGGGATCGAAATAAACTCCGCCCCAAAAGCGGCAGCCAATCGCACGTCTGCCTTTTGAGCGCGCGCGAAGACCGCCGCGACGACACAATAAAAGCAAGGCGCCACATTCGAATCGGGCATATTTGCAGTTTCAACTCGAATAGAAATCATGGCTCGTACAAAGCAGACGGCTCGTAAGTCGACCGGTGGCAAGGCCCCGAGGAAGCAGCTGGCGACCAAGGCGGCGCGCAAAAGCGCACCAGCTACCGGTGGAGTAAAGAAGCCCCATCGCTACAGGCCGGGTACCGTCGCTCTTCGTGAGATCCGTCGTTACCAGAAGAGCACCGAGCTGCTCATCCGCAAGCTGCCCTTCCAGCGCCTGGTGCGTGAAATCGCACAGGACTTCAAGACCGATCTGCGTTTCCAGAGCTCGGCCGTCATGGCCCTGCAGGAGGCTAGCGAGGCTTACTTGGTCGGTCTATTCGAAGACACGAACTTGTGCGCCATCCACGCCAAGCGAGTCACCATCATGCCGAAAGACATCCAGCTGGCCCGACGAATCCGTGGCGAACGCGCCTAAATCAACGTGTAGCGTCACTCGCGAGCGACTCGCAAAAACAAACGGCTCTTTTCAGAGCCAACCAACTTCCCACAAAAGAGATTGCTACCTCAACGTGTGAACGTGTGGTTTTCTTGTCCGCTCAAATTGCACGCGTAACTTAATTTTTTGTGTGCGCGCTGAATTCACAAAACTGCCCCTTTCGCTGTGTCTTTTCTCAAACGCGTACATTGCTTCGTCTTTCCGTAAAACAACGTAATTAACGTTTGATTGTCGTACGCATTACGTTACGAAATCGAGGCAGTATTGTGTTGCTTTGACGACTTGCGTCTGGCGTCGCGCAAATCTAATGTCCGACGTATACACTAGCTTACAAGTAGTTTCCGTACTATAATATGACAGCTCTTGGTACTACGGAAACTACATATGCGTGCGATACATAGGCATATAATATTATGATTTGTGTAATCTAGTTAATGAATCGACTCTAATTGCAGTCTACGTGTTCGGCAATGTCGTTTCTCAGTAAATATACTGGCGATGGAAGTTATTATCATTATTTTATCCTATTATGATTTAATGCCACCCGACACCGTTGTATGACAAGGCGCATCATACAGCTGAATGTAGCCTACAATTATTATAGCACGGATGGACTGAGAGCCAACACCATGGTGTTCACAATAAAGTGTGAACTCAACAAAAAGGCCAATAATGTGTCAGGTAAATGCATCGTACGCAACGCTAACCTGTTGTATGCCTGCCTAGGGTAAAAGCACCTGTCATGTACAAACCACAACCGGGTCACTGTTTATTGTTAAACTGGCGACAATTGTCCTCAACCATGTTATACAATTAACGTCTTTACAATATATCATGACAGTCTGTCTTACAAGAAGTTATGGTAACTACTTCTGCGCATACCGACGACAGTTAGGAAACGAAGTACATGTACTAACTTGTACAATGACACTGGCTGGCGGTGTAATCCAAATTTACGCATTTACATTTTTATACAATGTTTTCAACTATTTCTTAGGTTGACAAACGTATGCCAAAAAACAACGAAACAAAATACTACGGGTTAAGAACCTCGGTCGATGTGGTCTGTAATAAATACCGTTTCAATGTTGTTGCGTTTGTAATTTGAAAACAAATACATAAGAAAAACAGACGTACGTATACGTCGTTGCTGAAAACATGTTACAATATGTGCACACCAACGTGTGTGCGTGTACGTGCGTGTAGTCGAGTAAATATCACGTCAGTGTGTGAGTGCCCATTTAGTAAAGCGTTCCGATTACAACGTTATTAATTAAATTAAATATTCACCCACCCTTCGCATTAGAAATCATAACACGAACTGTCGTTGTAATGCGTAAAAAGCATAGACGTAATTTTTTTAATACATCAGGATTAACATGTATGAAGAATTGCACACGATTCAAAGGTAAGGTAGCGTAATTAGGGAATGGTGAGAAGGTGCGGATGCACGAGTGAAAGAACTAGTAGCAGCACTACAACAATCAATGAGTAGCAGACACTCCTCTTGGAGAATGTGGTTGGCTCTGAAAAGAGCCGTTTGTTTTTCGACGAAGTAAGGCTGAGTCGTCTAGTGGGCCTTCTGGGTCTTTTTTGGCAGAAGAACCGCCTGGATGTTGGGCAATACACCGCCCTGTGCGATGGTGACGCCAGAGAGGAGCTTGTTCAACTCCTCGTCGTTGCGGATGGCCAGCTGCAAGTGACGGGGGATGATCCTCGACTTCTTGTTGTCGCGGGCGGCGTTTCCTGCCAGCTCGAGAACCTCGGCAGCCAGATACTCCATGACGGCAGCCAGGTAGACGGGCGCACCGGCTCCGACGCGCTGAGCATAGTTGCCCTTGCGCAGATGACGGTGAATACGACCGACGGGGAACTGAAGTCCGGCACGAGAAGAACGAGTCTTGCTCTTTCCCTTCGCCTTTCCACCCTTACCGCGTCCAGACATAATTGCTGTGCTACGAACGTAAAACGACGAACACAACTGATGAGAGGAGAATAGAGAATGCCACAACGCCGCGCAGATTTTCGTTTTATAAGGCGGTCGCGTGCCCAGCGTCCCGGCGCGCGCGCTCGCGGGTGAAAAGCCCGCCTAAATTGCGCTGGCTCGAAACGACCACGTGACCGTAACGACCACCCTTCTTACATCCCGCGCGCTATAAAAGCTCGGCGGCTGATGTGCACCGGAAGTTCTACGTATCTATCTGTGTACGACTAAGACAACATGCCTCCTAAAGCAGCATCGAAGGGCGCCAAAAAGGCCGTCAGCAAGACGAAGACGCCTAGTAGCGGTGGCAAGAAGCACCGTAGGCGAAGGAGGGAGAGCTACGGAATCTACATCTACAAGGTGCTGAAGCAGGTTCACCCCGACACCGGTATCTCGAGCAAGGCGATGAGCATCATGAATTCGTTCGTCAACGATATCTTCGAGCGCATCGCCGCCGAGTCGTCCCGTCTCGCTCACTACAACAAGCGTTCGACGATCACTAGCCGCGAGATCCAGACCGCCGTCCGTCTCTTGCTGCCCGGCGAGCTCGCTAAGCACGCCGTCAGCGAGGGCACGAAGGCCGTGACCAAGTACACGAGCACTCGATAAACCACCTGGTGTGGCTACAAAAACAAACGGCTCTTTTCAGAGCCAACCACTTTCTCACGAAAGAGTAGTAGCTGTCTGTCGCTTAGCTCGTGATTATTCCACTCTTAACTTAGCGTAGCTACTCCGAACAGCAACACCATCCCTACCAATGCACCCACGCACGCACAAACAGGAATTTCTTAACGAATATAATCAGATCAAATGGCTAAATGCAGCTAATAAAAAATACTCCTACTTCAACCACACTCTTAGTAGGATACTTCTTCCGTCATCATTGTGTAGTAGTTTGAAACAGCACCCCTGCACCAACTGTCACGTTTTACAGACATATTCCTGTTTCCCGTCAATGTGTCCTCTGTGATTTATCCAGATTTGTCTCTCCCACCACTCCTTTGTCCAGTTCATATCCGACGACACGTCGCATCCTGTTTACGATAGGCCATGCTATTATAAAATGGACACATGTTTCTACGTTTACAAATGTTGTGTACGGTTTTCTTCAAATGGCTCACGTTAGCATTGATCCTGTTAGAGAGCGGCAAGAAATGTTTCGTCAGTCCAAGGAATTTCACGTGTCCACATTCACGTGAGCATGCCGAAAACAACAACTAGAATGTTGTCTGAATGTACAGCATAAATCAATGACGTAGACTTGGACAAAGCTTCCCGATTGGTTCGACTATTGCAATTATTGTGTTGTTGTTGATGTTGTTGTTTTGAAATTGACAACCCTAAACACTTATGATCGTACAGACAAAATAGCAGTATGCCTGCATCGACTGAACAACGCTAACGGAACTGGACATAGCAATGTATTTGAAACGTGCGCTCTGCAACGGCCACCTAATTGTTAGTCATTTTGATAACGCACAGTACTGAACATTTATTTCGGCACAGAAATGTTACTGTCATGTTCGACAATGCACAGTAGCGAACATTCTTGCCAGCACACAATTGTTACAATCATGTTGACAATGCACACATTACTGAAAATAAATGTCGCTGATAGGCGCGTAACGAACCATTTGTTGCACAACGACTTATGCATTTCACAAAATTGATCTGCACAATCTTCTCAAACGAGATTATTATTATACCCAGCTGCTGTCGTTAGAACTAAGGAAACGGTTGGTCGGCGGGAAAGTTCGCTCGCGCGCGCGCGCAAACTATGTTGCACATAATTGCTGGCTTGTGAATTCTACTACGCGGTCCGCGCTTTGCTGCGCAGTGGGCGGACTACTCCGCAGTCCGCGCTTTGCTCGCTATAAAGATCGACAGCGCCGTGTTTCGTCATTCGTTAAGCTGTCTCATTCGAAAAGCTAAACATGTCTGGTCGCGGTAAAGGAGGAAAGGGTCTTGGAAAGGGTGGCGCTAAGCGTCATCGCAAAGTTTTGCGTGATAACATCCAGGGTATCACCAAGCCGGCAATCCGCCGTCTCGCTCGCCGTGGTGGAGTCAAGCGAATCTCGGGTCTCATCTACGAGGAGACTCGCGGTGTGCTCAAGGTCTTCCTCGAGAACGTCATCCGCGACGCCGTCACTTACACCGAGCATGCCAAGCGCAAGACGGTCACCGCCATGGACGTCGTCTACGCACTGAAACGTCAGGGCCGCACCCTGTACGGTTTCGGAGGTTAGACTGCCACTGTCGGCGGCATCGCAACAAACGGCTCTTTTCAGAGCCACCCACATTTTCACAAAAGTGTGTTGCTACATCGCATTCGTGTAACTAATAATATGCGTCACGTCTACTTCGTCGCTGACGTATGTTTCTTGTATATCTATATCTCATGTCTGTCTTGAATCCCTCCAACGTGATCAACATTTAACAAGACCACACGCACACACACACACACACACACACACATATATAAATTATATGCCCACAGCTTATGCGTGTTTTCTTGGATTCAGTAAAGTAAACCCAATTAAAATCTAATAGCCTTTTCACAGCCCCCCCCTCCCCCGGCAGCAGTTTCTTCCGTGCATTCCGTCATTTATTATCGGGTCTCGTTCGGTAAACATTACGCTAAATCTGCATAAAAATTAACTTCATTCTTTCCGCATTTCAACTGTGTACTCTCTCAATTGTTTTGTTACAGAAATGAAGTTGCTGTTGCTCCTCTTATACATGTCACAATACCGACTCACCTGTCTTTTTTTAAAGTGTGTATCAACATTAACTACGTGAAACAATTACCCGGTAATTCGTCGCTGCCTTTACTTACGAACACGCCTAAACGAATGAACGAGAGTATGCACGAGGAGAGAAGTATTTGTTAATACGTATAGAAGATAGAAGGAGCCGTGTAGATAGGATTTCATACAGTTTTTATTATTAGCGGACGATGAATCAAAGAAACAGTATTAATTATCTGCATGTTGTGTCAATGCTATCGGTGTGAATACGTTTAGAATGCTGCGAATAAAATGTCAGATGTTAGCACATCGACTGAACTGTTACAGTAGCATTATCAGGTTGTGGTGTCACTGTAGCGTTTGTGCGGAAGTGTAGTTAAAAGTTGTATCGTCTCATTAATTGTCGAATTCAACATGATTGTAATTAGACCACGCAGAGTTGTTTACTGCGTCAACAGTTTCCATGTGTAGGATCGATGAGTTGCACAAGGTGTAAAACAACGAATTGAACTAGTTTTATTAATACCCTGATCAGGTGTTGTCTAAATGTCACCTGGAACACACAATTCTGCGTGAGTGAGGCACAATGCACGAGGTTCCGGTATTCCGTTATCGCATATTCTCGTTGGTTAGCATCTCGTGTGTTCGAGAAGTGCGGCGTTTTCCACAAATTTGTGCGTGTTTTGTTGTAATTTCTTTAACTTTTTTTATTTGGAACGAACAAAAACGCTATTTTGTTGACGTGTGTAAACACTTGTATATATAACAGAGACCCATATCTTTTTTTTCGCTCCAGAATGCCTATTTACGAAATAAATCGCAAAAAATCGAAAATTTACATTGATTAGATATACGCGACTCAAACCACTCGTTTCGACATCAAAATGGCGATACGCAGTGATGTATTTTGTCGATTTTTGTCTCGAACAAAATCAGTTTTTCAGTTTATCTCATAAATTAGCAGGTATCTGTCACCATTAATGCATAGTTAGATAATATATATTTAAATATACGGCATAACACAAAATTGCTTCAGTTCCCCTTTAAATGTTGCCTGTTGGGCCCTCCGTAATAATTTAGGTTCCCGAATGTTTCTGAAAGTATATTTTGTTCATGAGTTGGATTACCCCTTACGTTCAACGTATTTTGGCGCCGGTATTTGTCTATGTTACGTGAATGCACAGACAATGTGCCATGTTGTCATATGTTGCTACCATTGGGTTCAAAATGTTCTAGAGTTTTTACTTTGTTCTTGAATTGGATTAGGCCCTACCCCTACATTTTTCATGTGTTATTGAAACTGTATGTTTCTATGTTGGGTTCCTACAGGATGTTTTGAATTGGATTACCCATTGAATTTGTGTGTTCCTGAAAACCGTATTTTGATTATGTAAAAGCTGATATTTCTAGACTGACTATATGAGCAAATAATTGGAAAATTTTGCTGTATACCTAAGCCGTATGTTTTTTCTCAGATGCAGTGAGTGTGTTATTTATAACGTTATCAGCAAATAACAGAATATGTCAAATAATAACTGTTGCCATGAAAACGGTGCTAATTAAAATAAGGCTTTCGTTAAAATAATCATATCCATCTTTCGTGTGAAAAGAGCCACTTCCTCCAATAGACCTCTCGCATCAGCGGTTCCTAATTTTTTAACATGTTTCGACATTATAGGTGGTTTTTAATAGTGTACATATAATTTCCCTAAACTAAGCAACTGTTTCCGGGAAGGAATTCCAAGATTCAGTCATTCTGATGGGAAATGTGTGTTCTTGTATTTGTTTTTGCTCTTTAACTCTTCGTATATTTTGTATTTCCTCTGGTTAAAAGTTTGGACATCACCGCATCACGGATGTGTACCTGTGTTTTCAGAACCATGAAGCAGGATTGCAAGGCAGGACTGAAGCTCAGTCTAAGTGTCGATAGGCAATCTTTGGTGGTAACTGATGTGCATGAACAGCACAACCATATTGTCTCAGAAGTGAGTAAATGCTTGTGGTTTTAAAAAAGAAGGTGGTTTAATTAAATTACACATTTTTGTATGATCAGAAAGTTTTTTTAACATCACTGCTGCAAATTTCCTTGCTTCAGCTATCCATTATTAATGAGTACGCATACTTAAAAATGTAGTGAGTAAATGTTTGTGGTTTTAAAAAAGGAGGTGGTTTAATGAAATTACACATATTTTGGTATTATCAGAAAGTTTTTTTGCATCACTGCTGCAAATTTCCTTGCTTCAGCTATCCATTATTAATGAGTACGCATACTTAAAAATGTAGTGAGTAAATGTTTGTGGTTTTAAAAAAGGAGGTGGTTTAATGAAATTACACATATTTTGGTATTATCAGAAAGTTTTTTTGCATCACTGCTGCAAATTTCCTTGCTTCAGCTATCCATTATGACGTTTTTGCAAAAGTTGTGGGTTCATTTCAGATTTCTCAACCATAAAGCTGCCTCCTGCATTGCGTAAGAGGGGACGACCAAAAGGTCTTGAGAAAACCGTGATTGGTTTCAACCAGCTTCCATTTGTACGGAGACCAACTGCTGAGAAGAAAATGTGTAAGAGGCCTAGCAAACAGAATATTATTAAATAAAATTAAGTCCGGGTTGTGTCCGGGATAGTTTTCACTGATATGGAATGAAACATCAGAAACTACAGCTCAGATTCATGAGAATAGAAGTTAAGTAAAATTAAATATTATAATAAATTTATAATTACTGACTTATTTATTCTGTTTGTGTTGTAGTCACGCTGACATGTTTGGTGTCAGAAGAGAGCGCCAGAGCTGCTCTTGAGAATCATATCAAACTGACCAAGAAAGATGTGTAGGCATCTATTCCACAATCAATCACAGAAGACTGTGTGTCAGTTCACAGTGTGAGAGAATGTTTTACACCAGCAGCTTGGAGGGAGGTGCTGCAGAAGGTTAACGCAGTTCAACAAAAACCTATTTGGCACTGTGGCAGGTGTGGTGATGAGATAGAAGATGAGTGCGAAAACTGTGTCTTTTGTGACAGGTGCTTGATCTGGTTGCACTACAGGTGCACCAAGCCCAAACCTAAGAAGGCACCTGCATCGAAATACTGGTTTTGTAGCAACTGCAAAGGCACTAAAGGGTAATACACCCAGTGACTGTCTGTTTGGCATTATTGTGTAGCATGTAGATTCAGCTGTGGTGTATGTCATAGCAAGTAGTGAGGTGAGAAAGTGAAGATATATTTATAGTGTTTGAGTGTAGCTAACATCATTGGAGTTGATTGCGCATGTATGTACAGGTATAACAGTAGATGATTGTGCACATATTTTTTTATTCTGGATATGATACTTTGCATAATTTATGAAACCCTGTAAACTGTGTGTATAAAGTTTGTCTTTCACACTTTGAGAGGTATTGTTGATTGTTTTTGGTAAACTGTACTTAAGACATTGTTTTGCAAAAGTAAGCTTTGTACCATAAATGTGAATTTTATTTTGATTGCGTGTATTATGACCATGTATCTCGGAGTGTGTTGCTATCTGACAATGTTGTAGGTAATTTATTATGTATAAAGTTATAATAAAATTTTTATTTTTTAAGGGCTAGCATATCATTCACTTTTAGTAAGTTTAATTTTTTTTTAATAGCGGGTCAGTATATGGATTGACATGTTTTAAAGCTCACTAATGCATGTGTCCGTGTCTGTTTTTTAATTGCTATAACGTGTTTACAGAATAAAGGTTTCTGAGAATTCCATTATGCTTGTTGGTTTCCCTGCCTTATCATACCTATACTTTATATGTCGACACAATTACTTGACGCACTACTTAAGCAGTACTAGTCAGTAAAATAAATAAACTAGTTGAATATGTTTTCTAAATAGTTGCAAGATCCATACTTATTGTACTCGGAAGTATTACTGATCTATGTTTATGTGCTTCAAGTAAAACTGAACAACACAATTACACAAACGTACCGATATGGTAAACAAGCAAAATATATTTTGGGCATATATATTCTTGGCAAACCAGTTTTTTTAATTGCACGTTTCAAACAGCTGGGCCAGTAGCTAGTCTGTATGTCCTACGATATATCCGGCAGTCATTACCGGAGCTATAGCCAATTAACACGTTGTCCGGTAGGCGACCGGCAGTGACGGAGCTTTAGCTCCGGTTCTATTTAACCGGCAGTCAGCGCCGGAGCTATAGCCAATTAACACGATGTCCGGTAGGTGACCGGCAGTGACGGAGCTTTAGCTCCGGTTCTATTTAACCGGCAGTCAGCGCCGGAGCTATAGCCAATTAACACGTTGTCCGGTAGGCGACCGGCAGTGACGGAGCTTTAGCTCCGGTTCTATTTAACCGGCAGTCAGTGCCGGACCTATAGCCAATTAACACGTTGTCCGGTAGGCGACCGGCAGTGACGGAGCTTTAGCTCCGGTTCTATTTAACCGGCAGTCAGCGCCGGAGCTATAGCCAATTAACACGTTGTCCGGTAGGCGACCGGCAGTGACGGAGCTTTAGCTCCGGTTCTATTTAACCGGCAGTCAGTGCCGGAGCTATAGCCAATTAACACGTTGTCCGGTAGTGACAGAACTTTAGCTGCAGCTCTATTTCACCGACAGTCAGTGCCGGACAGTGGATAAGTTGGCTATAGCTCCGGCAGTCTGTGCCAGAGCATTAGCCAATTCGTCCGTTGTCCGGTAGGCGCCCGGCAGTGACGGAACTTCAGCGGTTATTATTGCGCATGCGCACAGGAAGTGCCGGAGCAATAGCTGCTTTATAGTGCGTACGGGTCCGGACAGCCTAAATTATATGCCCACAGCTTATGCGTGTTTTCTTGGATTCAGTAAAGTAAACCCAATTAAAATCTAATAGCCTTGTCACAGCCCCCCCCCTCCCCCCGGCAGCAGTTTCTTCCGTGCATTCCGTCATTTATTATCGGGTCTCGTTCGGTAAACATTACGCTAAATCTGCAGGAAAAATAAACTGCATTCTTTCCGCATTTAAACTGTGCACTCTCTCAATTGTTTTGTTACAGAAATGAAGTTGCTGTTGTTCCTCTTACACATGTCACAATACCGACTCACCTGTCGTTTTTTAAAGTGTGTATCAACATTAACTACGTGAAATAATTACCCGGTAATTCTTCGCTGCCTTTACTTACGAACACGCCTAAACGAATGAACGAGAGTATGCACGAGGAGAGAAGTATTTGTTAATACGTATAGAAGATAGAAGGAGCCGTGTAGATAGGATTTCATACAGTTTTTATTATTAGCGGACGATGAATCAAAGAAACAGTATTAATTATCTGCATGTTGTGTCAATGCTATCGGTGTGAATACGTTTAGAATGCTGCGAATAAAATGTCAGATGTTAGCACATCGACTGAACTGTTACAGTAGCATCATCAGGTTGTAGTGTCACTGTAGCGTTTGTGCGGAAGTGTAGTTAAAAGTTGTATCGTCTCATTAATTGTCGAATTCAACATGATTGTAATTAGACCACGCAGAGTTGTTTACTGCGTCAACAGTTTCCATGTGTAGGATCGATGAGTTGCACAAGGTGTAAAACAACGAATTGAACTAGTTGTATTAATACCCTGATCAGGTGTTGTCTAAATGTCACCTGGAACACACAACTCTGCGTGAGTGAGGCACAATGCACGAGATAAAAGCAGTCAGTTCGCCTGCATTGCTAACCGGAAGGGGCTCGAAATAAACCCCGCCTCCGAAAACGCGCGCGCTTCTTCAGTCAAGCAGCAAGTCTGCTTCGACCAGAGATTTTTGCTTAGTTCGTGCCTATTGTGCCGTTGTCGGCAAAAACATGCGCTGCAAATGCATCGTGCATAACACCGTACGCGATAAAATGTGTGAAAACATTACTTTCACGCAGAGGTTAGTGTAAAACGAGTTGCAGAGCAAACATCAACATACCGGAAGGGGATCGAAATAAACTCCGCCCCAAAAGCGGCAGCCAATCGCACGTCTGCCTTTTGAGCGCGCGCGAAGACCGCCGCGACGACACAATAAAAGCAAGGCGCCACATTCGAATCGGGCATATTTGCAGTTTCAACTCGAATAGAAATCATGGCTCGTACAAAGCAGACGGCTCGTAAGTCGACCGGTGGCAAGGCCCCGAGGAAGCAGCTGGCGACCAAGGCGGCGCGCAAAAGCGCACCAGCTACCGGTGGAGTAAAGAAGCCCCATCGCTACAGGCCGGGTACCGTCGCTCTTCGTGAGATCCGTCGTTACCAGAAGAGCACCGAGCTGCTCATCCGCAAGCTGCCCTTCCAGCGCCTGGTGCGTGAAATCGCACAGGACTTCAAGACCGATCTGCGTTTCCAGAGCTCGGCCGTCATGGCCCTGCAGGAGGCTAGCGAGGCTTACTTGGTCGGTCTATTCGAAGACACGAACTTGTGCCCCATCCACGCCAAGCGAGTCACCATCATGCCGAAAGACATCCAGCTGGCCCGACGAATCCGTGGCGAACGCGCCTAAATCAACGTGTAGCGTCACTCGCGAGCGACTCGCAAAAACAAACGGCTCTTTTCAGAGCCAACCAACTTCCCACAAAAGAGATTGCTACCTCAACGTGTGAACGTGTGGTTTTCTTGTCCGCTCAAATTGCACGCGTAACTTAATTTTTTGTGTGCGCGCTGAATTCACAAAACTGCCCCTTTCGCTGTGTCTTTTCTCACACGCGTACATTGCTTCGTCTTTCCGTAAAACAACGTAATTAACGTTTGATTGTCGTACGCATTACGTTACGAAATCGAGGCAGTATTGTGTTGCTTTGACGACTTGCGTCTGGCGTCGCGCAAATCTAATGTCCGACGTATACACTAGCTTACAAGTAGTTTCCGTACTATAATACGACTGCTCTTGGTACTACGGAAACTACATATGCGTGCGATACATAGGCATATAATATTATGATTTGTGTAATCTAGTTAATGAATCGACTCTAATTGCAGTCTACGTGTTCGGCAATGGCGTTTCTCAGTAAATATACTGGCGATGGAAGTTATTATCATTATTTTATCCTATTATGATTTAATGCCACCCGACACCGTTGTATGACAAGGCGCATCATACAGCTGAATGTAGCCTACAATTATTATAGCACGGATGGACTGAGAGCCAACAACATGGAGTTCACAATAAAGTGTGAACTCAACGAAAAGGCCAATAATGTGTCAGGTAAATGCATCGTACGCAACGCTAACCTGTTGTATGCCTGCCTAGGGTAAAAGCACCTGTCATGTACAAACCACAACCGGGTCACTGTTTATTGTTAAACTGGCGACAATTGTTCTCAACCATGTTATACAATTAACGTCTTTACAATATATCATGACAGTCTGTCTTACAAGAAGTTATGGTAACTACTTCTGCGCATACCGACGATAGTTAGGAAACGAAGTACATGTACTAACTTGTACAATGACACTGGCTGGCGGTGTAATCCAAATTTACGCATTTACATTTTTTATACAATGTTTTCAACTATTTCTTAGGTTGACAAACGTATGCCACAAAACAACGAAACAAAATACTACGGGTTAAGAACCTCGGTCGATGTGGTCTGTAATAAATACCGTTTCAATGTTGTTGCGTTTGTAATTTGAAAACAAATACATAAGAAAAACAGACTTACGTATACGTCGTTGCTGAAAGCATGTTACAATATGTGCACACCAACGTGTGTGCGTGTACGTGCGTGTAGTCGAGGAAATATCACGTCAGTGTGTGAGTGCCCATTTAGAGACCGATCTGCGTTTCCAGAGGTCGGCCGTCATGGCCGTGCAGGAGGCTAGCGAGGCTTACTTGGTCGGTCTATTCGAAGACACGAACTTGTGCCCCATCCACGCCAAGCGAGTCACCATCATGCCGAAAGACATCCAGCTGGCCCGACGAATCCGTGGCGAACGCGCCTAAATCAACGTGTAGCGTCACTCGCGAGCGACTCGCAAAAACAAACGGCTCTTTTCAGAGCCAACCAACTTCCCACAAAAGAGATTGCTACCTCAACGTGTGAACGTGTGGTTTTCTTGTCCGCTCAAATTGCACGCGTAACTTAATTTTTTGTGTGCGCGCTGAATTCACAAAACTGCCCCTTTCGCTGTGTCTTTTCTCACACGCGTACCGTGCTTCGTCTTTCCGTAAAACAACGTAATTAACGTTTGATTGTCCTACGCATTACGTTACGAAATCGAGGCAGTATTGTGTTGCTTTGACGACTTGCGTCTGGCGTCGCGCAAATCTAATGTCCGACGTATACACTAGCTTACAAGTAGTTTCCGTACTATAATACGACTGCTCTTGGTACTACGGAAACTACATATGCGTGCGATACATAGGCATGTAATATTATGATTTGTGTAATCTAGTTAATGAATCGACTAATTGCAGTCTACGTGTTCGGCAATGGCGTTTCTCAGTAAATATACTGGCGATGGAAGTTATTATCATTATTTTATCCTATTATGATTTAATGCCACCCGACACCGTTGTATGACAAGGCGCATCATACAGCTGAATGTAGCCTACAATTATTATAGCACGGATGGACTGAGAGCCAACAACATGGAGTTCACAATAAAGTGTGAACTCAACGAAAAGGCCAATAATGTGTCAGGTAAATGCATCGTACGCAACGCTAACCTGTTGTATGCCTGCCTAGGGTAAAAGCACCTGTCATGTACAAACCACAACCGGGTCACTGTTTATTGTTAAACTGGCGACAATTGTTCTCAACCATGTTATACAATTAACGTCTTTACAATATATCATGACAGTCTGTCTTACAAGAAGTTATGGTAACTACTTCTGCGCATACCGACGATAGTTAGGAAACGAAGTACATGTACTAACTTGTACAATGACACTGGCTGGCGGTGTAATCCAAATTTACGCATTTACATTTTTTATACAATGTTTTCAACTATTTCTTAGGTTGACAAACGTATGCCACAAAACAACGAAACAAAATACTACGGGTTAAGAACCTCGGTCGATGTGGTCTGTAATAAATACCGTTTCAATGTTGTTGCGTTTGTAATTTGAAAACAAATACATAAGAAAAACAGACTTACGTATACGTCGTTGCTGAAAGCATGTTACAATATGTGCACACCAACGTGTGTGCGTGTACGTGCGTGTAGTCGAGGAAATATCACGTCAGTGTGTGAGTGCCCATTTAGAGACCGATCTGCGTTTCCAGAGGTCGGCCGTCATGGCCGTGCAGGAGGCTAGCGAGGCTTACTTGGTCGGTCTATTCGAAGACACGAACTTGTGCCCCATCCACGCCAAGCGAGTCACCATCATGCCGAAAGACATCCAGCTGGCCCGACGAATCCGTGGCGAACGCGCCTAAATCAACGTGTAGCGTCACTCGCGAGCGACTCGCAAAAACAAACGGCTCTTTTCAGAGCCAACCAACTTCCCACAAAAGAGATTGCTACCTCAACGTGTGAACGTGTGGTTTTCTTGTCCGCTCAAATTGCACGCGTAACTTAATTTTTTGTGTGCGCGCTGAATTCACAAAACTGCCCCTTTCGCTGTGTCTTTTCTCACACGCGTACCGTGCTTCGTCTTTCCGTAAAACAACGTAATTAACGTTTGATTGTCCTACGCATTACGTTACGAAATCGAGGCAGTATTGTGTTGCTTTGACGACTTGCGTCTGGCGTCGCGCAAATCTAATGTCCGACGTATACACTAGCTTACAAGTAGTTTCCGTACTATAATACGACTGCTCTTGGTACTACGGAAACTACATATGCGTGCGATACATAGGCATATAATATTATGATTTGTGTAATCTAGTTAATGAATCGACTAATTGCAGTCTACGTGTTCGGCAATGGCGTTTCTCAGTAAATATACTGGCGATGGAAGTTATTATCATTATTTTATCCTATTATGATTTAATGCCACCCGACACCGTTGTATGACAAGGCGCATCATACAGCTGAATGTAGCCAACAATTATTATAGCACGGATGGACTGAGAGCCAACTCCATGGTGTTCACAATAAAGTGTGAACTCAACGAAAAGGCCAATAATGTGTCAGGTAAATGCATCGTACGCAACGCTAACCTGTTGTATGCCTGCCTAGGGTAAAAGCACCTGTCATGTACAAACCACAACCGGGTCACTGTTTATTGTTAAACTGGCGACAATTGTTCTCAACCATGTTATACAATTAACGTCTTTACAATATATCATGACAGTCTGTCTTACAAGAAGTTATGGTAACTACTTCTGCGCATACCGACGATAGTTAGGAAACGAAGTACATGTACTAACTTGTACAATGACACTGGCTGGCGGTGTAATCCAAATTTATTTTTATACAATGTTTTCAACTATTTCTTAGGTTGACAAACGTATGCCACAAAACAACGAAACAAAATACTACGGGTTAAGAACCTCGGTCGATGTGGTCTGTAATAAATACCGTTTCAATGTTGTTGCGTTTGTAATTTGAAAACAAATACATAAGAAAAACAGACGTACGTACACGTCGTTGCTGAAAGCATGTTACAATATGTGCACACCAACGTGTGTGCGTGTACGTGCGTGTAGTCGAGTAAATATCACGTCAGTGTGTGAGTGTCCATTTAGTAAAGCGTTCCGATTACGACGTTATTAATTTAATTAAATATTCACCCACCCTTCGCATTAGAAATCATAACACGAAATGTCGTTGTAATGCGTAAAAAGCATAGACGTAATTTTTTTAATACATCAGGATTAACATGTATGAAGAATTGCACACGATTCAAAGGTAAGGTAGCGTAATTAGGGAATGGTGAGAAGGTGCGGATGCACGAGTGAAAGAACTAGTAGCAGCACTACAACAATCAATGAGTAGCAGACACTCCTCTTGGAGGATGTGGTTGGCTCTGAAAAGAGCCGTTTGTTTTTCGACGAAGTAAGGCTGAGTCGTCTAGCGGGCCTTCTGGGTCTTTTTTGGCAGAAGAACCGCCTGGATGTTGGGCAGTACACCGCCCTGTGCGATGGTGACGCCAGAGAGGAGCTTGTTCAACTCCTCGTCGTTGCGGATGGCCAGCTGCAAGTGACGGGGGATGATCCTCGACTTCTTGTTGTCGCGGGCGGCGTTTCCTGCCAGCTCGAGAACCTCGGCAGCCAGATACTCCATGACGGCAGCCAGGTAGACGGGCGCACCGGCTCCGACGCGCTGAGCATAGTTGCCCTTGCGCAGATGACGGTGAATACGACCGACGGGGAACTGAAGTCCGGCACGAGAAGAACGAGTCTTGCTCTTTCCCTTCGCCTTTCCACCCTTACCGCGTCCAGACATAATTGCTGTGCTACGAACGTAAAACGACGAACACAACTGATGAGAGGAGAATAGAGAATGCCACAACGCCGCGCAGATTTTCCTTTTATAAGGCGGTCGCGCGCGCGGGTGAAAAGCCCGCCTAAATTGCGCGGGCTCGAAACGACCACGTGACCGTAACGACCACCCTTCTTACATCCCGCGCGCTATAAAAGCTCGGCGGCTGATGTGCACCGGCAGTTCTACGTATCTATCTGTGTACGACTAAGACAACATGCCTCCTAAAGCAGCATCGAAGGGCGCCAAGAAGGCCGTCAGCAAGACGAAGACGCCTAGTAGCGGTGGCAAGAAGCACCGTAGGCGAAGGAGGGAGAGCTACGGAATCTACATCTACAAGGTGCTGAAGCAGGTTCACCCCGACACCGGTATCTCGAGCAAGGCGATGAGCATCATGAATTCGTTCGTCAACGATATCTTCGAGCGCATCGCCGCCGAGTCGTCCCGTCTCGCTCACTACAACAAGCGTTCGACGATCACTAGCCGCGAGATCCAGACCGCCGTCCGTCTCTTGCTGCCCGGCGAGCTCGCTAAGCACGCCGTCAGCGAGGGCACGAAGGCCGTGACCAAGTACACGAGCACTCGATAAACCACCTGGTGTGGCTACAAAAACAAACGGCTCTTTTCAGAGCCAACCACTTTCTCACGAAAGAGTAGTAGCTGTCTGTCGCTTAGCTCGTGATTATTCCACTCTTAACTTAGCGTAGCTACTCCGAACAGCAACACCAGTTGTCCTTTGTCCAGTTCATATCCTGTTTACGAAAGGCCATGCTATTATAAAATGGACACATGTTTCTACGTTTACAAATGTTGTGTACGGTTTTCTTCAAATGGCTCACGTTAGTATTGATCCTGTTAGAGAGCGGCAAGAAATGTTTCGTCTGTCCAAGGAATTTCACGTGTCCACATTCACGTGAGCATGCCGTAAACAACAACTAGAATGTTGTCTGAATGTACAGCATAAATCAATGACGTAGACTTGGACAAAGCTTCCCGATTGGTTCGACTATTGCAATTATTGTGTTGTTGTTGATGTTGTTGTTTTGAAATTGACAACCCTAAACACATGATCGTACAGACAAAATAGCAGTATGCCTGCATCGACTGAACAACGCTAACGGAACTGGACATAGCAATGTATTTGAAACGTGCGCTTTGCAACGGCCACCTAATTGTTAGTCATTTTGATAACGCACAGTACTGAACAATTATTTCGGCACAGAAATGTTACTGTCGTGTTCGACAATGCACAGTAGCGAACATTCTTGCCAGCACACAATTGTTACAATCATGTTGACAATGCACACATTACTAAAAATAAATGTCGCTGATAGGCGCGTAACGAACCATTTGTTGCACAACGACTTATGCATTTCACAAAATTGATCTGCACAATCTTCTCAAACGAGATTATTATTATCCCCAGCTGCTGTCGATAGAACTAAGGAAACGGTTGGTCGGCGGGAAAGTTCGCTCGCGCGCGCGCGCGCAAACTATCTTGCACATAATTGCTGGCTTGTGAATTCTACTACGCGGTCCGCGCTTTGCTGCGCAGTGGGCGGACTACTCCTCAGTCCGCGCTTTGCTCGCTATAAAGATCGACAGCGCCGTGTTTCGTCATTCGTTAAGTTGTCTCATTCGAAAAGCTTAACATGTCTGGTCGCGGTAAAGGAGGAAAGGGTCTTGGAAAGGGTGGCGCTAAGCGTCATCGCAAAGTTTTGCGTGATAACATCCAGGGTATCACCAAGCCGGCAATCCGCCGTCTCGCTCGCCGTGGTGGAGTCAAGCGAATCTCGGGTCTCATCTACGAGGAGACTCGCGGTGTGCTCAAGGTCTTCCTCGAGAACGTCATCCGCGACGCCGTCACTTACACCGAGCATGCCAAGCGCAAGACGGTCACCGCCATGGACGTCGTCTACGCACTGAAACGTCAGGGCCGCACCCTGTACGGTTTCGGAGGTTAGATTTCCACTGTCGGCGGCATCGCAACAAACGGCTCTTTTCAGAGCCACCCACATTTTCACAAAAGTGTGTTGCTACATCGCATTCGTGTAACTAATAATATGCGTCACGTCTACTTCGTCGCTGACGTATGTTTCTTGTCTATCTATATCTCATGCCTGTCTTGAATCTCTCCAACGTGATCAACATTTAACAAGACCACACGCACACACATATATAAATGGTATGCCCACAGCTTATGCATGTTTTCTTGGATTCAGTAAAGTAAACCCAATTAAAATCGAATAGCCTTGTCACAGCCCCCCCCCCCCCCCGGCAGCAGTTTCTTCCGTGCATTCCGTCATTTATTATCGGGTCTCGTTCGGTAAACATTACGCTAAATCTGCAGGATAAATAAACTGCACTCTTTCCGCATTTCAACTGTGCACTCTCTCAATTGTTTTGTTACAGAAATGAAGTTGCTGTTGCTCCTCTTACACATGTCACAATACCGACTCACCTGTCGTTTTTTAAAGTGTGTATCAACATTAACTACGTGAAACAATTACCCGGTAATTCGTCGCTGCCTTTACTTACGAACACGCCTAAACGAATGAACGAGAGTATGCACGAGGAGAGAAGTATTTGTTAATACGTATAGAAGATAGAGAAGGAGCCGTGTAGATAGGATTTCATACAGTTTTTATTATTAGCGGACGATGAATCAAAGAAACAGTATTAATTATCTGCATGTTGTGTCAATGCTATCGGTGTGAATACGTTTAGAATGCTGCGAATAAAATGTCAGATGTTAGCACATCGATTGAACTGTTACAGTAGCATCATCGGGTTGTGGTGTTACTGTAGCGTTTGTGCGGAAGTGTAGTTAAAAGTTGTATCGTCTCATTAATTGTCGAATTCAACATGATTGTAATTAGACCACGCAGAGTTGTTTACTGCGTCAACAGTTTCCATGTGTAGGATCGATGAGTTGCACAAGGTGTAAAAAAAGAATTGAACTAGTTTTATTAATACCCTGATCAGGTGTTGTCTAAATGTCACCTGGAACACACAACTCTGCGTGAGTGAGGCACAATGCACGAGATAAAAGCAGTCAGTTCTCCTGCATTGCTAACCGGAAGGGGCTCGAAATAAACCCCGCCTCCGAAAACGCGCGCGCTTCTTCAAGTCAAGCAGCAAGTCTGCTTCGACGAGAGATTTTTGCTTAGTTCGTGCCTATTGTGCCGTTGTCGGCAAAAACATGCGCTGCAAATGCATCGTGCATAACACCGTACGCGATAAAATGTGTGAAAACATTACTTTCACGCAGAGGTTAGTGTAAAACGAGTTGCAGAGCAAACATCAACATACCGGAAGGGGATCGAAATAAACTCCGCCCCAAAAGCGGCAGCCAATCGCACGTCTGCAATTTGAGCGCGCGCGAAGACCGCCGCGACGACACAATAAAAGCAATGCGCCACATCCGAATCGAACATATTTGCAGTTTCAACTCGAATCGAAATCATGGCTCGTACCAAGCAGACGGCTCGTAAGTCGACCGGGGGCAAGGCCCCGAGGAAGCAGCTGGCGACCAAGGCGGCGCGCAAAAGCGCACCAGCTACCGGTGGAGTAAAGAAGCCACATCGCTACAGGCCGGGTACCGTTGCTCTTCGTGAGATCCGTCGTTACCAGAAGAGCACCGAGCTGCTCATCCGCAAGCTGCCATTCCAGCGCCTGGTGCGTGAAATCGCACAGGACTTCAAGACCGATCTGCGTTTCCAGAGCTCGGCCGTCATGGCCCTGCAGGAGGCTAGCGAGGCTTACTTGGTCGGTCTATTCGAAGACACGAACTTGTGCGCCATCCACGCCAAGCGAGTCACCATCATGCCGAAAGACATCCAGCTGGCCCGACGAATCCGTGGCGAACGCGCCTAAATTAACGTGTAGCGTCACTCGCGAGCGACTCGCAAAAACAAACGGCTCTTTTCAGAGCCAACCAACTTCCCACAAAAGAGATTGCTACCTCAACGTGTGAACGTGTGGTTTTCTTGTCCGCTCAAATTGCACGCGTAACTTAATTATTTGTGTGCGCGCTGAATTCACTAAACTGCCCCTTTTGCTGTTTCTTTTCTCACACGCGTACCGTGCTTCGTCTTTCCGTAAAACAACATAATTAACGTTTGATTGTCGTACGCATTACGTTACGAAATCGAGGCAGTATTTTGTTGCCTTGACGACTTCCGTCAGGCGTCGCGCAAATCTAATGTCTGACGTATACACTAGCTTACAAGTAGTTTCCGTACTATAATACGACTGCTCTTGGTACTACGGAAACTACATTCATGACATTGTTATCAGAGAGATTAAGAATTCTTTTCACTCAATTTAGGCCTGGTAACACAAAACTGCCTATTGAAACAGGCAGATGGTTTAATATTGAAAGACATGAAAGGTATTCTTGTACTTTGTGTAATATAAATGAGATTGGGGGTGAATTTCATCTATTGTTTCAATGTGACAAGAGACTAATGAAATAGATTTCTGACAAAATATTTTATTAATCACCCTAATTCTTTCAAGTTCTCTGTTTTTTAATATTAATAGTCTAAATAAACTAATAAGAAGAAAATCATAATTAGTAAGTTTAACTAACATTGACTTCTTATTATTTTTTAATGTTTTGAATACTTTCACGTACTCATTGTATTGTATATTTGTCTCATACACCATTGTATGGTATTATAGAAGAAAACTAGAACTTGAACATATTCGTAAGATATATAGGCATACGATTTTTGTAATCTAGTTAATGAATCGACTAATTGCAGACTAAGTGTTCGGCAATGGTGTTTCTCACTAAATATACTGGCGATGGAAGTTATTATCATTATTAATTTTATACTATTATGATTTAATGCCACACGACACCGTTGTATGACAAGGCGCATCATACAGCTGTATATAGCCTACAATTATTATAACATGGATGGACTTAGAACCAACTCCATGGTGTTCACAATAAAGTGTGAACTCAATGAAGAGGCCAATAATGTGTCAGGTAAATGTATAATTCGCAACGCAACAGTGATCCTTCCCCACACGTGTGCAGTCTTTTAACTTACCTAATGATACCTTATGACGATTCCGATCGCAGGATCCAGATGAGTCCTCCATGATCAGATCTTCTTTAGAATGAAATATGTTTATATCATTATTTACTTTTCAAGTAGTTGTTGTTAAAGGAGATTCATAGTCTTATTTTATTGCCTGGGTAGACCAGAATTTTTTTAGATGGTTTTGAAATGAGTTTATTGATCTAGCTTGTATTACAGATTTTGGGAGACTATTCCCATGGTTCAGCCACTCTAAGAGGAATGCATTTTTTCTTAGATTTATTTTCGCTCTTTGGGTAAATAATTTAAGAGAGTGTCCTCTATTTTGTGATCTTAGTGACACATCCTCCCATTTCAGGAGGTTTGGTGGAGATTCATTATCGTACATTTCATGCATTATTTTATAGACTTCTGTCATGTCTCCTCTTAGTTTTCAGTATGCTAATGTGGGTAGCTTAAGTAATTTTAGTCTTTCTATATATGATAAGTCCCTCATACCATGTTTCATCTTATATGGATGCCATACTGCTATGGCATAGTCTAGGTGAGATCTAATCATTGTCTTATATAGTAGCAAGAAAGTGTGTGGGTCTAGGAATTGGAGTTCTTCTTTTTGTCATTTTGATTGCTGTATTAACCACTTGGTTTATGTGATCATCAAATGACAATGTTGAATCGATAATTACACCTAAGTCAATTTGCTTATCCATGTTGGCTAGTGAATGTTTAACATAATTGCTTGTTATGAAATATTCATTTTCACCTATATTATTTTTTCCAATTTCCATGTGATTACATTTGTCTGGGTGGAATTTTAATACATAGGTCTTGTAGTATATCCTGGTCATTTTTATTTGTTATGGCTCTAAATATCTTAATGTCATCAGCAAATAGAAATGTATTGGATTTGGTTAAATCTGGCAGGTCGTTTATGTATAAAACAAACAATAAGAGTCCTAAGACAGATCCCTGCGGTATCCCTGAAATGTTCCATTTACTGCTACGTTTTGTTATCTATGATGAATGCCTCTATCCAGTTAATTAATTAATTCCTAATGTTAACACTTTTTAATTTACTTATTAGTCTGTTATGTGGCACGGTATCAAAAGTCTTCTGAAAATGCATATAAATAACATCAGTGTAGTTACCCATATCCATTTCTGAGGTCCATTCATCTAGTATTTTAATTAGTTGGAGAACTGTTGATCTGCCATAATAAATAAAACCATATTGTTTTTGACTGAACAGACCATTGTCTTTCATGTAACTGAAAATATGATTTCTAATAATGTTTTCTGTGCATTTACAAACTACGCTTGTTAGACTTATTGGATGGTAATTGCAAGCTAATTTCTTGTTTCCTTTTTTAAATACTGTTGATATTTTGGCATCCTTCCATTCATCAGGAATACTTGAAGTTTTTATTGACGTTTCAAATATTTTTTCGTAATGGGTGACAGATATTCTCTGACAACTCCATTAGTAATCTGGCACCTATTTCATCAGGGCCAGGCGATTTGCTTATATTCAGTTTTTTTTTAAGTCAATAATATTATGTTTTCGGTTACTTTTAGCTCATCCATCGCTAATTTATTGCTTACTTTGGGTGTAGTTGGGATAGACCCCGGCTGTTCAGTAGTAAATGCACTTTTTATTGATCTTCAATTGTTGTTTGGGATTTCGGATTTGTGTGGTCTATATTCAGTTCCCCAATTCCTTGTTTAACTGTAGTTTTTGATTTACAATAATTCCAGAAGACTTTAGGGTTTTTTGGGTTTGAGAGGCTAAATTTAATTCAAACGCCTTTTGGATCTTTCTGGCTAAAGCTCAGGTTTTATTCCTGCTTTTACAAAACTCTAGATATCTTTTCCCATCTCTTGTTTCCGTGTATCTTATCCATAGTCTATTTTTATGTCTAATTAGTTTTCTGGTGTTTGCATTCAGGGGGAAATTTCCCTTTCTATAATTTAAAACTTCTTTTTGAGGTACATATTTAAATTCTAATAAATTTAGTACTGTTTTAAGGATTTCCCATTGGTCGTAAACATTGTCTTTACAGTTTTTTAAATTCTCTTCCCAATCTGTATTTGAAAACTCTTAATATTTCCTCATTCTTTCATAATTTGCCTGATTAAATAGCTTCCTTTTTTATTGTATTTATTTGTAATAACTTTGCACAAAATATTAAATGTAATAACACAGTACGTACGTGGTCACTTTTACCTTTTCTTTTGACCCCCCCCCCCATCGCTCCTATATATGCATCCAAAAAGTAGTTTGGTTTTATTTTTAAGTTTAATTTCTATAAATAAGCATTCCTTGAAAGTTGAGATCAGGTTTATACTTTCTGTATACAGGGAATTTAAGACGTACATATTATTATATACCTTCATTATTTTCTATATTTTTTTAGAACAACATACTAGCCTTCTGAAGAAAATTCTGGTATGGTTACAATACATTTGAGGTTTTTTGTTTTGTTTTACCTCATTAATTGCTATTATGTGGGGTTTTAGCTCTTTAATTAATTCTTTGTCCAAATTCATTTTGCTTTTGTTCCTTATATATTGTTGTTGCCTATGTCATTAAGATTGTCTTTGTTAACATAATATATGTTTTACCATCTGTCATTCTAGGTGTATGTGTAATCTTTATTGGCTTTTCCTCATCTTTCTTATTTTCTTTCCCATGGTGGACCCTGGCCTAGGAATTTTTTTATTTGTCATCGTCTTTGATGAACCTTCGAAGGGTTCGTTTTTTGTCAATGTGTGTTAAGGCCAGGTATCACCCCTAGATTTGAATAATTCACAAAAAACATGCAATTTATATTTTTTTACACCTCATAAATATCACATTATCCATCTACACACATGAGAAAAATCACAACTCAAATACTTTTATAAATACAAAAAAATGTGCATTTTACAAGCCACCTATAAGGTAAAGTTTGCCTAATTAAATATGCATAATTAAAAATAGCGATTATTTGCGATCTACTCAACCAATTTCCAAGCGGTTTTCACCAAACTTCATATGAGGTACTATAGAGCATCCTTAATAATGTTAGGAAATTTTCTTGAAAGCTCGATTTCTATTGGTTGTTTCCAGCAGAAATGTGGGCTGGGTTCCCCAATGAGCCAATCAGAGACGAGTTTATGGCTAGGCTCGGCCTCCGGATCACTTCCTGTTCTATCTGCACGAGGAGCAGAGCTGTGAAAATTTTTTTATTGTACTGCTCATTTCTGCCTTATTAGACTTGATACATCGAACATTCAACCAAGAATTTTGCATGAGATTGTGAAGCATCGTCAGGTATGTATATAGGGTACTTTGGTTATAAGAAAAAAACACATTATTAAACTTGAAAACAAACACAGTGGCTGATTGTGTGACGCCACCGGCGAGATCCAGCCTGGTACTAAAGACAAGTGGCTGATTCTCGCAATGTTTAAAATACTGAATACACTCTACCAACACTGATGAATATTATTAGTTGTGCATATAATATGGTTCGGTTTCTGACATAACTATCACTGTGCATACAAATATTTTGTGAGTTGATATTTCTATGCTATTTGAAGCATTTCAGTAACCAGAGGCAGAACCAGAGTGTTCAGTAGATTCCTATTTCAGGATCATGTATTTCACTATTTGTCATGTTACATGTAGGTCCCAGTTTCAATTTGCTTAAATGCAAGTGTACACTGACTACAACTGTAGGCATCCTTTATATTTAGGTACTATATTGAACTTATATATTTCAGGTGAACTGTTTCACAATGTCATCAAAGCAGAATCTTGGCCGACGAAAGAAAAGGAAGTTTTATGGCAATCGGTACACAGCCGCGAAGACATCTGCCGCTGTTGAACCTGAACCACAAGAGACACCACCAGTGCGACGTAGCTCATCAGCCATGAAACTTCAGGAACAAGTATCTGAAGAGCCCATCGTTGACGACACCCTCAGTGGCTACCGAATGTTTGACGTTGACCAACTGACAAATTTCATTCGGCAGTTTCCATGTCCAACTTGTCAGTATCAAGGTTATGACGTGACAGAGGTGAAAGCAGGACTTGCTACTTCGATGAAGTTCACATGCAGGGCATGCAGTGATGAACTGAACCTACACAACACTTCTGGTGAGAACATCAATGTGCGATTTCAGATGGCCATCTACAGCATCGGAGGCCATTACACTCATGGTCAGCGGTTCCTCGCCAATATGAACATGCCACCTCCCGTCAGTACGAGTTGATCAAACCACTACAAGGACACCATCCATGCAGCGACAGAGAAGGTTGCACAGCAGAGTATGGCAAAGTCTGCCAGAGAACTGTCTGACACTTTGCCTCCCGACTGTAATGCAACTGTTTCTTGTGACGGTACTTGGCAGCGGCGTGGGTTCTCTAGTAAAAATGGTGTAGCTACGGTCCTATCTGTGAACCCAAATGGCCCTGCCAAAGTCATTGATGTTGACATTTCTAGTAACCACTGTGATGCATGTGCTAAAGCTAGAAAGAAATATTATGCTGACCAGTTTGCAGCCTGGTACACTAAACATGAACCGGCATGTGCCAAGAATCATGAGGGTAGTGCCGGCCAGATGGAGCCGAGGGGTATGCTTCGTGTTTTCAGGAGGTCTGAGGAGAAACATAATCTCAAGTACAGCGGGTATTTGGGTGATGGGGACTCAAAGAGTTTCTCAGCTGTTGCCAATGTAGATCCACCAGTGTACACAGATGTAGAGATAGTCAAGTTGGGGTGTTGTGGCCACGTACAAAAGCGTATGGGAAAACAATTGCTAGATAAAGTCGCAGAACTCAAGTCAAAACGTTTTAAAGAAGGGCGGAAGAGTTACAAGGGCATAGGTGGTGCAGGTGGTTTGACCAAGAAAGCCATCAAGGGTCACTATGGTGGGGCCATAAGAGGGAATGTGGGTGATCTGGGAAAAATGAAAACGGCTGTGATGGCAATTTGGAAGCATCGGGGTAAAGATCACAGAGACTGTGGTGATTGGTGCCCTGCACACAGTGGTGACTTGGGGAAGGCTAACAAGAATTGCCTGCCTAAATTTGTTCTCGATGCAATCAAGCCAGTGTTTGAGGTGCTAAGTGCAGATGGTTTGTTGGCAAAGTGTACCCATGGTGGAACCCAAAATTCTAACGAGAGTTTCCACCACTTAATTTGGAGCAGATGCCCAAAGACAGTGTTTGTAGGCAGGAAGAGGCTGGAGACAGCAGTGTTTGATGCTGCTGTTGTGTACAATGATGGGGAAATGGGTAGGATGGAGATATTCTCCAATCTGGGTCTTGCGAAAGGTGATTACATGAAAGTGGCTTTTCATGCCTTCGATAGAAAGAGGGTGAGGTCTGCTGAAAAGCAGGTGACAGAGGCTGCTAGGGCCAGTAGAAGGAACAGACAACTTGCACAGGCTGCAGCAAGCACCAGTGATGCTAGTTACCAAGCAGGAGCATTCTAAGTGAAGCATACTTGTCAATGTGCACATGAGAAACTTTAAAATGCTGTTTCCTCGATTTCAAATTTTCGGTAAATTTTTGTGTTTTAAAACACGATATCTAGAGAAGTTATTGGTGAATATTGATGAAACTTGGTGTGACAGTGAAGTAGTGTATAATGAATCATGTGAAGTAGCATAATTGGTATTGCTTAATTACTTGCAGAGATACAAGGTATTTTGTAAATGCGAATACCTGTTGAGTAACGATTATGAATAAAAAATCATATTTATTTTGAAACTGAAGTGACAGAATTTGTTTTACTTCACATGAAGAATTGACATCTTGCCAACACACACACACACAAAATCAGCTCTCTATCTCATAAAGTGACTTTGGAATCATGTTTTGAAAATGCCCTATATATTTGCTTTGTCGGCCATCTTGGATCATGTGACATGTCGAAATTAGGTCAACGTTACATTTTTCCATTTCATACACCATTATGCTCACATGCAGAAAATTTCATATCTCTAGGTATAATAACAACAAAGATAATTTTAAAGGTGATACCTGTCCTTAATGTGATTAGTACCGCGTTTCCTTCACTTTTTGTTAAACGAATTCGAGTAAATATCACGTGATGTGTGTGAGTGCCCGGATGTGGCCGTATCTACACTAAGTCGTGTAACGAACACTTTTTGACATTCATATTTCGTTTCGTTTGTACGTGTTCGCGTTAAATGTCTGCCATGAAGCCTAGTGTTGTAGCCGATGAAATGTTCCCAGAGGGTTCTGGGCCATATATGGACATAGAAGAGGTATAGTTACTCTGCACTAATTTACGCACATTATCGCCCACTCTGTCATTAGGCGACTAGATTCACGTGTATTGTCAATACTTATGTCACAACCATAATATATGGGGGCATAATTTTAATTGTAGTTGTACTAGGTAGTAGGTACACATACAGCTTGAATGTCAATAGCAGTGCAAATGCAAATTTGGACTCAACATTAATTCATTGTAATGCATGACATGAGAGACTACTAGTAGTACTAGTACTAGTGCTTTCTTCCTAGACTTAGGCTAAGCCTAAGTCTTAGGCTAAACTTCAATAAATTAAGGCTTAGTGAAGTTAGTTTGGGGCTTAACTTAAACAGTTTACAGTTTAGCACAGGCTTACATTAGGACGTCGTTACTCGTTAGACTAAAATCGTAAATGTTGTCTGAAAACCAATATACGATAACTGACACCACCAAAAATCCAATGCCAATGGCCTTTAACTTTTCGAAGTCGTTAACTTTTACTTGATACAGTCTTCAGTTTGCTTACTCCAAACAGCCCTTTCTGGGGCTAACATAGGAGTGTTATACAGCTGAACCTCAGTTTACGGCCACCCTGGTAAAACGCAGACAGTCCCAGGTTATTTCCTTAGCAAAACATAGAACATTAGACCCACTAATATGGTTACTCCAACATTCAGTAACCTAGCGCAAGACAACCAGATTCACCCCCCCCATTACCAGTCAGTCACGGCCGGGCAGCCACAAAAGGTTGGCAGCTGCCTCATCAAAGGCGATGTCGACAATAGCAATACTTGACATCTGGGTGTTTACTCGGTGACCAGTAAACTTCAGAAAGCAATAATAATGAAGCAAGGCCACCCAGTCATCTTGACGTTGAAGTCAAATTCTTAGTGGCTAAGTATATTTGACAGAAAATGGGATGCAGTAACAGACAAAACTCTAATAGTTTCAAATAAATGTGTATTAGACCAAATCTTCAAAATTAACCCATCTAAATCTCAAAATTAACCCATCTATGCCACCCATGTAGCACCAGTGCTCCACAATATATTGCAATCATCCAATATATTCCAATCATCTGTCAACTTGTTAGTCAAGCCCCTGAAGCCTGGAAATGTTACAATCATTTTTAAGAAGGGCTGCGATAGTGAAGCAACATTGTGGAAGAAATTGTTTCTGTGGAAAATAATTCCTGAAACTTTATTTATTATAATTTATATATGGTTATAAGAAAGAAAAATGTCAACTGTACCATCCTCGTCGCCAGGGGAATTCTAACTACATCAATACCCCTGGCAGATCAACCTGTTGAAATGCCGATTTTTCAGTTGATATGTTAACCAATGGGATTACTAACTGGAATTTACGAGGCCGGCATACAGGAACTTAAGGGGAGACATGGCAGGTAGAATTATGTTTTTTTAACATTACACAAAATGTGTTTCCTCTGTATTCCAATAGCTTTGTTTATTTACTATCAATAAAGTTCACTTTTATAATAATGACATACAATATTCGACCTAATAAAATATTCTTCTCTAGAAAATAAAGGTAACTGTTTTACAGTAGTGGTGTCATTTGGTGATTAGTGTATTGATAATGTTGACAAAGTCATTACTGAAATAACTGTATTTTAAATATTGTACAATTGTCGTTTTTAATGTGCAAAATAAAGATTTTTTATTACAACTGAAAAGTGGTGCCAACTGTTGAACACCAAATGGCGATACTTTTCAATTGTTCCACACTAGTAAAATTACAATAATTATGGATCTTGCTGATTAAAAAGGGGGGTGTATGCTAATTAGGACATGTACGCTTAATATGTAGAACATGGTACCTCTAAAATAGTTTTATTCATGGATAACGCTTGCATCTACCATGCAATCAGTGATGTTAGTCAATCTTTAATGGCGTACATTTATGAGAAATTACATTTATAAATTTATGAGAAATTACATTTTGGCAACAAAAAAATACACCACGTTGGGGTTGAAAAGTATAATATGGTCATCTGGTTTGGATTGTTGTGTTCACCTGCATATTCTCAAAAAAGTTGTCTTAAAAATGTGGTTTGTGTCAACAAATGTGTCGACAAATTTTGCACTTAAAATCCTAACTTTGAAAATTCTGAAAAAAACATTAATATTATAGTAATTTTTTAGAGAAGTTCTAGAGTTAAGTAAGTTGATTGATGATGTTTGATGTTTGTGAAAGTATTATGATAAAATATCCATAGGTCTGACAAAAAATGACACTAACTATCCAAATAAAAAAATCCTGTCCAGCTGCCATATCACCCCTTGACTTTAATTGATAGTCGATCCGTCATTGCTGGTCGAATGGGTAATAATGATTTCCTGGAAACACTCTTTGAAATAGAAATGATTTAGCATACATCCAGACATTTGGCTTGGGATAAACCGACAAATCACGTTTCAATTCGATTTGCCAGGGGTACTGTAGTACTACTACTACTCCTGGCTAGTGAATATGAACTGTGTCGATGATACATATTCTCTAACGCGTTGTAAGTCTTATGACACACATTGCCCTCTAATACTGTAGTAGAAAGAAGATGTTTCATTCTGTTGTTCCAGGCTGGTGGTTCTAGCGCATTACTCATGGACTTGGCTGCGAATGAGAAGTCAGTCCACTCGGACTTCTACAACGGTCAGTTCATATCAACAGTGTTCTTCGTCTTGTACCTCACTATAATGTTATTAATGCTTCCCAGTGGATCATAAATGATCCAGATTATGGCACGACAATGTTTAGAATATGAAATCGTCACCATTCAGAAATGTCAGACACATTTAAAGTTGCTTCCATAGTTACCTCATCACGAACCAGGTTTGTTTGTGTGAATAGTTTAAGTAATATGCGAAGTCAGTTTAATAAGAGTGCCTACTCATGTTGAAATCATTGAAACGATTTACTTTGATCGTTAGACATCTAGCGATTCTAGCAGGTTTCTGTAATATTTCTACTGGGCCCGGTAAAATATAATTTAATTTATCCAACGATTTCATCAAAACTAGCACAAACTAGCTAGTATGTCATAGTGGATACTAGACTGGTTTGATTTTTGCCAAAAAATTTCTAAACTGAGACAGGCAAAAAAATGTATTGCAGAGGTCGCATTAAATGATTGTAGAAATGCATTGTTGTTTAAACATTTTGGGGAAAGCATAATATATGTCTGTGTGTCAATGTCTGAATTGTTCCCAGAGGAAGGTGGCCGTGATTCAACCTTACTATTTCATGTGTAACTCCTTACATGTTTAGTTATTAACTAATTGTTTAGACCAAATAAATCCCTAGAATGTCCTGGTGTGGGTGGAATATTTATAAATGAACAGTAGCCTGCATTTTTTAGCCACTGGCAAATGAAAACTATACCACTTCTGTTTAGCACATTACCAGGGTTGGCTGGTTAATACCACCCATGTTTTTAACTAGCAATTTTTACAGGTAAAACTGCCCTGTTAGTACCCTGAAGGTGATTATTACTCAGTAAAATATTAACATATTTTCATGTCAAAAGTAATAAAGCGAATTGTGTTAAACAAGCACAGCCAAAATGTTAAATGATTTTGTTCTCGCATTTATTTGTTTTGTGTTGGAATTCCTAGAGAGCAGGCCATTGCTTTCTGTATCATTTAAATACCAACTCTTGCACTGATATCAACATTGTAGTACGTTTGTTTTTTTTAAATGCAGTTGTTTTGCAGTCATCTGAAAGTCCAAAATAGGCTTCTATGGTTTCACTGTGAAGTTTGATGAATAAGGCCAATAAGAATTAAATGGTAATATTTAGCACCCAATCGCCAATGAGAAAGCTACGGATTCAATGTTAATATGACCAGCTATTTGACCATTCATATTCCTGTTTATTCTGGAAATTGTATACTGCGTGTTACTAAAACAAATGACGGGGGTATCCCAGCCTCCCCTCAACAAAATAAATTAAATGGGCGTCACTTCCATCCTCTCGCTGATCACATGACAAAGATATGAAATTTTGCCAAAGGCGAAATTCATGAGTTTTTAGCATTTCATTTTTCACTCAAATAAATGCTAGATCAAGAATTAAATAATTTAAGTCTGATGATTTCACAAAAACTGCATACACAAGTTGCACAAACGAGCTAGCATGTTGTAATGGATGCTAGGTAGGCTTGAATTTGAAATGAGACGAGCAAAAAAATCTAATTAAGGAGGGACCTTTAATAAATGCATAAGTATTCAGGTTTTGTATTAAAATAATGTATTTCTGTTTGTTCCAGATTTTGATGACATGTTTGATGATGAAGATTTGACATAAATATGACAACCATGGGATAGGCAACAGTTGACTGCAACCTGAGATAGACTGTTGAATTCTGCAGCTATTTTATCACCGAAGTTAAATGTTACTGTGATGCTTCTTCAATGTGTAGTAGTCTACAAGTGTAAGGTTTAGTTAGCTTTGTGTTGAAACATTGATAACAAAAACTGTATTTTGCATTTTTTTTGTATTGGTTCTTTTTACTAATCAAACATCAAATAAATACAATCTGGACATTGTTCTGCATATTACTTGTGTGAAAAAAAACCAATGATATGCCTAAGCTTCAAGGTAAAAAGTGAAATTTCCGTAAGATGAACACTGTCATATAGTCAGTAATATTAATCTATTTTACACCCAAATGTCAGCCAACCCATGACGAATGTTTTATTATGTTAATGGGAGTACATGTATCAATAAAATGGTATAACCAATACATTCATTACATTTAAAATGTTTGAGAATGTAAACGTATTGTCCAGTTCTTTTGCATACATCTTCTACTTTTGACCTTAGTTAAACATGCAAGGTGCAACTGCATGTACCTTCAAAATTAATCATCATTCAAGTAATCCCGTACGGTAGTTCCGTTACAAGAAACAACATTCCAAGTTTTCACTACACTTGTTGACATTGTACCACTGTAACAGTTCGCTCCATTCCGTAACCTGATTTGGTTTACAACAATTAAACTTTTGAAACAAACAAGACCTGCAGCATGAATGTGCCACACCTGTAAACCGTGTCCGTAATCATTGTATCTGTGAATGCTTAGAACATCCTAAGAGAAAGGATCAACCACTACTTTCATTCAAGCACGTTTCTACAGTTATATCCGTCAATCAATGTGGAGAGGACAGTGGTGATGAAAAGAAGTGGGACCCTATGCCAGCAACAGTTGTTTCCTTGAACCATTTCCTTGTTTCTTCAGGCCTCGTAGTCTGGGTTCTTCTTCAGTATCACGAACCCTTCCAAGGTCTGCGTCAGGGCCAGGTCTGTATCTCTGTCAAGGAATAAATAAATAAAAACTAACTGGCCAAATTGTGTCTCATTATTCAGTGTTGCCTTATGATGCAGGAGTTATCATACCTTTTCCTAATGTTCTGGCTGATGCCCCAGCTTTGTAGTACACACGTAATGTGCCATTCTAAAATAATTTTGCATGCATGTTTGCCAAGCAGCCCCGGGAAGTACACGATGCTCCCGAGCACCTTGTTTGGGAATCCCTGTCATAATGAAATTACAATCACAAAACTAATTTTGTCTTCGGACTAACAGCTATTGTTGGATTTAGTGATGAGACATAACTTATGGATTCAACTTACAAGGTATGCGATACAGTTTATCTACTGCAGATAAACAGCTCCATGAAACATTCAAAACAAGAAACTCTTTACTAAAACTGCAAAACATTTTGAAAGAGCACAAGAGCACTTGGAGTATAGTGCACTGGGCTTATATAACACAACACGATACAGAACAAGGATACATTCATCAGTAGCTAGTTCCGCACGCTCTCCGTATGCCAGCAGCACTGGTGTCGTGTGTGTCTGGAATCCTGTGATGGTCTTTGGCTTGCCTGCCTGTCCCACTACGTCGACCGCCTGGTGATCACATTGAAACATGCATGATTACTGCATTCAATGTCCTGCTGCTCAAAGAACACCACTGATAAAACTATGACTATGCAACATCTGCTATAATATTACTGCCAGCAAATATTGGCAGAATAGAATTATTCCTTTGTAATGTGTACATTCTGTATTCTATTTAGTCACTGTGCCAAAATATGTTGCTCCAAATACTGGAGTATGAGTTTTTAGTGTTTTTTCGCCCGAAGATGAAATAAGGGTCTACAAGCAGGATAAATGCTAATCTGCACTGTGTGGTGCGCACCCACTCGTGCAGTCTTTGATGGCAGAAGCCGGCTTGTCAGTTCTTCAAATCATCACAATTACAAACTTATCTTGGATTGAAAATGGATTGCAGCAAATGGAACAGCATGAGTATGGATGACAATGCATTTAACAAAGGCACAGGTCTATTTGTATGGCTGAAGCATAGATCAGGTAAATAAAATGCTGACGTATTGTGAAGTATGATATAAATGCTGACAAAGAAGTAGGTCTGACCTGACCGACGCGAACAGACACTGGCATTGGTTGCAAGTCTTCGTCAAATGTCACCAGCATGCGCGGCTGCATGGCTGACACAAGGTTGAAGAGGACGTAGTGGGACTTGCCTAGAATAACTGTTCAGAACAGAGAAATGCTGTCAGACCGAGCATAATTATGCCCAGTACACTAACATCCTGTCCCTGAATTTCACCATAACAGTGCTGGCTAAGTTCCACAATTCTGACACTTAGAAGTTAAGAACAGATATATAAATCTGATCCAGTCGGAGATGTTATGTCATTCCTAATGACACTAGTAATGGTATATCCAGTAATGCAATCATAGCAATTCTATAAATATAGTTTTTAATTTTGTTACGTAAACAAGCATTATTCATTTCATGATGATTACATCGACCATCACTGATGATGCGGGTGCTAAACCTGCTGATAATTAGTTATTAATAGACAGCATATGAGTTAAGCATCTCGCAATGACAAGCACACTCACTGTTTTTGACATCGAGACAAGACACGAGTACAGAGAGCAGTCCGGCCACGGCGACAGGACTCATGATCTGTCGGTCACTGTGATATGGGCACAGGGTCAGTGTACCCTTGCCAAGGTGGACGAGTCCCTGGGCTATACGCACACAGAACAGGTTGTTGGGGTCCTTCGAGTGGTAGATGGCTAGCTGACGCAGCATGGCAGCCAGGCGGGCATTATTCGTGCCTGCAAACACAGATCATGAGTAGCATGGCCAATCAGTAGTACGAAAGTTTTAATCTCATTGCATCCAATCGTGAGTAGTGTTGGCAGTTTAACATAGTTTATTTTAAATTCTAATCATGCTATTTCATCCAGCAGTCAGTAATACTGAAAGCGTGACAGTAAAGCGATCTTGCACACACCGTTTAATCACTGTTCCACTCTAGTTACTTATTGTATTTACTCTGCTGTGTTAAGCTCTTAACACAGTATTTACCATATGTATTTGTTACTTTAAAAGGCCAGTTAGAGAACATATCCCTATAAATTAAATTCAACCATTTCCTTTTTACCCTTAATCATTTGGAGCTGATATTAAGTTAGGACAACAAAGATGGTTATTGAAAATGATAAGAAGACAGTTGCAATATCTAGGACATATATTGAGAAACAATCACATTGAAAACCTGGTATTGAAGGAAAAATCGAAGGACACGAAACTAGAGGCAGGCACAGAGTAAAGTAGATTAATAGTCTAATTACGCATACCACAATATCTGTAACATAAATAAATAAAACCTGGAAAAACACATCAGCAGCTGATAGGTAGGCATGTGATTTTGACATACCAGCTCCAACAAGGCCCATGGCGAGGATTGAATTGTGGGCCACCTCAGCATCACTGTCGTGCGAGAACTTGCTCAGCGTGTCGAGGATCTGTAGCTTCGGGCTCGACGTAGAAATCATGGCAAGGGCAAGCGGTACCGTTCGTCGTATCACAGGCTCGCCGTAGCGCAACTGTAACTCAAGCAACTCATTTGTTCACCACTGCACAATTGTTGAAATATCAATTCAATTGCTCAGCATTACACTGTTGGAAAAAATGGTTCATAGGCTAACAATTACAATGGCCCTTGCACAATGGAGAGAATAATGATTCACATGTTCACCAAAACAAACTCATCAACATCATCTTTAGTGGCTAATCACTGAGGAGCTGCAAAGATGTTGATATAGATTCATACTGTCCACAAGTTAGGAAGCTGTATGCCTTACAGATGAAACACCTTAGATCCATCATGGGCATAACATGGAGATGACATCACCATAAAGAAATACTCAAGAGCAAATATTCTGAGCATGGAACAGCTACTTATGCAAATAAACCTCAAATGAATAGGTCATGTGGCTCATACGGATAACAACATACTTCCAAAACAAACTCTATTCTCTCAATTGTCCGACAGTACTAGAAACAGAGGCCGCCCCAAACTTTGATACAAAGATTTACAAAAAGCGAAATTTTAAGAAAAAAGTATAGACTGGCAAGTATGAAGGGTATCACTTACAAGGTGTCCAAAGGAGCGCAGGCACATGTCTGCACCGATGTCCTCGCCCATGGCAATCAGGGCAATGCCCAGCACCGCAACAGCTGAAACACAGGCAACAGAGAATCTCCTTGAATGAAAGCTCCGGTTTCTTGGATTGTTGCATTTGACATGTTATTTAACTCTCAAGAAGCCTTTTTGAATTCTCCAAATATTTCGGCCGACTCACTTGGCCTTTGTCAGTAGACAGACGTCAAGGTCATGTGACACAACATGGAGGAGTGCTTCTGTCCACTGATCAAGGCAGAGCGAGTCAACACAGGACCTGTTATGCAGTATGTGCGCCTATCAATCTGTCTAAAGGGAGAGGCACGTTTGCTGGGTTCAGATAATGACTTGACCGTCCAACAGTCATGATACAGACACAGGATTGATGACTGGGGTCAGGAAATGGAGAGGGCTGTGTTCTAACTACCATGCTGCCTCATCATTTAGACCTTGCTAGTTTCACCCTTCCCTGGAAATCATTGTATGTTGTGCTTGGTGAGATGAAGTTACAGCTAAAAATCAAAATGTAGACAAACAGCCATAACATTTTTTTTACAAATTGTCTTTTACTAACACAAGCGACATATTAATGGGAATGTCCCACAACTTATAAATAGAAACGAGCAACAGTAATTTGGAATTGTATGTCAAATCAATAATTATATCACTGGAATTCATGACATAATGATTTCAAACTAGAAGATTGTCTATCCTAGTGCCACTTACCCTGCTGCGAGGACAAGTCTACTGTCGGGTCCTTTGTGTCCTCTGCTTTCTTATCTTTCTCCTTGTTCTTGTCATCCTTCTTCTCATTATTGTCCTGTCAGAGTGTCAACACAGGTAGAAACATCAACACAGTTGAAACAAGGGTGGTTGAAAACTTCTATGAGCTGCACGGGTTTGCTTGAAAAGTATTTGCAAAAGAATGCATTATATCACCTCCTAGAATGAAAACATTACAGAACACAGCCAGGACTGGGTTGAAGTACAATGGTCAATTACACTTATATAGAATCATAAATGGACATAGATGGAAGTATGTAAGGCATTTTAAAGAGATATTATTAATGCAGTGATGTGGTGTACAGCAGCAGCATGACTGTCTCAACAACAGGAACAACTAATATTGCCTACCGGTAGGTCACAAATGATGTTTAGTCAACAATGATACTAGTCCTGCAGAGCCACATCATAAAACATTTCCATTATAACCATATGGTAGACATGTGCACTTGCCATCTGTGCCAAACAGACATTTGTCCTTACACTAAGTATGCAGTGTGTGGACGCACCTGATCCTTGGTCTCGTAGTGCTCGGAGCAGATGTGCAGTAGATGCTGCACCTTGAGCACGTTGCCTGTGCCTGCAGAACAATGGTTGATAACACCATTAGATAAATCACACTTTTGTTAACAGCAATCATTGCAAAACAGCACAGGAACAGAATGTACTTTCGTAGTAAGTACAAAATACCACTCACCCTACACAGTTCTTGTGACAAGCCTGGCACTTTTGCCATGCACAAAGACAAATATAATGGTTTGACATTAAAGGTGCTTAATCAATTAGGTTTTTTTGCTAGTCTCATTTCAAATTAATTTTGCGAAAAACCAAATCTACCTAGTATCCACTGCAACATGCTATCTTGTTTGTGCAACTTTTGTATGTAGTTTTTGTGAAATCATCAGACAAACTATATTTCGTCACTTTGTCATGTGATCGGCAAGAGGATGGAAGTCACACCCATGATCAGCATTGATCCACACAGTGTTTACCATTTTGGATATCCACTATTTTGATCCTTACCAGATCTGATGGCTAAAGTAAATTCTTTCGATGATTTGAACAAAAATACAAAATTTTTATTAAACAGACTGCACACATTATTTAAACTAGTCACACACTACATGTCTAGACACAAGTGAACCGGATTCGCAATGGGCTGTACCATTTGAGGAAGCAGCTATAAGTTTAATTAAACTGTGGTTATTAGTTAACTTAAAACCAATCTGAACATTCCTTGAACAAAATCAGTATTTTTAGACAACTGTCATATTTGGAGATGAACCTATACAGACCAGCATAGGCACAAGCATCCACCAAGGTGGTGGACATTGACTTGAAAGGCTCAGCCACCACTTCCAGGGCAGCCAGGATTGTCTCGACTGATTCCTGGCGACCTGAAACATGATAGAATAATGCACAGGAACTATATGATCTGGAACAGCTACACAAATGTGCATTAAAGACTTACTTCATCAGCTATGGCTGTGGACAAATGTGTGATCTATATAGATAATATTCCAGTACAAATTTTTAGCGATTCACAGGAATAAAGTGACGCTAATGCTGTTGGTTCCTAAGAACTATTGTGGATTTCAATCAATGTCCAGATCAACATACAAACGAATCAACTCCCAGTTCAAATATAAAAAATACATTGAGGGGGGGGGGAGTTATTTTCGCATAACTAAGTAAGAGCAATCCCCATTCCACAGAAGTGAGCCACAGGAGGAGACAAGTACAGACCCAAACTCACCCAAATACGTGAGGCCAAGACCTAGGGCAAGAAACTTGGCATAAGTGTCGTTCAGACTGGACTCTGGGCGCTCAATGAGGGTCTGTAGGATTGTGGATGTGACGTCGCTGTTAGTGCTTCCAACAGCAATCATACCACAGGCCAGTGCTGCCATCCCAATCACCTGTCACACACCATTAATAGAATGACTACCTGTTTATTATAAGAAAGGAGAACTTATCAGCTAATACTGGTCAAGGAATGCATACTTTTACTGCTGGCAATTTGTCACAACACAGACAGGTGTGGTGATGCAGGATAGCCGACTTTCCGAGAGGAGATGGCATCAGATGATGATTTATCTAGTTGTGTGACTTTTCCCAGCCGCATTTTGACACATTAGGGATCTTACCTGCCCGAAGCTTGCATTTTAGCATCACATAAAGTACTGGACATGATCAATGACAAAAGCAGCAAATATTTACCACCTGACAATCTGCTACTTTTGGTAACATCTTTATTTATGCAATCAACAACACAAGCCAGATGTAAAGATATGAAAAGGCCAAATGAATGACGTTTATTAAGGGTATGCCTAATTGTATATAATTCCGATTAAGAGCATAAAATGTGGACCCTGTAACATATGCCAAGCCTGTGGTTGAGCCTCATACAAAGCCACCTGAACACAATGCTCCCAGAGCCCACATTTCGACATAGCAATACAGTACATGTAGTAATATTCATACAACACAAGACAATTCATGGCATCGTCACCAGCACATTAAAACATTAACCCAACACCGACAATACTCGACACAATGCCTATTTGCATATACTGCAGCATCGGACTACACTACTTGCTAAAATTCCTACTCTATATACTTTAGTAACCTAAAAGGTGGGGCCATAACGCCACCGTTCACCGAAACCTGTGAACACCCTGGTAACATCTTTATATATGTTCATCAGTATTGAGCTACATGGGATAAAAAAAACTTACAACCAATACCTCGCCATGCCAAGATGCATTTATCAAATTCTTTGGTAGGAACAAAATAAGGAAGTATTGCTCATTGTTCAAATCAGAAATTACATCATGTTGATACTGACCTCCATGTTGGACTTTGAATCTCCAAATACGGGTAGCAGCAGTTGTATGACGTCCTCCCGGTTTGACCCCGCATAGGCCAGTCCCAAACTGGTCAGCACAAACACAAATTATGTTTTTTAATAAAGGTCTGTTATTATTATCATTATTAATACAGTGAAGAGCAAATTGTCTTAACAATGTGAAGGCTTTCATTTGTAAAAGCCAAGACAAAAATTAACTGCTACAATATATACGTGATATATAATTTTTCCTTAATCATAGCTGTTAGCAGCATTATTTTACAACAAATATGAATTATGACAATATGTTTCAACTATTATTTTTTTTTTTAAATTCTGCTAATGCGCTCAATATATGACAACAATGCACACACGGAGTCATAATCACTTAAATATATTTTTTAATCACAACAATAACACATTATAAGGTGAAAAGTCAAAAACATTCACTGGACACATATAATATTAGTTGTTTCTGAACTTACGTATACCTACCCATTGATCGCTCCTAGTCTGATGACATTGTTGCTGTGTAGGACGTAGTCAGACAACAGGGCCAGCGCTGGGTCACATTCATTTCGTACACAAGAGTTGACTATGCCACATGCCAGCAATGCCCCCGACTGGCAAGTAAACACATCATACTCAAGAACGGTATGTGTTACATTCTGATTATAGATTCATTATCGCTGACTTTTAAAATTTTTAGGTCACAGGTGTCAACATCGTAAATTTTTAACGGACTCACACGTTTCTTTTTTATTGATCACCATGGTTGTCAAAAAAATTCAAATCATCCAAGATAAGAGAAATAACATGCGAGAACAGCCTTGGGTGCAACAAGTAGATCAATCTTACCATAAAAAATTCTTTTTAAAAATTACAAAAAAGTGGGAAATTTCATCCAAAAGGGGGTAAGCAGGACCAGGGGAACAGTGGTATTTCCAGCCCAAAAACAGTAATGTTGACACCTACGTGAGTTACCATTTTATCATACACTTCTGCTGTATTTGATCGATCATAAAAATGTTTACTATGTTAAATTCCAGCCATAGTTGATTCTTTTCACATTTCATGTCTAAACAGTCATGTTACACCGTATTAACAATATTAAAACTGGTCATTGTAAAGTTGTTGCTTGCAGAAAGTGTAGTTCATTTCTTCAAATGTATTGGTACACATAATACTCCACAAACTGATAACACTGGCCATAATCAACTTATTTAAATGTTAACCCTCAATCATTAGACAGTATTCTCTAGACAGGGAGCCTCCTACAGCGTTGAGAGGAAGACCTTCCTTTTGTGGAAACTTGGACAGCTATGAAGTGATGACATGTGTGCTGTACCTTGATGTAGTCCTCAGACGAGTACAGGTACTTGTCTATCTGTGTCAGTCCCCCATCAATGTCCCACAGCAGAATGAGGCCCAATGTGGCCGTAGAACTCAGCATACCTACAACCAGCAACATTACAAGTGTAAACATTATCATTACCTGTAACTATAAACAAATACGGGGTGATCTTAAGACATCAATGGCATTACATGAAATTGGTTTCATGGGAAGGTTAGCAGCTGCTTTGTTTAACATCATTTCCCCAAAACATGGTTTACTTCCAATCACAGTTGATAAATGTGGCTTGTTAAAAAATGCATGTCAACGCATTTGAATGCAAATGTTTCACTTGATTCAAATGCAAATGCCATTTTCCAGGAGCGCATTCAAATGCAAATGTTTTGGGGCCACACTCAAATGCAAATGCAAATTTTGGTTACACATTTGCAAGTGCATTTGAATTAATTTCAAATGTTTTGGCTTTTTGTTAACGTAACTTACGTAATGTAACGTACACAAACACATTATTAATTTATTTAATAAATAAAGTAGTACATTAATTAATCCTTCAGGTATGCCAGAATGGAAGGGGAACTCAAGACAATAGACTGTCCACTGGTGGGGTCACTGGGATGATAACCGGGTGGATAATTACAGCTGCCACTAATCACTCTCTTTGGCCGTAAATATTTAGGGTTGGCATTGCTAATGTTTACTCCCCCAATGAGCTGTCACCTCAACCCACCCCAACAGTGCCAACACAACACAAGGGAGTCATTTGTCTGCACTGTTTCATTGAACAGGTAATCTCTGAAGCCATCAATTTATAGACCAGTTGGTCTTTTCAAGTTACGAGTAACAGCTCAGCCTTGGACCATTGACACACTGAGCACTTTTTCAAAGAGCACATTGTGAAAGCAGATTCACAGGTCAGACAATTTCATAATCTGCTGAGGATACTGCTCACTACAGAGTACTTTTTCCAATGGCATGTTGTGAACATGTGAAAGTGAATCTAACAGTAATAATTATTCAAAGAACTATGCATGCATTTGATTGTGCATTTGACAAATCAAATGTTAGAGGGTTGCATTCAAATGCAAATGTTTAAGGTATGCATTCAAATGCAATTACAATTTCACGGAGGCATTTGAATGTGCATTCAAATGCTCAATATTCAAATGCATTTGCATTTGTTAACAAGCCTGATGCATGCATGTAGTTTTGTGTGATGGCAGCTGAAGGGCCATCTGGCAAAAATGAGTAGCACATAGTATTTCACTCCTTCCAAGCATGTCATATAGGTTTTATGTTTTTGCTCCCCTAGCATCGTTGACTTGTTTGAATACTTATTTTTGATAGTCAAACTGTATTCCATAATCACCTCGATTGATCTGTGGTATATAATAAATAAATTCTTAGAAACGCTGATGATGTTTCCATAGTAACGACTGTGTGTGCTTCAATCTTCGAACATTCATTCATTCGCTGTGAACACGGAACTTATCGTCTGGTTACTGTGATTCGAGTACACATCAATCTGTCTAACTAAAGCACATCCTTAGACCAGCAAATATCATCGCTAACATAGTTTATTGTGCCTTTGAAGCTACAACGGAAACTGGCAAGTAGATGTGACCTGGTGACCCCGCGGATAACAGGCCAATTAAAATTACCATAAACACGCCCTGCCACGTGTTTGCCAGATGGCTGGTGTAACCTGATATCATAGACGACAACACTTTACAAATACAGATTCAAGGGCCAATGTGGCAGCAAATCAAGGGGACATATCTATATTAGAAATGTCCATTATGTTTTGTCAACAATACGTAAAGTGCCAGTAAAAACATCACATTTCAAGTATGATACACATATCTATTGACATTTCTGTCATCACTAACCAGGAAATGATGGTTAATTTATTATTTTAGAAAAACTACAACACTTATAACACTGCAATCTGGCGTATGAACGCATCTTACATGTAGGCAACGTGACACAAATTAGAATTACAATTGGTGAAGGGTTTGTGTAAAAAATACACTGCCACTTTAGGCACACGTAAAGTTATCAGTGACACTGTCATACTTATATGCATGTCATTTATTTCTTTGGGGATTTTCTCAAAATGATACAATTTTGCATTTTGTCTTTTTTAACATTTACATAAGTTATTAAAAAATCTTGTAACATAACCAAATAAACGAAAAACTCAACATTTTACACATCTGGAATATTATATATTATTTCAACTACAATCTGTGAATTTTTTATTTATCTTAAAAACTTCTACTGAAACTACTCAATTCAAGACAAGCATATACAGCTACCTCAGAAGTACCTTCTGGTAGTGAGGATATACCCATACCTACCATGTTCCTTGTTCTTATACAGCCACTTGTTTCCTTCCTCCATCAGTAGTTTGTCCTGGCCAAATGCGGCGTTCACAAAGCCATTAACAAATGATGATGCAAGATTCTGACGAGCCGAGTCTACATTGCTTGGCCCAATCGTCGTCCCTGTGAAATAAACACAGCAGTTTGTGTGAATGTGTGTCATACAGATCACACTTTACAAGACAATGCAAACATGCAAATTCAGAGTCGACAGGACTAAAGAAACATAAATTACTATAACGCACAATCACCGAGTATTTTCCCCCTTCAGTTTCCAGTCAGAAGGGTATCAGGACATATTCCCACCATACAAAATTCCCCCATGCCAATATTCCGATCAGGACATAATTCCCCCACTCCAATATCCCGGACAAAATGTACCCTAGGATATAACCCCTAACACAAAACTCCCCCATTCATATATTTTTGAATAAATTCATCAAAAATCAAGACAAAGCAATTGTGAGTTTATATCACAGGAATTAGTTCACATGAAAGCATCCATTAGTAGGATCTTTAATATGTGATCCATTGGATCATGAGTAAATTCATCAAATCAAGCGAAAAAAATCTTCAGTTGGATATTGTCCTCGAATCCAACTAAACACACATTTCACATTTATGTCAAAGAAAAAATTTATATTCATCAAAATGCACTTACTTGTTGGTTCGAGATGACTCTTGTAGATGTCTTCTGGTACCTTGGGTTCCATGATGTCTAACTGTTACAGACATAGACAGAGTATTGACAGCGTCTGGTATATTTCAGAAATATTTACTAGTGTATTCATTCTATCACAATCTATTTTAATAATTTACACCCTAAACTACTTTCCAGCAATATACACAGCGCTATGTTGTGACAAGCATGCTAACAATCCTTCACTATATTAACAAGAAAAATAGCTTTTCACACTGGAATTCATGACATACAAATGCATAAGCTTAGTGTCAAGACACATTGTTTTCGTGCAGCCTTTAATGTAGACAGCAGCAATGATTTTTTAATAACACAAGACATTTTTAACATGTTAACTAATTTTTTAGGAAAGGAACATTGTAGAGTTTAACCCATTAAACCCCACGAGTCCGAAAGCGTCCGACCTTGTTTTCCCCACGGCGCCCGCAAGCGTCCGCTGGGGAAAAAGGCTGTGGAGGTGGCGTCATCAGGTGGATTGATATGAAACTAAAACTAGCGGAATTTTACATATCTTAGCTATGAATTGTGGGTAAAATTAACATATGGTCGTATTGAAAGTTTCGAAGATAATCGCGTTTTAAGTCGAGCACTGGTGGGCTTTAAAAATGGCCGTTTCTCGTAGAACAGATACGTTCATTGCAGATGAAGTTTGCACGATTTTAGAGATGAATCTTCGGATGAAAGTGCTTCTGAGATGGATGTGGAGGTAAGATTTATATGTGGTTCGATCTTTGACTGAGTGAGCGATAAATTGAAGATGGTGTCGGTTGGTTTTCTTCGTCCAAAAGTAGCCTGGTCACTGTCTTATTCAACTTGTTGACTGTTTCAACACTAACATTGTGTGTTTTGTGCCATTTACTCGGCTTAGATTACGTTGTTAGTTGTGCATGTTGTTATATAATGAATTATAAAGCAAATGAGTAAATAAAACAGAAAAATCTGGCCCGACGAGCATGTAAACAGTCAAGCCCGGCCCCTGGATGGGCGGTGCCTGGATGGGTGGTGTTGTTGCTTTGCCTTTGGACATTGTTGACAATTTTATTATATTGACGGTGTCAGTGGTCTTTGTAATTAATTATATTTATCCATATTTCAAATATTAGTCAATTTAAAAAAAGTCTTGTAATTATTGGCTGCTTGTAAAAATTATAATTTTACATTGTTGTGATGGATATGACGTGACAAATGCATACAACATTTTATTCTTATTCTGTTTTCATTACTGCAGCTGTTTGTTTGTTTGTTTCAGGTAGCAAGTAATAGTAGTGATGACATCCCTGAGGAGAACTCCAACAACTCATTGTCATCAAAATGAGCTTATCAGTTGTGTCGCAAAAACGGAGTGAACCGGCCATCTGGACGTGCAATTGAGACATGCTTTGGATGTCTGACATGCAATGTGCATTTGTGCAAAATTGGAATCTTTGTGCAGTACCATGCATAGGAAGAACATTTCCTTGTGTGGAGCCAGCAGTTGGTGATGTTATTGTAATAAAATATGACTATCATGTCAAACTTCACTCAATATTTGTTAAAAAAATTGTTTTCCGAAGTTCCACACCTCAGAATGACAACATATAACAGGCTTATATACACCACAGTTACACCATTGCATAGATAATTCAATTTGCTTCAAAATAAACATAACTTGCAATTATAAGATATCAATACTTTTGAAACTACAGCTTAAAAACTACAAGCACCCATAATTTTAAAAATCTGCCTCAGTTGCCCGGGGAAAAGCAGCACACACGTAATTCAATGTGCGGGGTCTAATGGGTTTAAAGTATAGCACTTCACGAGGAAACAATGCATGAGCCGCTGCCAGACCATTTACCACTGCCGAGACTGACCTCACGGGCCAGAGCCAGGAAGTTGTTGTTGTAGTGGGCGTTGGATATGATCTCAATGAGGTCGTCGTACTCGTCCATGTCTTCATCGAGGTCCAAGAAGATCTGCTGGCGGCCCATGATGTAGGCCAACTGCTTCTTCATCATGCTGTAGCACATGGAACAACACAGTCAGTGACACAGCGTGGGTAGTCCCTAATGTATTTAAAAGTGGCTAGCAATGCAGCAATAACAATGTGCTGGTTGTTGGTTGTTGGCAACCAGCACATGGAAGAACAAGGTTTCAACAAGCCAAGGCAGACCAGTCTTCACATTTACCAAATGTCTAAAGGAAGATGTGGGACTGGAGCCTGGAGAGTTGCAAGCTGCAATTAGGGATAGCAATGTCTGGAGACAAGATGGCTGGAGCCATCAGAGTTCAACCCCAGTGGCTGACACAAATGAATGAGTGAGTGAATAATATGCAATGCACCAGTGAATACTTATTCGACTGACAGCCAATGATTTGGCAAAATGCTAATGTTGAACAAACCTGCATCCAGAACAAGGTAAGTAATGACGTTAGCACCAATTCAGCAACCTGTTCAAACTAAGCACGGCCATATTTGCATGGTGATTTGACTTACAGGTTGTCGCATGCCATGAAGATCTCCTTGATGAGTGTGTGGTCGTTGAGTTGGATGGCACATGCGAGGGCGTCGGGGAATTTCTTGAACTTGCGGTAGATGCTCAGAGACGTCTTCAGTAGCTGTGTATTCTCAGGCTCAGGCACGTATGGAACGCAACTGTCAGGCACAGGAGAAGAATAAAATAACTGTCATTGGATGGTATGTGAACATTACTAAAAGGTTGAATTGATCAGTCACAGTAAACTTGGTTTCCAAGTCGTGTCTGTCAGACTAATTATTATAAGAAAATACCGAACGTTTCCAACTTCCTCATGAATTGTGTATTTCAAATTGATGGTTCTAGTTGTTGTGAACCCATTCGCATTGTCTATTATCAAATCTTCAAAATGTCTCCTGTGTTGCTGGTAACCACTTACTAAACATTCATTTGCTTATAAAAAGGCACTGCACATGAAATAAGGCTTACAAATAACTATGACTGTAATCACATATCATAATCGATTACATGTTCTTAAAATAATCATAGCTGCAATCATGACTAATAAGTAAGCATAACTGATTATTGATTACAGTACTAATGTAACTGCCCCTGCTTCAAAGATGGAGGCTGAGATGTAGCAAATCAAGAACATGTGATTGAGAGGTTGGTGAAGCATCAGATCGCACGGTTGACAAGTTGAATATGTCTAGAATAAGCATCAACAGCTTGATAACCAAGTTATATCATACACAAGAGAAAATTACCTATTCCTTCAGATACATAGTCATCCTGCTTAATAACGTAATGCCACATGCAGTATTGTTCATCGAGGTAAAAATTACTAAGTTAAAATTTTTATACAAATAAACACAATGTACAGGTAAAACAGCAGGATTAACAAAGTTGAAAACTGTTCATAATAAGGACAACACTGGGTATATATATAAATGTAGTGGTTGATTCCAACCTCTTGAGGTAGAGACAGACACGCTGATAGGCATTCTCGTCGACATACTGCTCGAGGTCACCAATTTTCTCGACTTCCATGAGCAAGTCGCACGCCTCTGCCTCAGTATTGTGTTCCATCAGGTATGGCACTATCTCGCCTACGAGCTTGGTGAGTTCAGCCTTGCGTGCCACCATCGTGTCACCCTCCAGCTCCTGCCACTCCTGTGCCACCTCTCCTGTCAGGTGCCTGTGTGTGTGAGCGAGAGCAACATTATTTTGTGCTAATCTGAACAGCATGGGTTGGATATAAAAAGGTACTGTTTCTCACAGAGAATGATAAATGAATGGAACAAATTGTCTAATGATTGTTACTGCTAGCAGTGTGAATATGTTTAAAAATAAAACAAACAGATATCTGATAAGGGTGGGCTATACATATATGAAACATTTTTGGACTCTCGATAAGGCCATTGGCTTCCTTGTTTTTTGGAAGGCATTCTTATTAAAGCCTTTTTAACTATGAACAACATAGTCAATTATCATGTGCTGACATGTTGTAGTCATAAATAAAATCAGAGTTACAAACTTTTCGAAACAAGTGTGGGGTTTTGCATGTAAGTTTACCGAAGTAGAAACAGGACAAATTTTAATATTTACTGCAGTTTGCTGACTCGATTACATGTGAAATGGTTAGCACTTAGACAAATAGTTTTCATCAGGGCAAGAATAACAGTCAACCAGTTTGCCTTAAAATGTAATGTTGAAAATGGAATAGTTATCGTTAAAGATGATATTGAAACGTTCATACCACATTAACTTGTCCACTAACCTGACATACTCGTGACCCCAAGAACCAATGTGTTCATGAGATCCAAGCAATCTGTACTTCAAACATTCACGACCTTCGCTCATTGTCATTCCCAGTACAGAGACGACATCAGCACAGAAACGCTGCAAGCAACAATAACATGTACATCTGTACCTACCAATAACATGTACATCTGTACCTAACAATAACATGTACATCTGTACCTAACAATAACATGTACATCTGTACCTAACAATAACATGTACATCTCTACCTGACAATAACATGTACATCTCTACCTAAGCATCCACTTCTATTTTTTTATTTTATGTCATGAAACACCTTTGTTTCAACCAACATAATCTGGGACACAATAAAATTAGACATTACACATTCCACGTTGTCACAAATCACTTTAAGGCACATGTATACCTGTGTTTCTTTGTCCTTTATTTTCTCGTAGATTTCTTTCAGGGTGTCATAGTGCACCCTCAGGAACTTGAGCGGCTTAGGCACAGATGTCATGGAGGTGGTGGAAGATCGAATGAGGGTGCGCATACTCTCCAAGGCAGGCCGGTAGAGCGACTGGTTGGACTCCTGAACATATCATGATTGAACAGTAACAGTTATTAGTGTTTAACCAACACAGCAGCAGCATGGTTCAGTGACTAACAAAGAAGACATATTTACAACACACCCACTAAGCTGCCACTACATAATGGACAAGTATTAGACTTGACTGGATTTTTTTTAATAATAGCCCCTGGTGCACTGAGCTCAACTTGGTTTGGTGACACCCCCCCCCCTTTCGTCTCACTCCCTCATTCATCATACCATACATTTGTAATCGCTAAACATCAGACACTGTAAATGTTGAAAATGTTGTTATTTGTCCTAAGTAAATTTCTAATTGACCTGGGGACTGTTTCACTAAGATAATGAGCTCATAAGGAAAACCCAGGTCATAAAGCAGAATCCATCATATATTTTCATGAGCGTTTTCAAAAAGCGTTTCACTAAGATGCTCATTAAATCCATAATAAGCTAATGATCGAAATTTTCATCATCAGCTCCACAGTTTGCACAATCGGGCAAAATAAATAGAAAAGTTGTCCAAAAGTGGCTGATAATATGTTCCATCGAATACACTTTTCAACCACATTAGACTTATTTGCTCACTAGGTGAAGAGAAAATAGGTAATTTTATAAAAGAAGATGCTGTTTCATGTTGTTATGACGTTTCACAAACAACTTTGACATCCGCGACAGCTCACACAACGACTTATCAACATCTGTGCTGTAAAATAGATGCTGTAGATAAAAGCCATAATTTGCAAACTATGCATGGCTCACATTTTGAAAACTTATTTGGCTGTGAAAAACTGGATCTCTACATAAAAGTGGAGTAAAGATAATATGCAGTAACTACGACTGTTTACAATGGATATGTTTTGCTTTACCAGTGGTCAAACCTCTTCGTTCAAAAGGAGCTGTTTTATTAATTATTCTTAGTGAAATGCAATTTTCTGCTAAGTAGCGAAATTGATTTTATATAGGGAAATCGCATTAATGAACTCATAAGAATCTTAGTGAAACGGTATACCTACCACAGGTCATTTCTGTCGAGTGGTCATTAACAAGGGATCATTTATACAGTGTACGTACTATGTATTCAGCATAGACTCATCCACAGACCCGTCCACCCGTCTTTTAGATGGGTAAAATGCGTAAAGTGCGTTTTTGGAAGGGTAAAGATTTATCTTGGACGGGCTAGCCCATCCATGTCATTTTTATAATCTGACATTATTATCCAAGGCAATGCTAACTACAACGAGTGGTAAATTCAGTTGACTGGCAAATTCAGACTGTGAGAAATAGATCAAGCCAATATCATTTTCTTGGAAGCCGGCCGCGCCCCCGCAATTACATTGTATCCACCTGCCACTCAATATCTTTGATGTGTGTGGGGAAACCCAAAACAAACAGAATTTTACGATTTTACATGTTTCTACATAAAACATCATAAAACAAATACTGCTCAATATATTTGAATCAGGTTTACTTTATGTTAAAGCTTACACATATGTCCAGGGCTGGGTCCAATTACACAAAATTATATCAATTACAATTCCATTTAATTTTTAATTTCAATTACAGTCATATTTGTCAAAATCAATTACAATTACACTGTTTCAATTACAATTACATTATGCCGAATCAAATATATTCAGCATTTGTGAATTATGTATTTTGCACATTTCGCTGAATTTCAATATTTTGTACACAATTGATAAACAAATATAACGGTAATGTTTGTACATTTTGTTGAATTGTGACTTTGAATTATACTAAATAAAAAGATAGCACATACAATGCAGTATCCAGACATAATCCTACAGGACATATTCCTTACAGACAAAATCACAAAATATGAAAAGTGAACAAAACCCCACAGGACAAAATACAAAAATGTGAACATTGGACATAATCCCACAGGCCATAATACAATATTTATTTGTAGTTCTTCTCTAAGCATCCTTTCTAGTTTTATCTACATTTATCTGTGTGCATTTCTTACATTTTCCTTCAGAAAATACTAATAATAGGGTATGATTTGTTTACTTTGAGGTTGTAGCTCCTGCTCTAAGCTAACATTCTTAATTAAATGGGAGATACTGTTCTGGGTACTACTGTAAAAGAAAAGGACTTAGGAGTTACAATAAGCGCTGATATGAAAGTTTCAGAGCAGTGTGGTATTGCAGCTTCAAAGGGTAATCAAATTCTTGGATTGATTAGAAGAAACATAACATACAAGGGAAAAAAGTTAATTATACCTCTTTATAAAGCAATAGTTAGACCTCATTTAGAATACTGTATACAAGCATGGAGACCATATCGTAAGAAGGATATAGATACGCTTGAACGCATACAAAGGAGAGCAACTAAAATGATTCCAGAACTGAGAGACCTTAGTTATGAAGAACGCCTGAAAGAATGTGGTTTAACAACTCTAGAGACAAGGAGGTTAAGAGGAGATCAGATTGAAGTTTTTAAGATATTGAATGGGTATGAAAATATTGATAGAAATATGTTTTTCTCACTCAAGAAGGATAGCAGAACTAGAGGACGAGGTAAAATTAGTAAAGGATCAATGTAGATTGGACATCAGGAAGCACTTGTTCTCACAGAGGACAATAAATGAATGGAACAAATTGTCTACAGATTGTGTAACTGCTAGCAGCGTGAATATGTTTAAAAACAAGGTTGACACATATCTCAGGAGGGCGGGCTATAAGTAGATGAACATTGTTGGACTCTCGATAAGCCAATGGCTTCCTTGTCCACTTGCCATCTGGGCCTTTGGCTTGGATGGCAAATCTTGTTAAATTGGTCTGCCCTTTGCTTTGTGTTGGGAATGGGGAGAAAGGCCATATAAATGGTCTTTGCCACCTGACCTGTCTCCAATCCACCACAACACAAGGGGTGTAATTGGCTTGCTAACTCTGCAATGTTTCACAGAGCTGATATTTTCTGAAGCAATATCAGGTTACAGGTCTTTCCATGTTGTTTGAATACCAGCTTAGCCTTTGTCTGACAATGTCTGTGCATTGTTTATTGCTTCCTGGCTGTTACCAACTTATTGAAAAGGCTAATTGCTAAGGCTACCCACCACTAGCACCATGGACCAGTACCCACCAGACAGTGAATACTGTAACTTAGCCACATTCAGCCACTCATAAATTATCTAGTAACAGGGTGAAATATGTTTATTTTTTGCTCTGTTTTGATACTCATTTTAAAAATCAACGTTTGACATGGTTCTACATAAAACGTGATGGAAACAAAACCGTTCAACATATTTGATTCAGGTTTACTTTACTAATAGCTTACATCTTTAGCTACATTTTCACCACTGGATGTAGGGACATTCAACCACTCAAAACTTGTATGGTAGCAGGGTGAAGTTGGTCTATCTTTGCTTTCAGTTGTGATGAAATTAAATTTCAGATAGTAATGTTCCCATGACTACATAATGTGTTGTAGTTATTATCATTATATTGTAGAAAATAAGATCTTAGCAACAAACAAAATGATACTTCATTCATACTTTTATGATGACAATTAGCAAAGCTATGATGTTTTAATTGTGGGTGGTACAGTATTCCCAGTCACTGAATGGACTCTCATTAGAAGACTGTATCTTTGTTTGTCAGTTGTTATTTTGAATTATTATTATTTATGATGCACACAATATGTACAGGTAAATGTATTGATAGTTACCCCTGTCTGTTAAGACTTAGTTAAAATGATTGTGTAAGTAAATATATATATATATATATATATATATATATATACATATATATATATCGTATTGTTATAGCTTGATTATATATATTATACTTACATTTTTGATCGCGCGACCGAGCGCGCAATCGAGCGTGCACATGCATTTTGTTACATTCTCAAAACATTTTGGACTGGCAAAATTTTTATCCTGGATGAACCCCTGGTAGTGAGGAAAGGAGGGTTGCCGGTTCCTTAGTTCTACTGTAATTCCACATCTGCCACTTACCTTGAGACGATCAACCATAACATTCAGTTCTTCCATCAACTGCCTGTCCTCCTCTGACTGAAACAAGATATTCACATTTACATGCAAGGAAAAACATTACTTTACCTAACAAATGACTGCACAGTGCAAAAATTCTCATTTGGCTGCTGAAATTAGTGAAATATATAAAAAATTAAATTTTAAGGTAGCTCGGGTGGCTAGCATGTCAGCTGATTTCTTCATTGTTTTCTTCATAACATGCTAGGAAATAATGAACTAAACATCGACACCACAAATAATCACCCAGCACTAACGTCATATTTCACCAATCCATCCTTTAAAAAAACAGTCTTTTTGGAAATCGCCAACTACTTAGAAACACTGACGATGTTTCCATTGTAACGATCACGTGTGCGTCAAGCCAATTATATTCGTTCACCGTGAACACGAAACATACTGTCTGGTTACTTTGATTCCAGTACACATCCTATGACCCTGGTGACCCTGCCGGATAATGGGCCAATCAAAATGATTGTAAACATGCCCTGCCAAGTGTTTGTCAGATGGCTGGCATAACTTGATATCATAGACGACATGTTACAAATACAGAGATTTAATAAGTCAACATTAGCTGAAGTCAAAAATGATCAAAATTTTAAAAAGAATTAAACCAAAACATTGCCGTCCCCTACAGCGCCTACTCGTACCGCCAAGGCTACCGTAAAATCGATGCATATGACAAGGTGTCATTCAGTTTCACCGAAACTCAGTGTGGTAGGGCTGCTATTACAATTATATATTACTGTGTTTTAATTGTGAGTGCCTGCGTGTAATTATGTGCTGATTGAAATCAAAACATAGTACAATTATGTATTTCTGTTTTAATTGTGCGTGGGTGGGTGCGTGCATGCGTGCTTCATTGCTTGTAATTATGTATATCTCAGTATTATTTGTATTTTTGCTATATGTGACATGTCATGTTCTTAGATAATTAGTTTAATTCATATTATCATCAGATTGTGTTATATTTTTTAGATTTATTTTAAGTCTCTCTGAATGGACTTTGTCCAGATTTATGGCGCTATTTTAATACCAATTGTTTTTTAAATACAGTAATTACATTGGCACCAGTATTAATGCATAACTTAAAGCATACTGTCGAATCTAATACAAATGACCTCAAAAAAATATTATTATTGCTTTGTCACAAAATGTGTTACTAGTATGTATCTGTTGATACCACTGACTTCTTTAGAGATCAGCGGTTGTTACCTCCCATAATCAGTATGAAGTTAAACGCAAAATAAGACACATGCACGTAGATTACAGCATATAACGCATTCTTCAGGAAAAGTAGCGTGTTTTTATTCAGCATGTAGATGTTTTATACATAAAAAATAGACTACTAAAACACCATCACACCCAGACATCACTCAATATTAATACATGTAATCATCATCATTTTATTTAATTTACAATAACTTCAACTTATAGCATTTTACTAGTTGCAGAACACATGCACGCACGCACACAGATATAATAAGAATAAGTACACTTATATAGTGCACATGCTTAAAATACATAGTTTATGAAATGAATGAGTTAAATAAATTAAAACACAGAAATATATAATTATAATATCAGCGCCACTGCACAGAGTTTCGGTGAAACTTAACGCCTTGTCATATGCATTGATTTTACAGTAGCCTTGGTGCTACGCGTAGGCGTCGTAGGATATGGCGATGTTTTGGTTTAATTCTTTTTAATTTTTTTTGTCATTTTGAGAAAGTAAATGTACTTTTTTGTCCACGTGACATGTGTATATGTATAGTAGATATATGAGAAGTTTGGGTGCTCTAGGTGGTCGTTTTCATGGTTAGGTCAGAAAGTAAAAGATCGCCTCTGTAATTTGTTCAGTGTTTCAAAACACATTAAGTAGGGTCACAAATATACATTAGTCATTTATCATTAATAGTAACTCAAGTAAAAAATCAACACTGGCTAATTAGAGAGAGACCAACACATTTCAATAAAAAGCCATAACTTCCATGATTATAAAGATATTTGTATATTTTTGTAGAGCCTTAGCTTTGTTTCCCTGCCAAATAATATTATATATAAAGAACTCCAAATTATTCTTGCATGGTGACTATGGTGAAATAATTGTTGGAGAAATGTATAGAAAAAACAATGTCATTGCACAAATAATATAACACAATGTATTATTTATTCATAGATTTTGTATTTTCCTGCATGTACACTGCAATTTCAGTACAGCAATATTTATATTTCAGTCACAGTTTCATAAAATTCATGTCTTGCAATTCAACATGAAGTAATGTTATGTTTCTAAAATTATTCACAGGATTTCACTGCTGAACCCAAAATTTCTCGTGTCAAATGGATGACTGTTACAAGATTCTACATTTCTCCCTCTGAGTGCAACATTCACAGTTCACCGCATAAATCCATGGTGATGAAGTGTGTCAATGTTTACAGAACACTGTATGCCGAGTGTAGCAATATTCACAGTTAACTGTCTCGTAAATCCTGGAATAAAAAAAGTCATATGTCATGTATACATACAACCTACAAAATATATTTTCTTAAATAATATACATGTTATTAATATATATATATATATCTATATTATATCAAAATTTGATGAAATTTCACAAACTAGGGAAGCTTAAAATCATCCCAGAACATTTGCATAGTGGAAAAATATTTTGTACACAGACTAACTAAGACTTCTAGAAGACATCATGACCATGTGCGTGGAATCATGTATAGCCTTATCTGCTAAGTTTACAATAGAAATACACCTATGTCGTCTAATCGATGTATTCAGCTTAATTTTGGAGTAATTTTAACCTAAAACAGACGACCATGAAAAAGAACTTACCATTGTCCAATCTGTCGATGTAAGTCACGGAAAAAGCCAACAATACAGGATGTAAAACAAAAGGAGTCCCTGGGTGCCGGGAAACGGCGTGGCTAATCTGACACGATTTTTGGGCACGTGGCATGAGCCGCTCAGTGGAGTTTGTTGAAGTGACTATCTATAGATAATTAGTCAAGTGTCAATGAAAATTACAATTTTTTTTACAAATCTTGCATTCTTGGTGCTTGTTAAAAAAGTTGTTTAAACCACATTTATATTCTGCATGATAAAGGTACCCCAACATATAAATGTAATTGCACGTGTTAATGCAATGGCATCAGACTAGTTTAATTATTACGATAGTAAAATTATTTTTGGTGGGCGATAATATGCGACATATCCATCCAAAACTCGGGCATTCGTAGAAATGACACAGCACAATAAGCATGGCGATGAGTAAATCAAATCAAACAAATCATGAAGGAATAACTATTTCTGACATATGACGGGCGCCTTGAATTGATTTTGGTATACTCTTTCCTACCATTTCTTGCTCTTTCTCCTTCTCATTTTTAGCGCCCTTTTTTGGAGTTTTAGTTTCAGCTTTATCTTTCTGCTTTGCGTCCGCCATGTTTACCCCAAAACCGGTGATTTGAAAACGAGACTACAGTAAATACTGAAGTAAATAATACGCTACTTTCTAATATAAATTATTTAAATATATATTAGTTTTCCATGTATTATTATATTTGTTATATATTTAATTTATATATTACAAAACGAACTTTGTGACTATCGCATAAGTAGTTCCCATCATGCTACACTGAGCATTTCACTAACAAAATGCCGCCACATCGTGTATCTGTGTAAGATGTCAGCAGCATTTCTATACCGACTGAGACACATTAACATATCTAAGCATGATGTAAACAATATGTGTATGCAGTAGTAGGTCATAATATTCACCACTAGCGCATTGTTTAGTTTTGCACAGTGGCTACCGCGAAGCAGGAAGAACAAGACGTTGTTTACATTGGTTCCTAGGACAACGTAACCACACCTCCTCGACTGTATCACACATTTTGAAACAGGCATTTCCACTACTCAACAAAGTAAGTATTTTGCTGTTAAGCTATGGTGTATGTTGGTAAATATTGTAATATGTTTTAATCGTACAATCATATGTAAATGATAATATGCAGTTACACAGACAAAGTATACCAAGCATTTGTATGACTGCATTCTAATTTTTACATAATAAATAAAAATATATATAAATAGCAGTAAGACATTTAAAAAGTGGTTATACGCATTATTCCAAACAAGATATTATAGTAACAATGTATGCCGAGAAAATTTGCAGACCATGAAAATGTAGCCAACTTTACATAACAAGACCATGGTATGCACACATCTAAATAATTCAGGTTGGCCATGCCATGCCATTGGCATTGCCCATGTTTATGTGCAAGCATTTTATTTACAGTTATGTAGTTAATAACATTACCTTATATTAAAAACATTGTCTTGTCTTCTAGTATAATCTCATAAATGTGTAATTTTGAGCATCACTTTATTTTATGGGAAAATGTGTCCAGAATGGTATGAAAAAAGTATTGGTTTCATTAATAACATTAAGTTATTGTGGTAACATATAGTTTTTGTTCATAAATGGTTTGTCTAGTATAATCAGGTAAAAATTGTGTCATTTTGAGCATCATGTTGTATTTTAGGGAATATTTTGTCTGACACGTTATCAAATTAAACTATTTTTGTTTTAATAAAATAGTTAACTGAGATTTTACTATTGATCTATGTCAGAAATGTACAAAGCTGCATTAGACAGAATGGTCAGTTAATGCTTAATGAGTTCACCCTAGTTCTTGTTTCTTTGTTGCACTGTGCATATGATATATTCCTTGGGCTCAGCTCCAGAACCAATCACCAGTGAAGTACCATTTTACTCGCTGCACCGTGTGTCAAATAGTGCCGTTGTTGGGTTAGGTGTGTATTGGTGGGGCCTGCTGCGCATTGCTAAGTTTATATAGCAAGAGAAAGCATAATAATTATGGTTGGTAAAATGGCAATGCCCTTTAATTACAAATAGTAAAACAGTGATATGCATGACAATGGGCATTGCCGACGACCTAACTAGATATAAAAAGCAATTCCCCATTCCTAGTAACAATGAGTTGAACATATCTGTTGATGTGGATTTAAAATAAGGTCATGCTCTAATGGAAAGTACCACTTTTAATTCACACACACACGCATGCCCTTATGTGCACACACACTTGCACACACTATATGTACACATGCAATCATACATGTATGCAGGGTTTGAAGAAAAAAAAAAAAAATTTTAATAATTTTTTTTTTTTTATCTGGTATTTAGACATTTATATAGATTTTTTTATTTATAAACTCTTTCAAATGTGTTCTACTCAAATCGATTTGGGTACTTTTCTTAACAGAGGGTACATGATTTTTGCTTATGTAAAGACAGTAGGCAATGTTCACAAGGCCTCACCCCTTACAGGGTTGGCATGTAACGAAGTAAAAGTACTTCATTCCAAAACTTGAGTAGTTATTTCAAGTAATTGGCATGTAACAAAGTAGAATTTTGGCTAAATACTTTTTACTTGTAACAAAGTAGTTTTATCTAAAGTAATCCAACTTTTTACTCCGTTACTTTTATTTACTTTGCACTATATTTTCGTTACTTTTTTTGCGAAACCGCTGCTGTCGGTGGCGCTCTACCATCAACGAAATTTCAAAAACTGTTCATAGTCTCCAGGCCAAAAAGCTATTAATATCATTCAATCGCATGCCAGTTCACGATCATATTTGCATGCATACCTCTCTTCGGGAAATCGACGCAACCACTGTTTTATATCTACATCAGTGAATGAAGTCTGCCAAATATTGGCATAGGTCAGGTCAAGGCCGTTGACATGAAATGCTTGAAAGCCATCTCAAACCACGATGCAAATGTCTCCATTGCACCATATAAACTATTAATCAGTAAGTTTCCAATACGTATTATAAATATAAAAATTTGCAATTTCGACAATGTATTGATAATCCCTATACACTGACACAATTCTGATATTCATGAGCGAATGCGCATCGTGGATCGAGAACCGATGAATTACTTTTACTTTTACTCAAGTACAAAATTAAAGTAATTAAGTCAACCCTGTGTAGCAGTGCTAATTATTATTTGCTGAGAGGGTGGATTAGCACCTGTCTACTCTATGGGTCTTCAACCAGACTGCAAACTGGTACAGTATTAAACAATTGTCACCAAGATTGTCTCACTTGAGTCAACATACTGAATTGGTAACAACTAAGCACAAGCTCTAGGTGGACTTTAACACAGGGCTTCTGACTTGAAAATATACTTCCTCTTGAAGACAAGTTTGTGTGGCTTCACTGCATTCAGAAAGTGAATAGCTCAAATATACAGTGTCATAAAGCATTTGACTATCAGGCTATCTGGTGACAATACAACTACAAGAGTGTGCAGACATTGTGCTTTTGTATTAAAAAACATACAAAACTTTGTTGATCTCGATGTCTGTAAACAATTATTTGTGTTAAATTCCTATAAATCAGCGATTAAAAAAATTGGAAATAAAAAAATCAATGATTTTTTTTGGAGTGATTTAAATCATTGATATTCAATATTTTTCATACAAGACGGCTCCTCGCCGCCTGCTCACCATACTTGAATTCAAGTGACACCAGAACTCCTGTCAGTGTGGCAAGAAATCAACTTCCTCCATCCTGTACGTTTCTTGTACCGTTCCGTTCCTATTATGTACATCTTTGAGGCTGGTATTCATTTCCTCCAGGTGGCTGCTGATGTTGTTGATCCATCATAACCTCAGCCTTCCTCTTGGTATCTTTCCCATCATCTTCATGCTTAAGGCCGCTTTTATCACATAATCATCTTCTATGCAAGACATCACCAACATATCTTACATGTTTGTTATACCCCACTGGGTTTCTAGATGATATCTTGAGCACTATTTATATTAATTGTTATCTTGTGTTAGTGGCTCATTATGCAATATTGTCAATATTTTCAGATGTATGTGCAATCAAATAACATATGTCTACACATATCTATTCAGAAGACACATTGGTAGGCATAGGACTGGGTGTTTTAGTGGGCCAATTAAGCTGATGTATTGCAACAGCCAGTCAATTTACCAGATAATAATTAGTCCTGAGATTGCCAAATAAAGTGCACATCAATACCGAAGAAGCAGTTGCTAATCAGGCCAATATCCATACTAGTTTGTGCCGATTTATGTGTCCATGGTCACCTATGATTAATACTAGGAACAACACTGGGTTGCCCGCATTATGTTGATGTGAATATATATGTTGCATATGGTCATTGGTCAAATTCTGTGCCTGATAGTGTTGTGAATGTGGTAATACCAAAATTGCAATAATAATAATATTGTACCCCATACTATAACACAGACATCATGCAAACCGTAATCTTGGTCTTGTCATGCCATTCTAATATTACCTTTATGCAAAATAACAACACAAGTCCAGCGTAGATTGAAATAGGCCAAAGAATGACATTTAGATTTATTAATTAAGGAGCATGAAATTAGGCAAGCATACACCATCAAAATAAGATACATCCAATAATCTCAGCAAGCATGCCGGCCCCCAAAAGGTGTTTACACATAATTAGTAAATCATGCCTATCATCTACCCACTACCAGTACTATCTGTACCACTACTGACTTATATACAATTCACATGGTATCGGTGGGGGTCACTCCGCCACTAGGTCACCCTCTGTGACCGACCCCCACCATAATATAATATTACCTTTATGAATGGCTGATCTAATGCATCCAGTGTAAATGGTGATTCAGTGTAAATACAGTATCAATTAGGAAAAATTGGCAAGATGTAAATGTATCAGGCTTATTAACAAATGCATTTCAATGCATTTCAATGCAAATGTTTCATTTGGTTCGAATGCAAATGCCATTTTCCAGGAATGCATTCAAATGCAAATGTTTTGGGGTCTCATTCAATTGCAAATGTTTTGGTTACACATTTGCAAATGCATTTGAATTAATTTGAAATGTTTGGCTTTATATTAACAATTTGTTTTATTTGGAGAAAAAACAACGTAATGTATACAAACACATTATTAATTTATTTAATAAATACAGTAGTATTATTATTGTACCACTACATACCAGTCCCACTACACGAACATGTCTATAGAGTCATATACTAAGTCAAACAATTATAGGCCTGCAGAGGTGGTGAAAATGGGAGGGAGGAATAGACAATTGACAGTTTACTGGGAACCATGGCAGGGAATGAAAGGCTAATCCTTCAGGTAGGCCAGAATGGAAGGGGAACCCAAGAAATAGACTGTCCACTGGTGGGGTCACTGGGAAGATAACCTGGTGGATAATTACAGCTACCGCTAATCACTCTCTCTGGCCGTAAATATTCAGAGCTGGCATTGCTAATGTTTACTCCCCCAATGAGCTGCCACCATGACTGACCACCACAACAAGTTAGTCATTTGTCTGCATTGTTTGATTTGTTTCAATGAACAGGTAATCCCTGAAGCCTTCAACTTATAGACCAGTTGTTCTTTTCATGTTGTATGAATAACAGCTCAGGCATTGACCAGTTGACCTGCAGAGCACTTTTTCAAAGAGAAGTTGTGAAGGTGGATTTATAGGTCAGACAATGATTTCATAATCTGCTGAGGGTACTGCTCACTACAGAGCAATTTTTCCAATGGCATGTTGTGAACTTGTGAAAGTGAATCTAACAATAATAATTATTCAAAGAATTACGCATGCATTTGATTGCACATTTGCTTGTGAATTTGACAAATAAAATGTTTGTGGGTTGCATTCAAATGCAAATGTATTAAACATTTTATGGAGGCATTTGAATGCGTATTCAAATGCTTAACATTCAGATGCATTTGCCAACAAATCTGGAATGTATCCAGTATGAGTGTGTCTTAAAGATGAGAAATATATGTTGGACAATTCAATAAAGCCAAAATATTTTATCATTAAATTAAATAAATCACATCTTTCACAGTAACTATGTATTAAGTCACACTGATTTGTAATAATATAAACCACAACTTAATGTTAAACCCGATATGCTAATGACACAAAACACATACACACATGTGCACATCTTCCTGTTATAATACGGAACATCATTAAAACGAGTCTATTTGTCACATGTCAACTGGATCTTAAACCTGCTACAGGATTAATAATCTGACCAGTGTGTATAACACCAAGTTCTTTGTCTGGCTCAATGTGTGCAGTAGACCCAACTATTTATGTTGAAAGTTATTAATGGTTCAGTGGACACATTGCTTCTGCCTATGTCAACACTACATTTGTGTGTGGCTATGTTTGGCTATGTTTGGCTATGTTTGGCTATGTCGCATGGTGAGGACTTAGCTCACTTTTATGTATTCTGGTTAAACAGACCAGCATGGCATTGACGTAATGAAAATATATGTGAAAATTAATAGGCAAAGTAATAGCGAATGGTCTAGTACTCCACAAATTACTCCACAACTAACAATTGATAGTGTGTACATAACTATAAATACACATTATGTATGTGTGAAAACACACATGCAACCATGTGTGTTTACAAGCATGTTTGCATAGAAATGTAATAGGCGTATATATTACTTTATGTTTTAGCACTTAATCCTCATATATATATATATGCATACCTGGGGTAATTTTGTACCCTGGCTACTTACTATTTGCAATAATTTTGTAGTATTATTCTCAACTATATCCTTCCATTTATTTGTTTCCTGGTATATTTAATTTACTGTATAAAATACTGATATAGATATGATAGTTATTTTGTATTTTAGGCTAAAAACGTGTGGTATTGGGATTTGGGGTATTTTGTCATAAGTATGCAATAAATATGTACTTCATTATATTTTCAATATAAACTTCAATGTATAGTTATTGTTGAATATTATTGAAAATAACTAGAGTATTGACAATGCATAAAATGTCAAATTTATAAAGATCATATTTAATTTTCTGTGGTTTGTAAATGGCTATGCTGCCTGAGGTACAGAATTACCCAAGGTTGTCATTAATACTTCTTCTTTTCTTCTTGTTCTTATTCAGTGTTGGACTGCAATCTGTTAGTGCCATACATGTAAACGGGGTATAAATGTCACTGATAGTTTTCACTAAATGTGAAAATTCTCTTTATATCTTGTTTTTTCCATAACAAATAATTGGGGTACAAATTTACCCCAGGTAACCAACAACATATACAAAATATTGCACACATATGAGGGTGTTCTATCTCCATATTAGATATGTAAATAATGTGTCTCATCCTGGTATTATTACATGTCTCATATAAAGAATTATTAGATATGTAAATAATGTGTCTCATCCTGGTATTATTACATGTCTCATATAAAGAATTATTAAATATGTAAATAATGTGTCTCATCCTGGTATTATTACATGTCTCATATAAAGAATTATTAGATATGTAAATAATGTGTCTCATCCTGGTATTATTACATGTCTCATATAAAGAATTATTAGATATGTAAATAATGTGTCTCATCCTGGTATTATTACATGTCTCATATAAAGAATTATTAGATATGTAAATAATGTGTCTCATCCTGGTATTATTACATGTTTCATATAAAGAATTATTAGATATGTAAATAATGTGTCTCATCCTGGTATTATTACATGTTTCATATAAAGAATTATTAGATATGTAAATAATGTGTCTCATCCTGGTATTATTACATGTTTCATATAAAGAATTATTAGATATGTAAATAATGTGTCTCATCCTGGTATTATTACATGTCTCATATAAAGAATTATTAGATATGTAAATAATGTGTCTCATCCTGGTATTATTACATGTTTCATATAAAGAATTATTAGATATGTAAATAATGTGTCTCATCCTGGTATTATTACATGTTTCATATAAAGAATTATTAGATATGTAAATAATGTGTCTCATCCTGGTATTATTACATGTTTCATATAAAGAATTATTAGATTTGTAAATAATGTGTCTCATCCTGGTATTATTACATGTCTCATATAAATAATTATTAGATATGTAAATAATGTGTCTCATCCTGGTATTATTACATGTCTCATATAAAGAATTATTAGATATGTAAATAATGTGTCTCATCCTGGTATTATTACATGTCTCATATAAAGAATTATTAGATATGTAAATAATGTGTCTCATCCTGGTATTATTACATGTCTCATATAAAGAATTATTAGATATGTAAATAATGTGTCTCATCCTGGTATTATTACATGTCTCATATAAAGAATTATTAGATATGTAAATAATGTGTCTCATCCTGGTATTATTACATGTCTCATATAAAGAATTATTAGATATGTAAATAATGTGTCTCATCCTGGTATTATTACATGTTTCATATAAAGAATTATTAGATATGTAAATAATGTGTCTCATCCTGGTATTATTACATGTTTCATATAAAGAATTATTAGATATGTAAATAATGTGTCTCATCCTGGTATTATTACATGTTTCATATAAAGAATTATTAGATATGTAAATAATGTGTCTCATCCTGGTATTATTACATGTCTCATGTAAAGAATTATTAGATATGTAAATAATGTGTCTCATCCTGGTATTATTACATGTCTCATGTAAAGAATTATTGGTTGAATACCATCAGTAATTTTGTGCAGTGCCTTTCAAGTTTCAGTATCAATGTTTGTGTGTTGCTATATAAATCTATTAATCTAATCTATAATATAAATCTATTATCTAAACTTCCATTGATTATTGCTACACTAACTTGTCACACATTTGCTTCTGGACTGTGTGCATGCATGTGTGTGTGTGTGTGTGCGTGCGTGCGTGCGTGCGTGCGTGCGTGCGTGCGTGCGTGCGTGCGTGCGTGCGTGCGTGCGTGCGTGCGTGCGTGCGTGCGTGCGTGCGTGCGTGCGTGCGTGCGTGCGTGCGTGCGTGCGTGCGTGCGTGCGTGCGTGCGTGCGTGCGTGTTACATTATTCATTGTTTGACACAGACAATATAACATGTAGTGTGGCACTGGGTTTATTCAAGCATTTTATCATAATCAATAAACAGTGCTTTGCACTAGAAGCCATTATACATTAAGCAGTTGGTGCATTACTTTATTTAAAGGTGTCACCCAACCATTTTGTTGATTTGTATCTATGGTTTCCAGATAATGTGGAATCAATGAACCAGTGCAGTATAACAGTGTCAGCAATTTCTTTCATTTTAAATTATTCATGACCCAACCAGTACTTTGTGTAGGTAGAGTTTATCGACTAAAGGCATGTTTATGGTGAGTGACTATGTCTATGTTTATGGTGAGTGACTATGGAGACCAGCAGTCTTCAGTGTTGTGTGCTTTCATAAACAGACCAGGATACATACTAAATTTAACAAGACTATGCCAAAGTCAGTAACCCCAGACGATTTGAGTCATAAAACCCACACAATAGCTCACTGGTAGAAAATGTGGTTATTGCACAAAGACTTACTTAACATATTGAATTACGCTTGTGATAAAATTATTTTGCATTTCGTCACATTACATTGTGCAGATATTGCCAGCTTTGGCAGTCTGAAAGAATGAAAAGGAATTTTTGTTTTTCCAGGCACATAACAACCACTTTGGCACGAAGACCATAAACCTCAGATATTTAACCCCTTTTTACCAGTTTTTAAGTATTGAACATTACTATGGTTTTTTTTAGTTTTCTGTCGAGAGACAAGTAAAAAAAATTAACACCACCTCAGAAATGTCACCACTTTTGACAAGACCCATTGTCACAGGTGGTCCTATTCGAAGGGTTCCATAGTGTATAGCAGGGTACCTAGTATTGGCATGGTGCCTAGTATTGGCATGGTGCCTAGTATTGGCATGGTGCCTAATATTGGCAGCATGCCTAGTATTGGCATGGTGCCTAGTATTGGCATGGTGCCTAGTATTGGCATGGTGCCTAGTATTGGCATGGTGCCTAGTATTGGCAGGGTGTCTAGTGGGACCTGTATTCTGACTCAGTATTTTTTAACCAGCATATAACAACACATAAATAAGTAATTAATTATCAGCTATTTCAGTGAACAGAAATTATCATGAAAATATCAGCAGCTCCACTATTTCAATAGAATGCACATATTGACTTGACTTGCTGCTTTCTCTTGTTAATATATTTTGTTTAATGCAAAGATGTATTTAACTGTTAATAACAGGACCTTGTTCTGATGCTTTTCATGTGTTTAAAGATTAGCCCATTTAGTACCAACAAATTCAGCATTCATACCTATTTTATAAACTTCTGAATTCAGTTAAATGCTGTTTATTGATTTTGTTTTCATTTGTTTTGATCATAATAACAGGTCGATGCAGAACATTAGAATCAGTCAGCCAGAACTGGATTACCTGGTAACGTCAATGTAGACAGGTGTAATAGAACAATAAAATCAACACAGGTATTGATATTAATGCAGAATAATGCTAAATCCATTAAGTTAATTAGTATACCTTATATGGTGCCATTGTTTGAATAGGCTTGTGTATGTATAATTCAATTGTTTATTGTGCAAGTGGATCCAGCAATTGTAGCTTACAACTATACCATTATTAGAAAGGGAGAAGGGGAGAGAGAGGGAGAGGGAGAGGGAGAGGGATAGGGAGAGGGAGAGGGAGAGACTTTTCCCTAAGAACATTGCAAATACTTGTAAGAGTATTGTGAATATTTGTACGAGACATATAGCAAATACTTTGATGAATATTGCAAATACTTGGAAAAGTATTGCAAATACTTTGAAAAGTATTGCAAATGCTTTGACAAGTATTGCAAATATTTTTGCTTTTACAATACTATAGTATACATTTTCTATCATTCAGACATTCGTGGGTAAATAAAGCATAGCTTTTTTAGGCTATTGAAAAAATTATCCAAACATATTATTATGCTGCTACACCTTTGAAAGGTTTACAAATACTCACAAAAAGTAAATGCAATTACTTCACAATACTAAAAAAAAATTATTGCAATACACAATATTCCAAGTACTGCACCCATCCCTGCTGTAGACACAGCATTACAGACATGTTGCTGCAGCTTATTAACCAGCTTGGTGGCATGGTTATTACCCATTAATCAACATGATCACAGAATTCACAGGGCCAAAACAAACATAAACAGCAACTCCATGTATAGAAGCCATGCTGTTGCTCCAAACTACTTCGCCGATACCTGTCCAACTCCAAGGACTTAGCCAGGTGACATTGAAGCACTGAAGCACAGGACCTGATTAATTGGCAGTGATCTGTATTGATCCTCGAGTCTTTCTATGCTTACATCATGCTTAGAGCATACAACTGCATAATTCTCGAGATCCATGTATCTCGAGTATAATTATAATCAATGTGTACCTCAGAGAGTCCGACACAGCTTGTCTTTCATGGAAAATAGCCACTTATTTCCACAAAATAGCATTAGCTGTGTACAACAGTAACTCTCTGCGGTTTTGTTGTGGATTGCCTGTAAACTTGATTTAAGAAATTCTCAAAATGTCAGTAGAGTCATGTGATCAGAGGTGTTATTTTCTTTCAGAAATGTTAATTTGAGTATTATGGATATACTGGGATTTATTTACTATAATGAACTTAGTATAATTTAGTTTACACAATTAAAACATGGCAATATACTACTTAACATTTCTGATATTTTGATACTGAACAAGTTTCAAGTGTTTGCGTGACCTTTGAATAAGGTACATTAATTAGAGTCATTAGACAAACCAAGACAAACTAACAGCTGCCAGTATCTAACATGATCTTGACTCGTTCTATTCCAGAACTGAGAGGCCATTGCTATGGAAAATGGCCAAAGGAATCAGGGATTGAATTTAGCCCAAAATTAGTGGTGGCCAGCCAGACTTCCACTCCATAATCTAGGGTTCCAACACCAAAACTGGGGGCAGTTGGGGCCCAAAGCTGTTTGCATAAAAACTTTTATCAACTTGTGTTATCAACTTGTATATTTCTGTTTGCTGTCTCCCGTTTAAAAATCAACTTGTCTTATCAACTTGTATAATTCTGTTTGCCGTCTCCAATTTAAAAATGTGTTCCCACGTGGCAAGAATATTAGCCATTGAGAATGATATCCTTGATCAAATAACTAATAAAATTAAACACTATTTTGGCTAATCTCATGGTTATTAACAGCCAGGGATGAGAAAAAAAAAATTCATTTCCAACTAAAAATTTACCATGAAGTTCTGAAATCCTTGTGCTTTGAGAATGTTAAGGTATTAAAATTTTAGTTATCCTCAACTTTATGCTAAGAACAGTATTACAACTGAAATCCATAATTATAACCTCGAAACATCCAAGAATACAACTGAGAAAACAAACCCTTTGTCTTTGAGTGACAATAAGGCATTGTCAGAACTTCAGAAGCAGTTATATATTTCATTCACCAATCAGTTACATTATCATACATTATAAACATTGAAGAATAGATGTGTAGGAAGAATGTCAGTCTATAGACATTGTTTGACTCTGGTAAAGGACTGAGTAGCTGTATGAATTCTAAATGCCGATGCCAAGCTAAGGTATACTTTGGTCGTCGTAATGCAACCTTCTTGCCCTCAGTACATTTCTTCCCTATAATCTCTGTCTTCTCATTTGTAGCGTAGTGTTTCCTTGGCAGCCAGGCACATCACATTTCATGATATAATCACATCCATTTCCCCCCAATGAAACAGTACAATCAGTAGCGCATTCAGAAAATGAGCCTTCAGAAAATCGCCATGTGCTCGGCTAGCCACTGAAACATATTGAGACTACTTTTCACTCTCATAAAATGAAAACATCACCTGTAATGCACATATGCTGTGCCTACGAGATGCACCGATATCGTAGTGTTTTGCCCAATTTTAGGGGACGTTCAGACCCCTAGATTTGGAATTATTGGCAGCCAGTCCAACAGTGAATCTAAGGAATCTACCTGCAGACCCACGGACCCCCACTAAATTCAAACCCTGATAATGTGGTTACCCTGAGAATGTGGTTTGACTGTGTTACGACCATTTTGGGAATGGGGGCAGTTTTGGAATAATCCCAACTTGGGCCGGTCCATTATTGGAATTCCAACTTGGAATCGCTTATGCAGCAGCAGCTGATTGTAACTTGGGCAGCCTATTATTGGAATTCCAACTTGGGATGGCCCGTACTGGAATTCCAACAATGCACAGCATGAGACATGTATAGCATTGTGCGTGTTTGGAATAATACATTTGCTTTACCCATTGATATTACAAACTGTATGGTTAGAACAATTTAGTGGACACACTGTTACAAAGATGTCTTGCTGAATGTATTCAACCTCTCCTGATTATATTAATTGAATAATTAATGCTGATAGGTATGTAGTGTACCTTTGTAATACTTTGTTTTAAGATTTATTGTATCTGCAAGGCAATGGTTACTTTAAAGTCAATTAAGATGTTGCAGCTTCAGCCCTAAATAAACATTTGAAATGGGTGTGTCTTGTAATATGTTATTTTAAGACCTTGCAAGGTGTGAAATGGTTATTTTGAAGTCATATAAGTTGTTGCAACTGTAAGTAAACATTTGTCATGACCTGTGTCAGGTTGGGTGTCTGTGTAGTAAGTAAACACAAATGCAAACTCAGTCAAACCACGCATAAGCAACTCAAACAGGCATGTCTCATTATACTGATGACCAATGAGCAACTGAACAAGTCATCCTGACTTGGACAGGCGATATGAGTCTCAACCCACGTGACCATCGGGCCGATTCTAGAAATGTTCCGATCCTGACATAGACCTGAACAACAACATCAAAGACAAGGAGATTTTAGGAGATCAAATAGAATAGTCTATTCAACGGTTATGAAAATATTGATAGAAGTATTCTTCTCCATTAACTCACAGGAAATTATTTACTGATTGTGTAAATGCTAGCAGTGTGAATATGTTTAAAAACAAAATTGACAAATATATCAGAAGAGTGGGTTACACATAGATGACTAATAATACGTCAATGGCTTCCTTGGCCATTTGCCATATGGGTGTTTTGCTTTGGATAACAATCTTGTTAAACCCAGACAAACTAAAAGCCACCAAGATCTTACTTGACCTTCACCCATTGTGTTGCAGCATGACTGCGGAGGCAGTGAAGGTCATCGTGAGATGCCGCCCCATGAACTCGCGGGAAAGCAAGATGTCCTGCAAGGACATCGTCTCCATCGATGGTCAGATCGGTCAGTGCTTGATCAGAAACCCAAATGATAAGAAATCTGTACCCAAGACCTTCACCTTTGATGGAGCCTATGATCAGAACTCAACGACAGAACAGATCTATGCAGACATTGGTTATCCTCTTGTTGAGGTAGGCTGTATGTTAATGTGTGCGTGCGTGCGTGCGTGCGTGCGTGCATGCATATGCGTGTGTGCGTATGCATGCGTATGCGTGCGTGTGTCTTGTTTAAATACATTTACTGTCAGACAGTTTAAAAATGTTTGAGACAGTACTTACTATAACATTTTCTTTGCTCATTAAACCGACTGTGTCTATTACTTTTCAAGCAATTGGCTAAATGAATAGAGGAGGGAGGCATTATCTTTTATATTCAACACAACTCAGTTGAAATAGAGAACAAACCTATCAGATTGTGTCTCAAGTCTAAAACAAGTCTTACTAGTGGCATTGGAAGAAATTATCCTGCATGATGTCAGGTTTATGTATGCAGGGTGTAACAGAAGGCTACAATGGCACAATCTTTGCCTATGGGCAGACTGGCTGTGGTAAGTCTTTCTCAATGCAGGGAATATCCGACCCAACCACACAGCGAGGAATCATTCCAAGGTAAGGACATGACCGCAATGGGTGCTTCCTCCTTGGTCTGTACACATCAGAATACACCCACTCTAGCCATGAAAGGGAAGTACAGTGGCCCTTACTTGGGGGTAATTTCTGTGAATCTGTGATGGTGTTTTTAGAGCCATACTGCATAACCAGTGGGTTGACTAAAAATTTGAAACTGCCAAAGTACTTAATTATTTTGATAGTCTGTACATTGTATTTCCATTTAATTATATGGGTGTGAATAAAAGATTCCAATATGGTAGTTATTGTAGTGAATGTGTGACAGTAATAAAAGTGTAAGTAAGTGAAGCCTCAGGATATTTCAAGTTTGCTAACTTTGTTGATATATGGTTTATTTACATATTGTTCATTCCTATCGATATTGATTTGGACAGATAAACATAAAAAAATTCATTACGTTTTTTAGCAATAAATTGTTTGATAGCTGAGGAGCATTCAGAGCATGGTAATATTAATGTTTCATGTTCACAGAGCTTTTGACCACATCTTTGAGACAATCCAAGTGTCTGAGAGCAGCCAATATCTCGTCCACGCCTCCTATTTGGAGATCTACAACGAAGACGTGCGAGATTTGCTGGGGAAGGACTCTAAAATGAAACTTGACCTCAAGGAACACCCTGAGAAAGGGGTGTACATACAAGGTGCATTCTCATTTGTGAGCCCCATGTTTGATCCAAACACCCCATCATGCTGATAATGTAGGTTCCCTGAAGAAATTGTGAAATATCAACACGTGTCATCTTCAGGCACAAAGTGATTTGTGTTAACCACTGGACATGTTTGGGCTATATAGATATAGTAGTATGTTCATAAGGTTGATTTTTTTGTGGCAATTTGATCAAATTCTGAACTCATCTGTAGAGCACGTGCGCCCTAATCATCCGAGATGGGTGCTGGAGTAGCACAAATGATATGATTAGGCCATACAAATGTTAATGATTTTTAGCAAATTGAAGAATATTTTAGAAAATTGGCAAACAATGAAAGTCATTAAAACAAATTCTATTTGAAATGTTCATCTGCCATTTTGTACATGAAGACCACATCAAAATGTAAACAAATAATGTAATCATAACAGTACCCCTACACATACTAGTGTGCGGTTAGTGGTGTTGATGGACGTAATATCAGAATTCTACAGATTTCAGAGAACATATAGTTCTGTTGTGGCATGACTGACTGACTGAATGCATGTTGTAGAACTGTCAATGCACCTGTGCAAGAATGTCTTTGACTGTGAGAAAGTGATGGAGAAAGGCTGGAAGAATCGCTCTGTTGGCTCGACAATGATGAATGCAGAATCATCACGAAGTCACTCGATCTTCACAATTCACCTGGAGCGTTGTGACGAGGACGATAGTGGGGAGGCTCACATCCGTGTCGCAAAGTTGAACTTGGTTGATCTCGCCGGCAGTGAGAGACAGGCAAAGACAGGTATGCTCACAATGTTTACAAGTTGAAGTTTCATAAGCTGGACGCAGTTAATGTAATAATAATAATAATATGATAATAATATATTGTATAAAAAATCGAGGACCATATCAATGCCAACCTAACTCCAGACTTCAGAGACATAGAAGAGATCAACAACAACATATGCTAATAATATAATGATTAAAAAATTTATTTCCAGCATCAATACAAGTTCATATATCAGTTAATATTTAGTTCTTTGGACATATTAGAAAAGCAGAAGTTAAAACTTAACCTAACATTCGCTAACTACATAAATGATCTATGTTAATAAATAATACTAAACACATGATATATCTGAATTTCCTAATTGTTACACAACGCATAATATCTAACTACATTATAAACTAAATAGTTGATTATTTTGTCAGCACATGCATATACCAGAAAAGTATATCTTGTAAATTTCTGTGTTCTGTCTTACAATATACACAATGTATATAATAATAAATTATGTTCCTTCAAACTTGATGAATTCTTGTTCTCCATTGTGTAAATACCCCCATCCACATAGTCTGGTTAATTAACTTACTGACTCGGCTTTTTTGTTCAACAGTAACAGTTTCAGAATGAATTTTGTTGGCAAATTGCCTGGTTGGGACACTAATAAAATATATATTTCATTGAGACTTCTTGGCCTTTACCTAAGATACAAATGACACACATCTGTAGGTGCGACTGGAGACCGATTGAAGGAAGCTACAAAGATCAACCTCTCTCTTTCGGCGCTTGGAAACGTCATATCTGCATTAGTCGATGGCAAATCAAAACACATTCCATACCGTGACTCAAAGCTCACCCGTCTCCTGCAGGATTCACTAGGGGGCAACACAAAGACGTTGATGGTGGCGTGTCTATCGCCAGCTGACTATAACTATGATGAAACACTGAGCACGTTGCGATATGCAAATCGTGCCAAGAACATTAAGAATAAGCCGAAGATTAATGAGGATCCAAAAGACGCCCTGTTGCGAGAGTATCAGGATGAGATAAAGAAATTACGGGCCATGCTCCGTGGGGAAATCCCAGTAGACATTACAGGTGAAAAAAATATTTTACTTTGCCTAATTATATATTTCGGGACTTTCTTTCAGTCAAGCACATACACTGATACAGCCATGATGAATATTCAGTTATATGGCAAATGCATTTGCATCTACACACGCACGCATGCACGCATGCATGTATGCATGCACGTACACACTCACACACACACTAACACACAATCTGTTGCACTCAGATCAATACAATGAATATATTTGTGTCAGTTGTTTTAAGAATTGTTAATATTAATGTATGACACAAGTGTTGAACAAGTGTGGATTTCTGTGCAATATTTTTTTTTTTATATCCCATGCAAACAGAAATAAAGATACTGTTATACATTCAGGACACGGTAACATGATAACATGCAGGCCATGGTAACATGATAACATGATAACATGCAGGCCATGATGACATACCGCCATCAGAGACAGAGAAGAAACAGTCACTAGAAAAAGTGGTAGTTGAAAACATTGAACAGATCGAGGCTGAAAAAGAGAGACTGCGTCAGGTTAGTAATGTCTTATTAGTGTGATAGTCTATCTTACTGTTGATCATTATGACAAAATTGTTTTGTATTTGACATAACGTGCATGTACTTGAATACTTGTTAAAAAAATTACCTTTACGTCTATTTTGACTTTTCAGTTTCAATATATTTGTAACTAAGTATGTATACATTTACATTTACTTGCTGAATTACTTACAAGTTTTGATGACACATGAATTCTTTACTTCTGTGCATAGGAATATGAGGAGGAGATATCGTGTTTGAAACACGAATTTGATGAGTTGAAGTTAAGTAAGGAGCGACTACAGGATGAGATGGGCCGACTGAAGCACAACCTTGAGTCTGACATAGCAGACGTGGAGGAAGCGGCCAAAACTGTCCTAAAGGGGGAAGGTATGTATTGGCATTTTATTTCCTGCTATTTTCATTGAAATGATGCATGTAGACATGTAACAGCAAACTATTGTGAACTACAATAGCAATATTAAATAGTGCACTGAAATAGTATTTCAGCTATAGATAATAGTTTTGCATGGCTCACACAAATATGCAGCTGGTCAATGACTGCTGAGCAGTCAAACAATCTTGATCACGTACCGTCTACTTGATCACTACACCATCACTACAGTTGCAATTAACCCATGGTCTATGACTACACTATATCCATTAGCAATCAATAAAGTGATGTTGACTAAAGAACAAATTAAACTTGAGGCAGCTGGAGTGATATGCTCTAGTCTGCTATTTGGAACAATGTTTCCATTTCAGTATTTGGTAGGGAGTGGGCCCCATCTAAACTTAGATCTTCAGTATTTCCGCTGGTTCATTCTTGATAAATAAATCTGTTTTTTTACTGTTGTATTGTGTAATTCTACTTTATAAAAAATCTGTGGTTTGTATCATTACATGTATCGTATCATGACATGTATCGTATCATGAAATAGTGTATTGTTCCAACACTTAACATTCCCTAGATGTATTTAATGTTGTGTTTCCATGGTGACAGAGGAGGGCTACAGGAATGATGACAGTATGTATTTTGAGAACACCATGCATTTCTTTGGCCGCTTCACCATATTTTCTTGCAAGAAATTGGATAAAGAAAATTCACACCATTTAAAAATTGATTGCATTTTATGCCCTGCTTCTTTGTCACCAAGATTGTTTGATAAATTCATTACAGTGTATCTTTATTTTTACAGTGTATTTTATTGCATTATAAAAAGGTGTTATTCTGAATAGTTGCTAATGCATGTGTGTGTCACTGACTGCATGGAACAAAGAACACAGTGTGTTGCTATGCATATAATTAAGAGTTTGTTGTTGATGCATCATTTGATTTCACACACTTAAGCTTGAGCTCTGACAATTATTTATGTTTTCTCAGTTGACCTTTAGAAGTTATTCATGATATGTCATTTTTAAATGGAATCAGGCATTTTGTTTTTCTCCATCTAGAAATGGTATAATTAAATTTAAGTTGATTCTCCTGTTTTTCTTCAACATGTAGTGCTGTAAATGTTCACTTTGTTCTGTGGAAGCAACATGTATGTTGCAAAAAATCTTTCTGTATTTTCAATGAAACAGAAATGTTCCTTTAAAAAAATCGTGTTGTTTCTTTCAGACATAAAAAAAGAAATTTATTTGAAAAAACAAATTCTTACCAATTAGACCATGACACATCATTTCCATGTTATGGGGAACGTACAACTTAAAATAGGTCAACTAATACGAAGCTAGTTGGGGTTTCATATAATAAAAATGCCCCAATTGTCTGAATTCTTAAATCTAAAAGTTCATCTAATTTAACAGTGTTACACTTCATGTTTTAATCTATATTCTGTCAAAAATTGTACAAAACGGGCGAAACATTGTATTTAACATTTAAAGGTGCATATTTATTGGCCAGACTTTTATTGCCCTTAAACAAACTAAACCGAATATTTTCAAAAATATTATGGTCATGATAGTTACATATTTTGTATAGAAATTATTTTTAACAAATGACCCATAAAATGGTCATTCAGTTAACCAATAATATTTGAGGTACATTCCCTTTAAGTGGCAAAAGAATCATGATAAGCATGTGCTGCATGGCTTTGCTTTGTTTGATTATTGCATGTGAAAATTTGCATGTTTTAATTTCCACATCGACAGGCAATGTGACCATTGCGTATTCCCATCAACGACCGCCAACCGTTGTATTGGAGGAAGGTACACACTTGTTCACTGGCTTCTAACTCTCACTTCTCTTGCGTTTTACCTGCTTAAATCTCACATAACCAGACTGACATTAAAATGCACACAGACAATTCCAGATCTCCTACATTGTGCGGATGTCCCATATATGCAATACATATTTTAGAGAGGTATATGGCCGTATCCAATTTTACATGGATTTGTCTCAAATTTACGCACAAATCATGATGAAGTATATATATGTTCTTATGTTCATTGCAAAAGTAGGAAATCGAACAACAAACTTATAGTGGTTGAAGCACATATACTTTTCATGTTCATGCAGTAAAAGTAAGCAGATAGCTAAGCAGATTTCTAGCGAAACTTGGTGGATTTGGTTTGATATAAGTATATCTTGTAGCATGATAGAATTCAATCAATCGTATTTTACCTGCAAGATAGAATATGCTATTTATGAGAAGCAAAAACTGGATATGTAAATGAAAAAAAAATACAGCCAGCTAATGTTTACTTTGTCTATGTATGTGGTTTCTTGTGGAATACTTGTTTAAACATATATTGCTATACCATTGATTGTCTAAGCTTTCTGAACCACCAATTTCAATATTCACATTTTATAATTATGTTTAAATAATATCTTCCACAACTTTTTTTAATATACATTAAAGTGATGCATTGAATTTATAAATACACAGTATAGGACTGTATGAAGTTTCACTGGTGAAAATCTTGTTTTCTGAGTAACAGTGTTATTAAAACCTATGTGGAATTATGTTGTTGACAGAAATAAATTAAGACTAAAAACAAATTGATGACATTTGTTAGCCTAAATTTATTTTAGTTTTATTTATCCAAACTGATCATGTGACTTGCAACAGCTGACATTTCCTCATAACCTTTTAAGTTAACAAACTGTTGTCTGCTGTAGTTTTCTTTTGATATATCTTCATACTTCACAATTCCCTGTTGCTTCGAAGCATGTTTGTTTTGGTGAAGCTTCTGATTTCATATTGTCAGGTTTTTAATTCATAGAAATTAAAATATCCCAGTACAGTTGTATATGTATTTTCCGATTGGCTGTGTAATCTGCTGTGTAATCTGCAATTACAACTTGTGGAACTGGTTTTCATGTACATTATATTTTCCTTGACTTGCAAATTTAACAATCTGCACAACGTGCATTTGGAACCAGGTAAAAATAACGAAGGTATAAATGGCTAAGGAATATGACAAGGGCCCATGCAAAAGCAATTAAAAAATAGAATCCATTCTTTCTACAAAAAATCTTACAGTGGTAATAAATTTTGTAAAAAAGCAACAAGTACTTCGAATTTAAGAGAGAAAAAATTTAAAGAAACATATATAACTACAATATAATAAAACATTCTTAAAGTCCTCATCACAATATCAAAGTCCATGAACACTATGATGCACAGTTTTTTGCCATTTGTACCTCTGTCATTTTTACATAAAACCATGCATTGTATCGCTCTCATTGTCTATATATATCACTTTGTCTACATCACATTCTACTAGCTACAGATCATTATTGTTTTACCATTGAAACCACCCCAACCATTGTCACCCAAAAAACGTGCACATGCCGCCGATTAGCAACCAAGCATATCATAGTTGACAAATGTGCCCATTTCACTATTCATAAACTATAAGTGTAGACCATCTCAAAATCGCTGGCACTTTATTTGTGTGTCATGGACCCGGAAGTAAAATAATGATCCTACTTGCTGTTCTTTCACTTTGACTTATCTGCAGCTTTACCCGTGTGTCTGCAGCAGGGTCCTTGTGCACTAATCAGCATGCATGCATGCACTCTATGACTGCCTGCAGGTTCCACTCAGACGTCACATTGTGACCTTCGCACTACTAGTCTCTCTGTTGTGAACGTTGTCAACAAAAGCAGCACTAATACTCTGTCCAAAAAACCGTTACCCTCGGTTACTGTGTCGACTCAGGGTAAGACAACAAGCGTCTGCTAGCAATCATTCTCACAGTGCTCAGCAACACACAAACATCAATGAATCCTCACTGTTTTACACCATTATTTCTAATGCATAATTGTAAATGCGATGGACTCTGCTTAATAGAATCACAGATAACAGAATCAGCTGCTTAGTAGAATCAAATAATAGAATGAAACTGCTCTGGACCGAAAATTATTCTATTAAGCAATAATATTGCAAGCCAAGCTTACCATCTATTCAATAAAGAAAACATTTTCTCCAAGTTTGTGCTTTTATGGTTAAATCTGTTTAATCAATATAGCACAGGCATTAATTTGATCATTGGCATAAAACAAAGCTTATTTTATTGAAGTTTCTCGAAGCTGTGGTTGAATTGCAAATATTGTCCTAAAACTGTATTCTCAGAAATATATTGGACATTCATATGATGTGCAATATCACATACAATGTAAGATAACAGAAACTCACATTTTTATAGAAATGTAATTATTTTACATCAGCACAATTTCCTGTCAATAATTTTTTTCGTATAAAAAATAACCTAAATCCCAAGAACTTAAATATTCGTATAGTTTCTAATATTATCATGTGCAGTTCGTCAACTTTTACTAACACAATATGTGCATCTAAACGATATGGTAAATGTTTGATAAATATTTTTTCCCTACAAAATGCATACCTGTTAGTTTGCTGTTGCAGAAAAAACAGGTAGGCCCAAATGAACAAACTCTACATCTCAGTACTATGTCAATTGACTGGTTATAATTACTTTGTAGGGGCCGAACTCGTGAGTGTCAAAAGCTTTGAATTACAAGATGAATCTTCTGTGAGCAAATGTATTTCCTTCATATTAATTATATTTTGCCAGGAAATAAGCATTCAGTGTTTTAATGTCAGTGTTTAGCAAATTTGGTACATTTGGTACAATGTGAAAAGGGTCTGCGCATAAAACAGCTCAATTTATAGCATATACTTGGAACAGCTTGCTTGTGAAAAAAACAGCATTAATAGGTGCACTAAAAATACGCTTTTGTAAAATTACTGAACATTCTTCAGGATAGTTCATTTTTAAATGAGAGAACTTTCATTTTACATATCCAAGGTTTGTTTAATTTACCTGGTGGAGGCTTTCGTCAACTTATCACGTCGACTTCATCAGTACCGGTGATGCTGAATGACGTCATTGTACACGTGAGGCAGTTCATAATTGCCCTCGTCAAGGAAGCCATCTGGATCAGAAAAAACAGAACACCCGTCAACGGAGACGAGGGCAATTACGAACTGCCTCACGTGTACAATGACGTCATTCAGCATCATCGGTACTGACGAAGTTGACGTGATATGTTGATGAAAGCCTCCACCAGGTAAATTAAACACACCTTGGATATGTAAAATGAAAGTTCTCTGATTTGATATGCTTTTGTAAAGTTCATCAACTTTTTCAGGTTGAGATTAACAAAACATTAATGTCGGAAGAGTTTCTTTTGCAATGTAACCAAAGATAAGACCACATGTGAGACTAGTAAAACGTGGTCTTAATCTTGAGGTCACCTTATTTCTTAATTGTCTAGGGGCTCAATTTTAATATCAATATTTTAGGAACTGACATAAAGTCTTAATACCAGGATTGTTGTTCAGCAAGGTTCCGCTAATAATTTACTGTTCATGACAATCATTGATAATGATGTATTTATAAGTGTTTTTAAAAGTATCCATCATGACTATTTTGTAGCATAACTGTCTAAGATTATAAAATTATAATATTTATTAATTTATAACACCAAATCTATTCAATGATATTATCCATTTAGTTGACATGACATGTAACAGCTATATTTAGTAGGTATTGTTTGCGCAGAAGGTATACAAACATTTAAATTTTTACTATTTACCCCAGGGTGATGCTGTTCACTCCCAGGGTGAAGTTGTTTATCCCCAGAGTGATACTGTTCACCCCCAGGGTAGTAGAGAAGAGGTCAGGGGGTCGCCACGCCAGAGGGCAGAACATCTTGGCACAACAAAAGTGCCCCGATCGTCTCCAACCGGGGAAGAACATCTGCAGCTGCTGGCTGAGAAACACAATCAGGCACTGCGCAGGTACACAACGTGGATAAAATAACCTTTTTCATATTTATTGTTAGAATAATATATTTGTTGGCTGGTAGTTAAATTTAGTGACCAAGATATGTTTGTAATGTTATGTTTTCTGTGTGTATATATTTATTACAATTGTAGTGTTTTATACTTTTTGTATACATTTATTAAGCATTTTAATCAGCTCTTCTATTTTTATTGTTTACTTTTTAACTAAATATATAAATCATTTATGCAATTTTATGTAAAGTAAATTTTATTTGAAATGTGTTCAGGCACTATATGAATTTATATTATTATTTTTATAATAATAGTTCCCTACCTCATTTTGAAATTTTAAATCCATTAGTTGTTTGAGTTTTCATATTCATAAAAATTAGATATCACGCATTATATCCAGCTAATCATTTATCCTGTGTTTATTGTACTTTCATGTATGTGGGAACTCTCCTACATGTGTGTGTGTATTTCTATAGATAAAACGTGAAATTGTACTGTGAACCAATGTGGCTTCACACAGCTCTAAAAGATTCAAGTCAGACCCATGCAGTGTAACATTATTGGATCAATGGTTTTTATATCTGTATTGACTGATTTAATTTAAGTATTCCATGTAACTGTCATCTTTTTTTATGAAATAGATTGTCACATGCATTACTGTAAAAAATTGCAGTAGTGCCAAAAACAGAATATTTAATAGAAACTTTTTTTAATTTAGTTGTCAAATTATTTATGGAAGTATTGCAGAATGCATTTTATTATGCTCTAGAACTAGAAGAAATGGTATTTTAATAAATATATGTAACATTTACTGTATTATTAAGTAAAAATATGGAACCAGATATAGCATGATTTTCTAAGCCAAGTCCATAATATAGTGACCTATTTTATGTGTTTGTGTTTGTTAGTACTGTTGTCTGTTTCGGTCGTGATTCCCATGTTTGTTGTCTGTTTCTGTCGTGATTCCCATGTTTGCTGTCTGTTTCTGTCATGATTCCCATGTTTGTTGTCTGTTTCTGTCATGATTCCCATGTTTGTTGTCTGTTTCTGTCATGATTCCCATGTTTGTTGTCTGTATGTTTGTTGCTTTGTGGTAGCTGTACAGAATATTGGCATAGTTCTATGTTTCAATATAATGTTATTTGTTTTCTTATTTGGAACAAATGTTTGAAATGATCGTGGCATTTTAAACATTCAACTTGTGGTCTCTGTCATGTAACCAACACCAATCGTTGAACATTCAAAATGTGATCGCTTAAAAAATAGGTAAACTAGTGTTTGTATACCATTACATGAATGAAGTGGTAATTTCTTGCCTTGAACTAATGCTGCAGTGAACTCATAATTATTAGAAACTGATCGTCATTACAATGGACATGTCAACAAACTGCACTAACTGTGCTTTGTTTATGAATTTGACCGAAACATTTGCATTTGCTTTCTCTATATTTACTGATATGCCGAACTGTAGAAAATGGTAGAAAATATTTTGTAGATTGTGGAAGTGATCAATGCAAATGTATATATGTATATTTTGCCCCTTTGCCCATTGTATATGTATCTTTGTATTTGTTCCCATATCTGATCGTTGTTTGTTCAATGGTACTAATTCTAGTGAGTCAGATGTTATGAGTGGTGAAGCGCGTCAGAGGTAATTGTCTTCCTCCACTTCCACCTGCATGCCTCCTCACGCCCTCACTCACTGCATGCCAGTAAGCGCTTGGGTCCTCACTCAGTCCTCACTTAGTCCTCACTCAGTCCTCACCCCCGTCAGCCTTGTGATCGTGTAACACAAGGTTGGCAGTCTTCTTTGTTTACATCATTCAACATTTATTCAATTATTTGTATTGGCCCAGAGCCAGATGAAGATGTATGAAATCCTAGGAAACATTTTTGTTGGTGGAGAAAGATATGCTTGGACACATCATGGATGATGATTTAATTGAGATAAAGATACATCATGGATGACGATTTAATTGGGAGAAAGATACATCATGGATGACGATTTAATTGGGAGAAAGATACATCATGGATGACGATTTAATTGGGAGAAAGATACATCATGGATGATGATTTAATTGGGAGAAAGATACATCATGGATGATGATTTAATTGGGAGAAAGATACGTCATGGATGACGATTTAATTGGGAGAAAGATACATCACGGATGATGATTTAATTGGGAGAAAGATACATCATGGATGATGATTTAATTGGGAGAAAGATACGTCATGGATGACGATTTAATTGGGAGAAAGATACATCATGGATGACGATTTAATTGGGAGAAAGATACATCATGGATGATGATATAATAGGGAGAAAGATACATCACAGATGATGATATAATAGGGAGAAAGATACATCATGGATGATGATATAATAGGGAGAAAGGTACATCAGGGATGATTATATAATAGGGAGAAAGATAACACCATGGATGATGATATAATAGTGATAAAGATAACATCATGGATGATGATATAATATGGAGAAAGATACATCATGGATGATGATACAATATTGAGAAAGATACATCATGGATGACGATATAATAGTGATAAAAATACATCATGGGTAATAATAGAATTTCACCACTGGTTCACAAGGATATTATCATAAATTTAATTTAATCATAATGTTGCATAATATGGTACCTCATGGTAATGCAGAGCCTCACAATCAGTCAATACCTCATACCTACATGTTGCCACAGTAGCAGTACTGTCATTCATTTATTGGCATAGTAAAAATGTTGGTCCAAGGTAAAAATAAATTAAATTTATTATGGCTGTTTTAAATTCTCTTTAGTTAATGTATAATTTAACACCTGGTATTTGGGTTTCTTACGTGTGGTGTGGCATTTGTGTGCTAAAGTAGTCACATACACCTAGACTTACAAGATTTTAGTCAGTGGCGAACACACGAGGTCCACATAGGCACTTGTTCACAGACATCTCATTCACGGCACATTTGACTAATCGTGTGAATTTGTACACCTTTGTGTCATGCTGCACTACTTTCACTATGTGTTATGCAACACATTCTGCATATTTATGCGCTCATGTTTTTTGGTCATTGTTCGTTTGGTTGCATTAATCGTTTATGTGTCTTGAAGATTGAATGTTGAGGGGGCAAATCAAAAATGTTGAAGGATGATAAGACGCATTTCTGTTTGCACTGCATACACAATTATGTGCATATTATTATATAAGAAAGATTGATATAATTTCATGTGCTTAGAGACGATCTCAAAATGTTGATATACGTCACTAAACAAAACTGGTGTCAGTTAACTTCAGACCCAACCTTCCCCCACTAAATAAAACTTACATCGACCTGTGTGCAATTTTGGCAACTCCATATTCACCAGGTGGCGCTTTCGCTGTTACAATGCAAAACTGCCTGCATGTTCTCGAAACCAGCACCCTTATGTAGTGTCATTGGAAAGTAAACAAATGTTTTTTTTATAAATACAACGATGTACAACACTGAACAAAACTGATGACCCCCCCTCCGCATGAATCCAATTTTTTTCACACAAACATGTCTTGAGATATCCCTCACTACATGGAATTGCACTGATGAACAACAGCGATTGAAGTGCTCATTCATACTTGAAAAAAATGCCAATAATGGCTGAATATCGAATAACATAATATGCCGTTTTTTTATGTGTTGCTTTCCCTTTTTGTCTTGCGTTAACTCCTGTTATGCAGAGACATGACCTGAAAGTGTAATTCAACCCACATTCAATGGGTGTTTACCATTTACGTCAGAAAATCTCCTGCCACACTAAATAAATTTGCCATCGTTTCATCCAGACAAATGAAACATATCATATACCTTTTGTCCGAGGAAACTCAAGTAAGTTTCCATTGTGGCAAAAGCTAGACCTGAATGTAGATTAATTACTCAATATATGTTTTCAGCACACAGTTAAAAAATAATTATAAGATTTGTTGGTGATTTTGATTCCGAATTTAATCTGTTTGCAGCACTGCACACATGCAAAGATATTTCATCACTGTATATGTGTAATATTCTGTATATTAACCATCACATATTCTCTCTTTACGCTAATGTCACACATGTGAAATTACAGATTTTATAAGATTTCTTATTCATAAGGTTCCATTGGAATGTGCTGATTGTGTGGTTAACTTTTTGTAGTTTTCTCAGTAGTTTTGTGATGCCTCTGGTGCAACTGTATTAATAAATGTGTAAATACATTGTAAATATTGTAAAGAGTAATTAAATGTCCTTACATGAACACACACGCACGCATGTACGCACAGGCGTACACACACACACACATTTCCCCAATGAGACGTTCCCTTTCCCCCTCCCAGACTGCAGGAGCTGGAGCAGCAGGTGGTGGGAGGGGAGCAGGCTAACAATGAGGAAGTGAAGAAACGAAGGATCCAGAAGCGAATGTACGCAGAGAACAGGAAGAAAAGGCTGGCAGGTGGGTCCACAGACTGCCCCTGTAGGAAATATAATATGCTTTTGCCATCATCTGAAGACGTATCTTATTAACCATGTTTTCTCTCTATAGCTCCTGGTGTATTCATCCGTCTCTTGACAACTTTAACATTTTATACCAATGTCGAGATTGTGATTTTGTTTTGATGACCTCCAAGCTCAGGTTTCAAAGGATGTAGGCATGATCAAGGTTTTACTTTTTATTATTATCAGCTATAAACATGGTTAGTGTGCGTATAATTTGACTGTTATCTTTTGAATTTTAATGTTTCAACTTGAATATCATGTATACATTACATGCTGAATGACAAGGTCGATGTCCACAGAAGGATAATGGTCAATTTCAATGTGATTCGTTAAAACACATTTGTGCAGTCAAGATGTTAGAACGGATGTTTAGTTTATACTATATGACAGATTTTATGATAAAAATTATCAGCCTTTATACTCTGAGATAATAATTTTATGATATCGTGTGGTTGAGTCATCATCAATATCTGTTCCTCTCAGAGGCCCTTAAAAAAATGGATGGCGACGACATTTTGCTGAGCATCTACGACAATGTGCATGAAGAACTTAGAGCCAAAACCAAACTGCTCGACAAAGAGAAAGAAAAGGTAACTCTAACACTAGCTTTGTATATAATAGATATGTTTATTACAGAAGTCCAATGATTAATTATTGGATTAGTAAATCGTGCATGATGTGTGTATATTAAGTTTTTTATTTTAACTTTTCACATGTACTTTTGCTTCACGATGTGTATATTTTTATGTTTTATTCTTTCTACATGTACTTTAATGCACAACATGTGTGTATATTTATATATATACATACATATATATGTATATATACATATGTATATATATAGGCTGTCATCCCACAAAAAAAATATATATATATATATGTCTACAGCTATACTTGTATTTTATGTGTATGGATATGAACACTTTTGTCTAAAATAAACATTCATTTTATTATATATATATACATTAAGCACATCCTTCTCAGAAACAAAGATTGCTTTTGGCACTACATAATAAGTGATTGCATTTTTTTAATAATTTAGATACATTACAATTATATTCGTCAACCCTGAGTGTTGCACACCTGTTAGGTGCTAACAGAAATCCATAAGACCTGTAAATGAACTGTTATAATTATCTACATCTGCTGGTTTTCTATGCATACTCAAAAGGAGGCTTTGGCACATTTGAATGTGCATAAAATATTTGCAGTGATATCACTACAACTAATTATCTGTTTGCCATTTGACAAATGTGGTCCATATCCCTTAATAGCAAAAAGCTGTTGGTCAAAATGCACAAAGATGTAATACCGTAAGTTTAATCTCTGAAAATTGTAAACCATAAGAGTTGGAATATGTGCACTTTGTATATGATAAGCAAATGTTCCTCAGAAACAAAGATTGCTTTTGATGGTACACAACTTCTTTAACATAGATTAGTGTGTGACTCTGTACATATGTCTATATGTTCCCTCATATTTCCATCAGTTTTGCATGTATTGGGCTGACATTTTGTTGGCATGACCACTGGCCATGCTGATGGTTCATACATTAAAATATATTAGAATTCCCCCAGGGGTGGGGTATTACATCAAAGGAAACAATGCGGATGTTTGACGTAAATTACGTAACTCAGAACAATAGTTTCGTGCAATTGTTAGCTACACTATGCCTGTTTCTACCATTTTTACATGATCTACGTCAAACATCCATTGAATGCTTTGTGAAACCAGCAGTTGTACGTGATTTCTGTGGCACGAAGATGTCATTGCTATTGACATTGCCCTACCAAAACTTGACTGGGCAGTGCAAGGAGTCTTAAGCTCTTGCCTTTTATCCCATACAACGCAGGGCATCTTGACTAGTATTCCATAAACTGATGTCAATTACTGCCTGCTCCCCAGGCCGACTCCATGGAGCAAGACATCCAGGACCTACAGACAGAGTTCGAGAGTGATCGCAACGACTACCTGGACACAATCCGTAAACAGGATCAGAAGATCAAATGGCTTCAAGCAATCATTGATAAGATCCATCCATGTCTACGGCGCGACTCAAACTATGTCAATCTTGACCGCATCCGTACACAGAGTGTGTGGGACGAGAACAATTCGATGTGGACCATGCCACGCATGACCATCGAAAATTCGAAGTTACCACCGACCACAGGTAGTCTGCTTTAGAAATTATTAGAGCTTATTAATACTGTCATGGTTCCAGGTTTCATGAAACGAATACAAATACTTTTATTTCAGGTAAAACCTGCATATACATACAAATGTGCATTAAAATATAATATAATTATGTTAAAAATATAAGTTAAAAAATAAGTTTAAATTAAAATATAATAATACAGTTCTCTGTTCTTGATGATCATTTATTCACAGTACGTATCTGCCACGCTGCCAGTTACCAACTACCCCTTGTGGGTTATTTGGAACTACAGAATGGAGCTTGCAAGAAATTGTGATGTTTTGCTTGTCAGGTTCAGAGGGCACACAGAGAACAGACCCTCACTACACAAATGGTAATGGAAAGACTATCGATGAAGATCTACGTTCAGAAGAAAAATTACTAGAGGTGAGTGGCACGCTGGGTGAACATCTACAGTGATTAGGTGCTGGAATATCTACTTTTATATAGGCTGGTTTATACGAGCAATTATTTGCTTAGCTGGCTGGCCAACACAGTGTCACATGTATTGCAGTGCAAGAATCGGCCTTGTAAACACACTCGCAAAACCAATTAGCGAGGCTAATTTGTGGCTACGACTGTGTCTGTGCAATTAGGGTTGGTCAAATTTTTCCAACATTCGGTCGCAATTTTTAACCAGTGGCCAATCAGCAACTGTTATGACAGATAGTAGGTGCACCCATCGTAACCATTCATCAAAGCTCAATTTGAGATTGGCATGAATCAATATGTCACACTCGGAGTTTCTAGACGAGCTTCACATGTTTCTGTTGCACCAACTTTACAAATAGCATTTCAACTTAATAATTCATTAATAAATTAGGCATTTATAATGTGCTGTGTATCCGGATAAATAATAAGTGACTCAATCAGCCTGTTTATATTTCTAATTTTACAGAAACTGAATAGGACGAATGAGGTCGCGAACGACTACTTCCGCAGCACGCGAGCGATGCAGTTACTCAACAGAGGGCAGGAGGATCGCAGCAAAGAACTCGGTATGCATGAATTTTTTTTGCCTTCAACAGAAAACATCAGAGAAATAATAATAATATCATCTTATATTACGCCGGTATCCGCCTAGACAAGGCGCTTACTGCTTTACCATAGCAAATGCCTGGCAGCAACTGATGCAGTGCCCATTGGTTCTGTAAGCACAGAACAGATTGTTTTCCATTTCAAAGTGTAGGATATTTTACTTCCCAGGCATAGACACCAGGTAGAAGGAACGAATAACTGTTTAGTGTCTCTCCAAAAGAAATAGGCAAAGTGGGGTGAATGAAATTGTGAAACAGTTTTGAAATGGAAAGTGGGCGGACTGGAACCTCCGGTCCTCTATGTGGATAGTCCGGTGCCCTAAGTGAAAGAAAATAACTTTTGCTAAAAAAAGCCTGATGACAAACATCATTAAATTACCTCCCACCCTTGGGCAGAGGCCACTGCCATAATGAACAACCTTTCCCTGCTTTCTGCGTATTTCTCCAATACCACCACATAGCCCTCCTTCATCAGTTTAGTTCCACCTCATTGTGATTTTTCCTTTGCAGATAATGTCCATTGTGTTGGTATCCAACTCTGTCATTCATCTTCTCGTCATGCCAGTGTCCGTTTAGTGGGATTAGTGCAGTGGCTCAGCAGTTAGAGTGCCGGTCTGTCACGTAGATAGGGCAAGGGTTCCTGTCTACCTTGCTGCTGTTTCAAAGCTTGGATAACTTCGTTCACCCCACTTTACCTGTGTCTTTCAGAAGAGACACTAAAAGCTGTTGGTCCATTCTACCTGGTGTCTATGCCAGGGGAAGTAAAAGATCCGTGCATTGCTGGTGGTCTCTATATCTGTAAACCCATTAACATAAACTCCGTCGTTAGCCCTGGAAAAGTGCTGTGTGAGATACAGTGTCCTCTCAGTAGTAGTTCTGAAGTAAGAAACACCCACTTAAAAGGAACAACTTTGAAATCCCTGTTCTGTACTGCCTGCATTCAACCAATTAAGCGTACATGCCCTAATTAGCGTACACCCCCTTTTTTAATCAGCAGGATCCATAATTATTGTGATTTGACTGGTGTGGAACAACTGAAGTGTCGCCATCTGGTGTTAAACAGTTGGCACCACTTTTCAGTTGTTCTACACTAGTCACCAAATGACACCACTAGTGTTAAACAGTTACTTTATTGTGTACAGAAACAAATTTTGGTGTGCACTTATAACAACTAATTCCTTTACATTTTTCCATGGCCCAATTTTTTAACATACCATATGCTTATTAAGTTGAATACGGCATGTCATATATGGAACACTTTGACAAAGTTCCAACATATTCTTTATAGCAAGTGTCCACTGTATACATCATAAGATAAAACCCAAGATCTGGCGAGACATCAATCGTTTGTTTCACTTGCAGTCCACAGTGCCAACAACAAGACGGTCATCAGCATGAATGGCAACATGACGACCAGAGCATGGATGACCACGCCACCGTCCCCCGACACGATGCGGGCCGCCCAAGTCCACGGTCAGGTGACCAACGATGACTTCCCAGTGAGGAAGCCACAGAGACTCGAGTCTCTGCCACCAGCAGGAAAAGTGAAGAGGAAGAAGAGCAGACAACAGGTGGAATGAATGGAGTGTGTAGGCAATAAGTCAGTGTAGACTATGTATGGCGTTCTCATGTGTTCAGTCATCTATGTCTACATTGTGTGTGTGTGTATGTGTGTGTGTGTGTAAATAAATTATATACATATATAAAAGTGTAAATATATATATGTATATATATATATATGTATATATATATATATATATGTATATACATATATATATATATATATATATATATATATATATATATATATATATATATATATATATATATATACACACACACATATAAACACATATATATATATATATATATATATATATACAGGGCTGTATACAATTGTATGTATATATATATATATATATATATATATATATATATATATATATATATATATACACACACATACAATTGTATATGCAGTTATGCCACTTATGTTCAGTGAAAGTTACTTATAATGAACCCATTTGTTGGCATATGCTGTGTGTAAGCTATAACAAGCAAAACCATAAGCACATTCCAGTGAATATGTATGTACGTACGTACGTACGTACGTACGTACGTACGTAGGTGTATTCAGAGTGTTTTAAACCGACACCATGTGACACTATATACACATTATTTATTATTCCAGAGTATTATTTCCATGTTGCAAACAATGTTTAGCTATGATAATTCTGTCCATGTGTTGCCACAATGACAGGTCATGTGATAACTGTGTACATTAAGCTGGTGGATCTACAATATAGACATATGTATGTTTGTTAATGCAGTAATGCAGGTTCAACATCGAAAGATATATCAACCATAGACATCTGAAATACCTGAATAATCATCATATAATTACGTTATATGCCTTTTTAAGGCATGGTTTTAATTTAGAAAATTTAACATTAGCGTAATTATGAAACAATACTGAGTTTTCTTAGTTTACATATGGGAACTACACAGGAAATACATCGTGTGTCAGGCTTGCGATGCATAATTCTTTATTTGACAGCATTTACTGAAGTGTAATTAAATCTGATCAACAATATTGTTCACAGTTTATCCATTACATACATGTTGCATTTGTTGTGATTTTCCAGGTCATATTTGTGAGAAGTGTCGGTTTAAATTGGAGTTTGGTTATGCGAAAGAAAATAGAAAAGTGCAATTTTTATGTATTTGTTTATAAGGTTAAGTAGTTAAACAGATTGTGTTAAGATCTCAAATCACTTGTGTTTTCAGCGAACTGGATTGTCGGCTTGGATTTACTGTGATGGTTAAGACATTCAGGACAACCTGTTTGTTGTTGTTGACCAAATGTGCACTGGTCATAATGAGGTCCTACGTGTTGAACAATGTCATTCACAAGCCTGAACATGAACTGTACCACATGATATTTGCACAAAAATTGGTCGGTGTTGTGACCAAATATTTTCATAAGCATCTGCACTGTTTCAGCGTGTTTCATTGTCACGTACAACTTGAGCGCTTCTCAGCGATTTCCATTTGTTTGTATGACATTGTGATAGTTATCTTCTTTCAATAACTGATCTAGGAAGAGTGTGGACTTGAAAATTGGCATAGTAGATATATGTTTGACAGGTGTGGTTATTATGATATGATCGTGCTAGTTTGTGGTTACAGCAGAAGTGGTACTAGACTTGTGTACGAAAATGTAAGTTAGAATCGTGCATGCCGAGATACAGGTAGAACGCCTTCTCAAGACCAACAACAAAATGTTAGAAATGTTCCGTAAGTATAACTGTCACAGAATCATGAACACATGCAAGTCCATTATCAGATGGAGTCGAGTTGCAGATAACCAGGATGTAAGATACGTTGCATGAAGTCACTTGCAATAAAGACAATCTTTAAGTTGACATGTTTGTTAACTTATGGTAGCGACAAACAGTCCAATACTCTTTATATGCTTTGTTTGCAAGATTTGTTCTGTGTGATGCATGCAACCATTACACAAATGGCTGCAACCAGTTGCTACCAGAAGGCACTTGTGTCCACTTAATATCTACCATATCCAGCAAAGAAGTTAACTTTTCTCAACATATTATTATCATAAATATATTTATTTAGATGAAATAAATAATACACAATACACGCACACAGTTATGCTTCTTACATAATCTGGTATACAGTCAGGACTGATCTAACCACTACATTTCATTTGAATGCCAACTCAACTTCTCTGGAAAGAATTCAGCCATGCTGCATTTATTTAAACAAAATGTATTCATTCATATAATTCCATCAGTTTATTACTATGTACTCTTATCTAGTTGAGTCAATTGAAGCATGGGACGTTTAATGGAGATGCTCAGCCACTGAAGAGTAAAAAGATCTAACTTCTGTCTCAGTTTTACGTTGTTGTACTGCTGCACTACCTTGCATCGCAACCACTCATTAGTGTTTACTGGAAAACATTAATACATAATTCTGATCATAACATTTGTATATATATATTTATTGCCATTTTGCAAGCCAGTTGGCCAATACTTGGTGTCACACAGTCATAATTATTACAGAGATGATTCGTGAATGACAACAATAGCTATCTAGTTTCTAATAAACGTTTTTGTAAATCTTTTCATTTCCAAAATATGTTACATATATAAAGCACTAAAATACAATATTTCAAAACAACTGTAAAATGTCTTAGGTATGTATGAATGTGGTAAAAACATATTTCATAATTCCCCCATCCCCATAAATCAATACCAAAAAGTGGTGGCATAAACATCCCTGGATTCAGACAAAATTGTTTCCCCTACTTCCGACATAACATATCATTCCAAGAGAGGGGGTAATATAAAGCACACTTTACTTAATTCCCAACCGTGAGTCCCCCAAACAATTCCTCAAGTTTTTCTCACACCTTTGAATCAGGCTAGTTGGTACATCAATGAGGGACTGTGCAACCATCACGGATAGTTGGCAGCACTTATCACATACGACGATGATGTAAACAATACCTTTGTTGTCAACACATGCCCTTTCATACACGATGATGACGTAAACAACTAGTTCCGTTGTAATCAGACACGTCCGATTATGAAATCATAACTACTCTTTGGGACACAACATTGTGTACCGGGCAAAACCCTCAATTCCTTCACTTCACACAGAAAATTTGTACGACCTCATTTTGGATGCATTTGATGGTGGTGCCATACTTTGGCTACTTGTTTCACATGGTTCCCCTATATCCACATTCACAATGGCATAAACAGAATCACAGAATTTTGCACAGAAATATTCTAGGGTAACATAAATCAGTGCAATTGTGGCCTAACCCGTTTGTCTCTTCAGCATTTTTCCTCTAACCTTCTGCTTTAAATATGTAAATACAGTTGGTTTACAAATACACAGAATAAAGGTACCCGAACTAACCTATGGCACCTCTGCCCTATGGTTCATAATGTAACATTACATGTATCAACAGCTAGCATCAGAAGGAAACAATCGGTCGATCTGCATCTGGATAATTTTGAACATGATTATAGTGTTGGTACAGATATGCGATTGTATTGTCATAGATTGACATAACAAGAAACATTTCATTTTGCCAACATATATCCTAGGATGCTTTACATTAAGATGTACTCGCCATCTGGCGATTAAAATATATGCGCTATTTTTGTGATCACAGACAGGAGTATGGCACTCCATATGTAACTACGTGTTTAGCGCCCACCGCGGTACATTTGTATACTCAATGATGTATTCCGGATAGCACTGTGCATTGTCAAAGATGACGTAGATGCGCGGATCGTTCACATCATTGACGCACGAGTCGTAGCTCTTCCCATAGGCGTCGTTAGGGTTGAGGGGCGGGGGTTTGCGCAGCACATTGTAGCCGATCGTGTACTTGCCAACGAGAACCCGCGCCACAAACATTGTGTGTCGCAATCTGACAAGTTGTTGGGGCGGGGCACCACCCGACGAGTTTGGCCAAGCAGGCGTTGGTCTTCCTGGGACAACATTTGCGTTGAACCCTGCTTGCTGGGAAGCGGAGACAGACACCTGTGTCTGGGAGGAGCCTACCGTGGGGGACATCATGTACAGCTGCAGAGGAAAGGTGATGTTGCGCCGTTGTAGCAGTTGCGCCGTCAGACCGGCAGTGCCAGAAGTGGTGCGCATGGTGGCGTTACCACCATCCGTGTACATGTGGGCATACTTGGCATCTCGTGCAAAGTAGGAGCCTGCAAGGAAGACAGGCTTCTAGTATTGACCATCATTATAAAATCTGTCAACTAAAGTAATGATTAATAGAAAAAGTATATAATAAAATATGTTATTTTTGTTACATATTATCACAATTTTTCAACTGCTCGTTTAATAGGTATACTTAGACTGATCAAAGAAATTCAACATACAGTACAGTTTATCCCCTGGCAGACTATGTTCACTTAAACACCAACTTCTCTGGCAACTACTACATTAAAACTTTCAATCGTTTTGTGAAAACCAAACCTACCTAGTATCCAATTTAAAATGCTATCTTGTTTGTGCAAGCATTTAATGAACTCATCGGACAAACTATTAAATTATTTTAAACAGCCTCCGGTCAAAATTCTGCGGGGGAAAAAGGTAAAAAAAGTTGTACCATGGGAAGCAAAAACTTGGGGAAGGAGATTTGGCAGAGAGAACTTGGCAGAGGAAATTCAAGGAATAGACCTATGTATAAAAGTACCTACAAACATCCTGTAGCAAAGACTATTCCTAAGGGTTTGTTCTTATAATATGATATATAATGCTTTGTCTGGTCATACAGCCCACTTAAAGAATTCTACACTTGACCTGTTCACTTAAACACTCTGGGAAGAATTCAGCCACACTTTGATTACTATGCACAAATGATTGACTCATTTAAACAGCTGTATGGACTGCTTCAAATAACAGCAAGATGATTTCAAATCCAATCCTCTCCTATGATGTCCTATTACCACCTACTCCCCCACAGAAATTTACTCCTCATTTTATAACTGGTTTGGTTACAAGAATCAGTGCCACAATTATACCATATACTGCTATTACTACGGGTGAAATCCAGTCATTAGGACCCTTCAAAGCACTTTACACTTCACTCCCTGGCAGACCTGTTCAATCCAATAGCAACTTGATCATTCCTGAGAAGCATTCATCCATGCTACAAATACTGCACAAAGACTATTTCTTCACATTTACCTACCACTGTCTATAGCCAGGTACTCATTTATACAGCTGACTGAACTGGAGCAACGTGGAGTGAACAAAATTGCCCAAGCTTTGAAGCAGCAACAAGATGATTCGAACCCGGGTTCTCTCAATTGAGAGCCTGATGTTCTAACGACTACGCCACCACAACCCACAATATTGTGCAGTACCTTGCCCAAAGACGGTGCCGTGCGTGCCACAGAGGCGCCAGTCAAAGTTGCTCTTGCAGATGGCATCAACGACACTGTTAGACGTGCCGTGGAAGAGCTTCATTTCCCGGAGTTCCTCAGTCCCATTCTCTTGCAGCATCTGCTTCCTCTTCCTGAAATGTCAGCAGTAAAGTCGGTTTACACAAGCGGTTTTTGCCCTGGGTTAACGGGTGACACTGTGTTGCATGATAATGCGCTAAAAGAATTATTTTACTGGGGAGAGATGACGCTGGTTTTACAGTTGAACCCAATTTTGAAGCAGTGGCCAATCAGTGGGCAATCAGTGACCGGCAGCAGGTGAACGTGTCATGACCTTACATCATGATTTTCTATCTCCAGCAATGCATGATGAGAGTGAACTGTTCATCTGATAAAATCAAGCTACTGACTGAGTTATATCTGGTGCAAGAATGCATGTGGAATATTGTTGTAAACGCACACACAATAAATGCTGCATGTTAGGAGGAATATAGCAACTAGAATTGTTTTTTTTTTAAATTACTCAAAATGTGTTCCTACCATATTCCAATAGCTTTGTATGTTTACTATCAATAAAGTTCACTTTTATAACAATGACATACCTCTAAATTAGTTTTATTCATGGATAAAGCTTGCATCTACCATGCAATCAATGCCTTCATTTAATCTTTGATGGCCATTTACAAGAAATTACATTTTGGCAATAAGAAAGTACAACACTCTGGAATTTAAAATGATCTGGTTATCTGGTTTGGATTGCTGTTTTAATTTTGTGCAATATCTTGGGGGTAGTGAATAAAAATATGTCGACAAATGTTACAATTAGAATATTATAACTGCCACAGAGTTCTGCCACACGACACCACTAAAAAGAGAGCTGCTGCCGATAGCAGTGCAAGTTGAATTCAAGATACTACTCCTCATACACAGAGCACTCAATAAGCGTGCACCGGACTACATCGCCAACTATGTCAGCCGATGTCGAGTGAACTTAAATCTGCTTTGTGTCCCGCGAGCTACTCTTGAGTGCCGAATAAACGTCCCTATACGCATATTTATTTGATGAAAAATGTCAACCTATATGCACCTTATTTGGCACTATACTATTATTAGATTTAAACATTTGTGCTGGCCTACATTTTCCGATAATTGTGGCAAGTTATGCAGGGTAAAATTTTTTTAGTAGAGCAATCGCTTTCACTCCCTATTATTATTATTATCATTATTATTATTACACATTTATAATGCGCCGTGTATCCAGGTTAAAAATTATTAAGCTATTATTATTATTAGTTATTGCTCGTGTTAATCAATCATCCACGGAGTGATTTACCGCTCACGCTAAAATCACTTGCTCCCAACAAATTTTAGCGGGATCCCATGCTTCCAGATCCTAGATTTTGATCCCGAAGAGTTAGACCGTTAGATTTTCATGATAAGATGAATCCTGAGTTCTCGGGAGCTCAATGTGGTATATTATTAGTTAAAACTCCAATATCACTTCGTAAATCGACCGTAAATGGCCGCCATGCACAGCGCCTCAAACCGGTCACAACCGGCTGGTGGCAGTTTCCCCTGAAATGGGCTTGGCCTTGGGTATTCACTTCAATAAAACTTTAATGCCCATTTAAAAATGGCCAATTCCTTGTTTTTTTCAGATATAAAATGCAGCTACTACATCTGCGGTGATGCGAATATGCATGAAGTTTATGCATATTCAGCAAAAAAAAAACGAAATACACTGCGATCCACGTAGTTTCAAGCAAGGGATGCCTTGCCTTGGCTTTACATCGAGTAAAAATGGTGAAACATATCTTCACATGCTAAAAAGACAAATATACTATAGGGCCTTTTTTGCACTATGCTATTTTTTTATTTAACAATTTGCTACCCTATACTGTTATTCGGCACTATACTATTATTAAATTTGACCGATTTGCCACCCTATACTGTTATTTGGTCTAAATGTTTATTTGGCACTCGAGAGTAAATGGATTTGGGGAGACCGATCATATGCGTTCATATGCAAAATTGCAACAGTGCTGTAGTTTTTCTCAAACAATATTTTAAACATCATTTCCTGGTTATTAATGAAAACACAATCTCAAGAAATTTTTGTTTTTGTGTTGAAATTTACGTTTTTTCACTGGCGTTTTACGTATTGTTGACAAAACATAATGGCCATTTGTAATATTGACATGTCCCCTTAATTTGCCGCCATAATAGCCCTTGAATCTGTACTTGTAAAGTGTTGCCGTCTATGGTATCAGGTTACACCAGTCATTTAACAAACATGTGGCAAGGTGTGTGTATGGTCATTTTGATTGGCCCGTTATCCTGCGGGGTCACCAGGTCACATACGCATCGGCATTTCCGTTTGCGTCAAAGGCACGATAAACTACGTTAATGCTCACTGAATGCTGCTATTTTCTTAGTTTAAGTATATGATTTAGTTAGTTAGATATAATACCGATGTGTATTACCATTACAGTAATTAGACGATGTGGTCCACTTTCACCGTGAACGAATATAGCTGGTTCGAACATTGTAGTGCACGCAGTCGTTACTATGGAAACATTGTCGTTTTTCCAGGAACTCAAGGGGATTTCCAATAGGACTGCATTTTTAAAGGATGGATTAGTGAAACATGACATTAGTGCTGGGTGATTTTTTGTGGTGTCGACATTAAGTTCAGTATATCCTAGCATGTTATGAAAAAATAAAATAAAAAAATCAACTGACATGCTAGCCGTCCCAGCCACCTTAAACTCGAAACATTAGACAAGATGGCTACTGTTGCTCAGGACAGGAAGGTGGTGTATAATAATTTCCACCCTAAGCATTGACCCTGGTGCAAGACGATAGAAGAAGACCCTGTACTTACACAGAGTAGAACTGCCACAAGATTGGGTTCTGGACCCGACGAATGCGCAGTATCTCAGCACGAGGCGCATACATCGTGTCGTGGAATTCTATCGCCACATCGAAGTACGAATCACTACCTGGTGCTACTTCGACTGTTCTCATATCCTGTACGACAAACAGTAGCACTGTTCAATTAGACATTGTTTACCTTGGTTCTCATCTTTGAATATTTTGGCCAGGTTTCACTGCCTTCATCAGCAGACTATCACCAGGGGCATGTTACACGACCAACATTATAGGACTGATGGGAGTTTCTGGCTGGTATCTCAGTTCAGGGCAGGTTTTGTTCGATGAATGTTTATTGCTTCCTGGATTTTCCTTCTACTTGACTTTGCGTAGATTTTTTTCAAAGATCAAATTTTACCAATAAACTTAAAACTCATATAACTGTAAAATAACAAAACTGTCTTTACACTATTTTTTTACTAACATATTCATTAATATTTATTCGCAACTATCATTAGTTGGCTGTAACATCAGAAATTTAAGCATATTTGCAGTCATTAAAATTTATTTTAATATACTATTGAGCAATTTATTTGTAGACAAATTGATGAAGATATGACATATTCTTTTGCTAGATCAACTTTAATTTTGCTTAACAACAAATGCATAATGTCAACTGAGCCTCTACCTACCCCATTGACGTCCATAGGTTCCCAGTGCGAGGGCAGTGCCCATGGGTCCACCTTCTCCTGCTTGTCAAATGAGTCTCTGTCCCTGTCATTCTCTGACATGTGTCCCATCATCATCTTTGTTGCATTTTCAAGGTATTCTTGCTCCAGCTTCTCCTCCACTATCTCAATGACCATCGGTGGAAGAGCTTTACGCAATTGACCTGTGCACAGAAAACGCTATAAGCGACAATGTTTTCATAGACACATGCTTCTGAAAATAATATAACCTCCATACTGCCTAAACCCTCAGGAACCAGAGCTCAGAAGCGCAACAAATCAGAATCATTAAGCATGACATCATGAACCGGGACATGCCAGTCATCATCAGAGTGAGGGATTTAGAGTGGAAATGTAAAAGTTTTTGGCAGAAGTTTCAGATGATTATAAAGTGACGGGAATTCATTCCAGATTTTAGGCGCAGCTACAGATGAAGACTGACATGACACAACAGTGATACCATGCTTGTACCCATGGCAGGTATTAAATAAATACATTCTCAAACAAAGTGCTGCATTATTTCTTGCACGTTTTTCTGAAACATACATCCCCCAGGACCTGTGAACATTAACTTAAGTATACTTACTAAGAGGATAGAAGCTTTCACATCCAGGATAAAAGCACTTCAGTGATCCCTAAAACAGAATAACCATATTATGTATGTTTAGACACATCTTTATTTTCACACACACCCACACAACCACTTTTAAATCCTATCGTGTCTCCCCAATACTCCCAGGTGTAGTATGTGTAGATGAATTTGTTCTGTTTTTTTTCAACAGAAACAGCATAGCAGGCTTTTTATTGGTAGCAGCAATTAATGTTGCAAAAATAGACCTGGAATAAATAGCACAATAAAAACTGCTCAAACAGAAAACATCATGCATGCATACACAGGTGCTTACGTAACTACAGGGTGTGTAGACCATTCAGATGTTATCATTAATTGAAATCTTGATTCAATACTGTTTTAAAGGTGCATCCTCAACTGAATTTTTTCATTTGTCACATTTCAGACTCATTTCATTATGATACAGTGGCTCATTTGGGCAATTCTGTATTTTTCATGAAATAAACCAATTTTCTACTGAGCCCAGTCAACATTCGACAAACAGAGGTTCTGCCTCTATATACTATAACATAAGACTATTGATACTTTCCCAAGTTACCCGATATAATGATAATAATAATAACAGTTCTTTGATGCACCAGTGTCTAGCTTATGCTAATCACTGCATGTACAATCTAAAAGTCCATCAAAAAATATATATAAATAAATTAATTAAAACGTCATCACAGTCAAAGTCAATCCTTTCGATTGTAAAAATATATGCACTCCATTATTAAACCGACTACACAAATAAATATTCACGCAAATAACTATTTACACAAATAACTATTCACATAAATACCTATTCACACAAATACCTATTCACACAATTAACTATTCACACACTACAGATTTGAACACCAACGAACCTGATTCATAATGGGCTAAATCAATTGAGGGGAGTTTTAAGTAACACACCCACCTTTGATGATTTTGTGAGCAGTGACTTTGCCTGTTCCTGAAGACACTGGCTGCAGCACCGATGTGCATAGAGGCACTGCGACAGATTTCCTGTTGTTATCAGAATGCCACAGCCAAAACAGAGGTTGTGGTCAGTGTGCATGTCCGAGCTGGACAGCCCTGATGTACTGGGCAATGGTTGAGAGGTTGTAGGAGCAAGTCGTTGCTTCTTCGACGGGACAATGGATATGTCCGAAGTGCTGCTAACTGCGTAGTCAAATGTCCTTTTTGAGTGATACGCACCAGCGTTTGGCTTGATAGATGTGCTTTGGTGATTAGCAAGGTTACGTGCAGTTAGGTCAGAGACAGTGGCAAGGGGTCTATTAAGAACCTTTGTGTCTGCATTGTTTAGTTTAGCCACACATGTCTGGCTCTGGCAGGGCCCCGTGTTTTTATCACAAATACACTCCTGTTTGATAGTTACAGTTGGCATCGGCTGATAGCTTCCTGCATTGGTAGTTATGGTTCTGGACTTGTCCAGTTTGACAAGACATGAATGGCAAGGCCCTATGGTTATGTCGCAGGCACATTCAATCTTGACTGCAGCATGTAGCCAGGATGTTCCACTGCTGGACAGTTTCTGAGGAATTCCAGTCATGCTTTGTGGACTTTCACTTGAGTTAGTGACATTAGTGAGATATGTCTCACCAAGTGTTGACTTGGAGCTGTCCATGTTATTACTGATAATGGTCGATCGTGTTTGTCCAGGCATGCTGGACGTGCTTTGTGAACTAGCAGCTGGATGCGAGATTTTTGTATGATCTTTGCTTACAGTTTTTGCATCTTTGTTGTTCAGGTTAGCAATGCATGTAAGACAGAACCCTTTGGCTACACTGCATGTACAGTCCTGCTTAGTGGATTCAGTCGGCTGTGACGCCACCCTGGCACATTGCGTTAAAGACGTGTTCTTGGAACATCTGCTCCTAGACTGTTCTGTGCATACTGACGACACATTTGTACATACCCCATCACTGCAATCTCTGGCACTTTTGTCAACTGTGCTTTTCAGTTTGTTGGTTCTGAAGCTGCTGCAGTACGCGTATGTCGCAGAGACGTCAGCACTGCCTGTGCTTGTACTAGAACTAGTGGGGCTCAACAAAAACAGGTCTGCATCATCCGAAAATGGAGATGGTGAATTCCCCCCACCATGGTCTGTGCCACTAATACTTCCACTGGCAGAAGAGGTTCTATCATCCAGAAATGGAGATGGTGATTTCCACCCACCAAGGTTTGTGCTACTAATACTTCCACCAACAGAAGAGGCTCTAATGTCCAAAAATGGAGATGGTGATTTACCCCCACCAAAGTTTGTGCTACTAATACTTCTACTAGCAGAAGTGGTTCTATCATCCAGAAATGGAGACAATGAACTCCCCCCATCAATGTCTGAGGAACTTATACTTGCATCAGGACTTGTAGGGATCAACATGGTAGAGTCTCTACCATCTGAAAATGGAGAATTCCTCCCTACAACATCAGTGCTATTTATACTTGTAGCAGGACTAGTTAGACTCAACAAGGTAGAGTCTCTATCATCCGAAAATGGAGAATTCCTCCCTACAACATGTGTGCTATTTATACTTGTAGCAGGACTAGTTGGACTTAACAAGGTAGATTCTACATCATCTGAACACTGAGAAGGGGAACATTTTCCATACAGGTCAGGGCTATCTATACTTGCCACTGGACTAGCAGGGCTCAACAAGGAGTGTCTATTGTACGAAGACAGACATGGAGAATTCCTCGCAATAATGTCAGTGCTGTTCCTACTTGCACTAGGGCTAAGAGGACTCAACAAGTATTGAGATATGACATTCTTCACATCTGCACTGTCAGGAGAAAGTGGAGAACTGATTAAACCTGATGGAAATGGCTTCACGTCTGCATTGCATGTCGCAGTGCCATATGACAATTTCTCCAACTTTGGTGTTCTTTTCAGTGTACTTGCAATAGGGTCTGATGGTCGTTCCGGTGAGCCCATTTTGTCCACCAGTTGGCGCATGTCCTTATCTGCACTATTGCTGTTTAGCTGATTACGTGCCTTTTCTGAACACTTTGATGAAGGTTTCTTGCTTAAGAATGGCCGATTTGTGCTGGTTCTCCGTCGCACACTCCGCACAAATATCACATCGTGTTCACCTGTGTCCACCACACCATTTGCATCAACTATGAGGACATCATCATCGTCATCTGCTCAAAAGAAAGAATACACTGTGCAATGTGACCTTTTATATGACTCATACACAATTAATCACTTTCAACTACAAAGTTGTTTTTTTAAATAACAAACAACCCAATGCAGTGGCTGTTTGTCCACCATACCTAATGCAGAAATATTTGCAAAAGTGTTAGTTAACAAAAATCTTGCTCAATCTAGCAAAATCAAATATGCAACTCATAGTAGAAAATAAAATTAAGATTTCTGACTTTTATCTGTATCAGTAAAGCTATTCTTGACACAGTGCAGACAATATTTGCAATAGATTAATTTAACTTATGCAGCAGCACCATTCAAACAATTTTATTTAATTCGGCCTGTATTGCAATATACACAACAAGTCTGGTGTAATTTGAAAAAAAACAGACTGAAAGGCATTACTGTTGCATATAACAGTTTTAGAATTTTACACAACTTGTTACCCTATTGTAGCGCAAGTTATATGTTCGCTACAAAATGTTTTATTCTTTCTATATGTACTTTTAATGCACAACATATTTTACTTGAATTATATGTATATATATATATGAACTTTTATCTGAAAAAAAAACATAATTATTGTTAATTTTCTTTTAAGCAATATATTAATTGACACTGCAAGTTTTTTGTTGGGAAACGTGGGTATTTTGTGAGATAATTTGACTTTTGTATGAAAGTCTAACATCACCAACACCATTGAGCCAAGTATAGTTGTCATGATACCAAATTTGGAAGTTCGTTTGGAAGTGCTGTTCACCAAAATAAACAAAGAAATGTGGTTGCTGTTGCAGTAATGATACTATGTGCTGTAGTACGATGTCAATGGAAATTTCATATTGCAGATCTATTTTGTTTTATATTTTTATGATATGGCTGCAGCCATGAAGAATTTATATGTGAAAACAGTTTCAAAGTCGGTAAAGTACTTTTTGAGATATGAATTTTTTAAGACGTGAAATTGAACATATTTTTCAGATTGTGGGCCATATTGTATGTCAATATAATGAATATTGCACAAAGTAGTAGTCATGCCATGTAATTTTATTCCAAAGAAACAATATATATGACCAATGCATAGCTACATGAAAGCAAGTTGAAAGTTGGTCAAATCATAATGGATTCTCGTCTGACTGAATCAGTAGCCTCATTTGTTGACATCCCTTAAGACAGCCTTTACACAGATGAGAAACTTCTTACTTACAAAATACGGGGCATACATCCACTCACTTGTCAAATATTACATGTACAAGCATTTAATATTGGATTCCATAAGATTCATCACATATTGAAAGAGAGTTGTGTAAGTGTGGTCGTTGACACGTTTTTACATACTGGAATTATAGGTGCAAGACACACAAAAGGCATGCTTGGTGTGAAACCAGGTTCTTGTCGAGTCTCAACTCTTGAGACGGTATATGACGTGTGGTTTGGTTGATCAAGTTAATGTCAATCCTGTCTCATTAATTGCATAAGTAAAATATGAATAGAAAAGAACCACTGAAGATCATTGTGAGCATAGAAAGAATCATTGTGAGCATAGAAAGGTTGACTTGGTATAGTTCCAAAAAAGGCTGGTTATAGCTGAATGAGGTCTCATAACATAACCACAGATATTATACCAAGACTAGTCAGTTAATAGAATGTGCCAAGTTCTATAAAGGAAGAAGTTCTAGGAAGCTAGACTACAAAGTCTATTATAGCTATGCAAACAAAGTCTATTATAGCTATGCAAAAATCTATTTTAACAAGATTGCCATCCAAGACAAAGGCCCAGATGGCAAGTGGACAAGGAAGCCATTGTTTTATCAAGAGTCCAACAATGTTTAATCTATTTGTAACCCGCCTCCCTGAGATATGTGTCAACCTTGTTTTTAAACGAGTTAGACCCATTATGGCTACTTCCCATTATGGCTACTTTTTTCCAGAAAATAAAGTAGCCATAACGGGAAGTAGCCACAACGGGAAGACTTCTTTTAAACATATTGACGCTGGTAGCAGTTACACAATCTGTAGATATTTTGTTCCATTCAGTGATTCTAAGAAAGAGTACTTCCTGATATCCAATTTACAGTGTACAGTGATCCTTTACTAATGTTACCTGATGTCCTCTAGTTCTATTATCTTTCTTGAGTGAAAAAAACATATTTCTACCAATATTTTCATACTCATTCAATATCTTAAAAACTTAAATTTGATCTCCTCTTAACCACTTGGGTTGCTAAACCACATATTCTCTCAGTTGTTCTTCATAATTAAGGTCTCTCAGTTGTTCTTCATAATTAAGGTCTCTCAGTCGTTCTTCATAACTACGGTGTATCAGTTCTGGTATCATGTGAGTGCATCTGTTTAATTTATTAACTGGTACAGAAAATGAACATCTAAATTCAGACCAGTTTTGTTTTAACAACGAATCAAAACAACATAAATTATACGATTCGTAAATTATAAATAAACAATACTTACTGTCATACTGACCTTACTCCTAACCTGTCAATGCCATTAGTAGGCATTACCCCATTAGCCATTACTGTACAGGTTTAAAGTTGTTTACATAGACATAGTCACAAGCAACATCTTGATTGTAATTGCTAACCGTGCGAATTTGCTCACCTTAATTGTCACATCTGCCTATTCAGCTACTGTACTAGCATTTTGTGAAACAGAATCTATTTGTAATAAGTTTTTGTGCAACTGAAACTGAAATTGTTGTTGCGATTGTGTCACATCCGCCTCTCGGCCTCGGAGTCACCGTAGTCATTCGGACAACGCATTCGAGTTTGTGTGTGACTAGACGTCGCCATAAAGTCGTACTCACCGTCAGATTCTACAACTATCACGCCCTCATTCGCTTGGTCAGCCATTTTGGAGTTAAATGTTAACATAGACAACTCCACAAACCCGGAAAACTAACGATATGGCAAAATCAATAAGCTGACAACTCTTTCGCTAGAGGGCATTAATAGCGATTATCGAACGTCCGTGGGGAGGCGCCACCATAGGCAATACTCGCTCGTATGGGGGGTTAGGTCACTATTTTAGAAACATCTATTTACTGCAGTATAGGAATGAATCAAGTCAGTGCCGCCCAGCAAAAAATTACGTAATTAATTCCACGCATGACGTCATTTATCTTGACCACTTAGCACGATGTTCTATACTATAAAACAGTTTATGTATGTGTTTGTCAGTTCGTTTGTTCCCTCATAATCTCTGTACGTTTTGCAAATATTGGGCCGACATTGTGTAGGCGTGCTCAGGGGCCCATGGGGTGACATTGTGTATGCGTGCTCAGGGGTCCATGGGGTGACATTTTGTAGGCGTGTTCAGGGGCCCATGGGGATGACACTGTGTAGACATGCTCAGGGGCCCATGGGGATAACATTGTGTAGGCATAGTCGGGCCCATGGGGTCGACATTGTGTAGGCGTGCTCAGGGGCCCATTGGGATGACATTGTGTAGGCATGCTCAGGGGCCCATGGGGATGACATTGTGTAGGCATGCTCAGGGGCCCATGGGGATGACATTGTGTAGGCGTGCTCAGGGACCCATGAGGCCAACATCGTGTAGACATGCTCAGGGGCCCATGGGGATGCTTCGTACATAAAAAAAAAATTATTTGTAAAAGGATCTTACAAAGGAACTCTGAACAGCTGATGTAGATTGCGTATATTACTCTGAATAGTATTTACATACAATTGTTTGCAACACTTTGCATGTTCTCTATGATTGTTCTGAGTTACGTGATCTACGGCAAATGTCCACATAAGTTGTGCTGCAGTGGCTTCCTTTCCTCCCACGCAATGCTGAGTCTATAGTTAGCCACATTTCATCTATATGAACCATATTGTCAATTCTCAATTTGAAGCAGAATATTATTATTAGTAGGCCTACTAAAGTAGACTCCGCTTATCAAAATCATGGAAAACAGAAGCAGTCATTTAGTAGAATCAAATATATTGGCTAGAATGGAATTATTCCCTATTCCCGCTGTATTAAAGTGTACCGCTGAAGCGAATCAGCACTTCGGGCCAGAGTAATTTAAGTCCACTGATTACTATTTGGTGTACTTCATCTCTAACTGTTATCTTTGGCAATGTTAGCCGTTCTTTTAGAGAACTGTTGTCAGAGGTATTTATTAAAATTGCAAATTCGCATTGTGTATTCCAATCGATGCTGTCAGCAGCACCCCCCCTTGAAACTGAACATGTCAAATGAGGGAAACTATTGTTGTTTGCATTTGTGCAAAGTGAAGAACCAAATGAACAGCAAAACTGTTTTGTTTGGCAAAAAAATAAAGACAATTCACACACAACTCTGGTGTCTATAATTTCTTGGGCCACTTGTTATTATTAACAAGAGCATGGACGTAACAGTTGCAACAACAAATATCAACCATTTTATAACTGTCATTTTATGTAATGAATCATAGTACCTCTGCCTCAGTGATATAAAATACAAACATAATAATATACTGTATATACTACTACATACTATGTACTACAGTACAATGATGTTGTTGATTATTTTCTGCAGTTATACCTATAAAAACACCAAGTGTAATATTGTTAAAATATAAAGTAAAATTAGATGCAAATTATCTTGTTTGTGTATTCTGTTGATTTTAAGCCTGGTGTTGACAGTCTGGCTGCCTGACCTAAGGTGCATTTTGGGTCTAATTCTATTTAAGCTTCCTCCTTCCTCAAGCGACCATAACCAGTTTTATCACATACATAAAATATTGCTGATATGCCAGGTGAACTTGGGAGGTTTACATTTTGTAAAACGTACTTCACAGCACAGATGACCCATGGCAATAAGTTTAGATGTAACTTATATTAAAAATACAAGGGCAGTTTTCCAACGCTTCATGGCACAATTATTACTCTTGATACGTGGATTCTTTCAGTATAAAATGAGCAGTTTTCTGTAACGTGTGACAGCCCATTTTTAGCGTTTTAAGTCAGCTTTGCCACATAAAACTCCAGTAGTTATATAAATGTTACTACGTATTTGGATACTGCTATATTTGTTCCACATGCTGGTCAAAATTAGATAATTATGGTTAATTACTGAAATAATGACATCTGACATGTCCAGGGAGCAATTACTCATCTGATCTTGTGAATATATTGCCAACTACTGACAAGAAAGCGATCAAAGCAAAACAACAATGCCACGATGTGGCAAAATTAAAGAACAATTCTGGCATCATACATTCCTACCAGGTCCTTCATGTTAATTGTTTGTTCTTGTACAGATAGTAGAGTCATTGTACTGCTCAGTGTACTGCTCAGTGTACTGCTCAGTGTACTGCTCAGTGTACTGCTCAGTGTACTGCTCAGTGTACTGCTCATTGTACTGCTCATTGCACTGTACTTGTGTACTCAATGATATACTCTGGGTAGCATTGGGAACTTTTGAAAATCACAAATATGGTTGGACTGCCTTTACTGTTGACACACGAGTCATAGCATTTCCCATAGGGGTCTCTCGGGCATAGGGGTGGCGGTTTGCGGAGAGTCGACTTCCCAGCAGCATACTTGCCCACAAGGACACGTGCAACAAACATTGTATGCTTCGCCATGAATGGCACTGGCTGCCGAGCTTTGTTTGGAGCTTTCTTCGCTTTGCTGACTGACCACGGTGCTCTTCGCTGTTTGCGCCGCTTGGCCACACCTGTCACTGGTGGCATCCCAGCAGCTGATGTCAACCTGAAGGTCATGTAGGCCAAACGGGCAGCTAGAGAGGTCACTGAGGGGACAGATGGGTGGCCACTTTGGAGATTGTAAACCTGACCAGCTAGGCTGTTTTGTGGTGGCACCGGCATGTTGTTTTGTGGTGGCACCGGCATGTTGTTTTGTGGTGGCACCGGCATGTTGTTTTGTGGTGGCACTGGCATGTTGTTTTGTTGTGGCACCACGTAGTTGGAGCGATCTGTGTATCCATGGGCATAGTCGGCATTGCACGTGAAGTAGGAACCTGGAAAGAAAATACATCAGTCAATGAAGCTGTGATCTATATGAAAAATGGTGAATGGCAATAAAATTAAGTAATGAAATCAGTCATTATTTTTGGTACGGGTACAGCAATGATAATTTTGCGATGATTAAATCAAATCAAACATTACTGCAGTGTTTGGCAACATTTATCACGGGTGTAGGATAATGCTTAATTAAAACAAACCACAGAAGCAAATGGAATAATGTTGAGAATGGTGGCATGGACAAACATAATGTGAACCAGATGCGTGTTAAAAAATTAGTGCCGTTTGAATTTCAGTTTGATATGGTTGAGAAACACATACATGCATTCGAGATGTGGGTGTGGCACATAATGTTCAGGATAAGCTGGACACAGAGAAAGACTAACATCTGGGTCAGAGATAAAGTTTTTGTTAAGGAAGGTCTGCTATGTTTCATTACAACTCCATCCTCAATTGATTTAGCCTATCACGAATCTGGTTCGTTTATGTCCCAATATGTAATGTGTGAATAGCAATATCCGCAATCGGTTTAAAAAAAAACATATTTTGTTCAAATCAAAATAAGGCTCAAAATAGTGGATATCCTAAATGATAAACACTATGGGGTCAAGACTGATCATGGGCGTGATCACATGATGAAGTGATGAACTTTCACCTAGGGTGAAATTCGTGAGTTTTCAGCATTTTCATTTTCACTTCAATAAATGCTGGATCAAGCATTAAATAGTCTTATGATTTCACAAAATTACATACAAAGGTTGCACAAACGATACTAGGTAGGTTTCAATTTTTGCAAAATGAATTTAAAATAAGACGATGTTGAGGAGGAACCCTTAAGCGAAGACAGTTGGCTAGGTAGTAGGTACGTCCATTGGAAAAGAAGACCAGACAGTCTGGTATTTACCTCCATAGAAGGAGAACTACCAGGAAAAAATGAAGAGGTAGAAAAAAATTGACAATATCAAGCATTATAACGCTATTTGCAAATACTTTTGCAATATGTGTAACAATATTGTAAACACTTACTTTGCCACTTTATGATATATGATATATTATATATTGCAATGGGATTTTGACAAAGAAGCACAGAAGAGACCAGATGCTCAGAACATGTTCAAAGCTATTTAAAACTATTAATGAATGGACCTACCCTGTCCGAAGGCTATGCCATGTTTCCCACAGAGTCGCCAGTCAAAGTTGTTCCTGCAGATGGCATCTACAAAATTGTTGTACGTGCCATGAAAGAGCTTCTTTTCATTCAGACTGACGGCGCCATTCCCCTGCAGCATCTGCTTCCTCTTCCTGTAGGTGACAGTGTGACACTTTGATAATCACCACAGTTTAGCAGAGTAACAAATTCAGGATGTGTGCAGCGGTCAAAATTAACAAGCACATTTTTTATACCACAGTTGAAACTAGGTTGCAATTACGTTTTTCTGGCAGCGAGAAAATTTGCAGTTTTGCGATATCGAAACATCTCAAGATTTACGAAACAAATTTTCGTAAAGTTACAATAAAACTTACTATAATTCAATAGATCGTGTGACGTTTTCATAACTTGGGTGGCAATTTTGCTGAATACAAGCAAAAGTGTTATAATCACCACAGCTTAGTATAGGGTGTAACAATATTAAGATGTGTGACAGTATTACTGTTACGTGCACAAGTATGTTGTTATGGACCTACTACAGAAGTAGAGACTGCGTTATTCACAATGCCGTGAATGGTCAACTACAAATGCCAGAAGTGTCTAGATGGACATTGGTCAATGGTGTTACGTTATTCCATGGCTATCATTAGCATGATGGTGTATACAAGGAGTTACCTGTCTGACCAGTTGGGAAATGCACACAGGTCAAGTTAGGGTTGCTGTAATATCGTCAGAAGAAGGGGAGAGACCTGCCACATTTCTTTGGTTGAAATCCATTTTGTTGACTTGAAATTCTGTATAAAGCTATATAGGGTCACCATTTTGATGTGACATTCGTGTTCGTAGTGAACGTGTGCATGAGAAAATGTGAAATAATCACAAGATCATAGACATAACATGTGCATAGAATATACCGATAAATAAAAAATAATGAAAACTACAAAAATTTAATAAAAAAGGGGAAGCAGGACCAAGGAAAAAGAACGGTATCTTCCATCTCAAAGCAGTAATGTTGACATCTATGCACATAATTCTACACATATACTTACACAGAGTAAAACTGCCACAAGATTGGGTTCTGCACACGCCGAATAGACACAATCTCTGCACGTGATGACGGCATTGTGGCTTGGAACATCAATGCAACACTCTGGAAGGCGACACTTCCTGGCGGTACACAGACTATCTTCATGTCCTGAGAACAATGTCACCGCTATAGTATTAAATACATAGACAATATTATTAAAGGTCCTTCATCAATTACATTTTTTCGTTCATCTCATTTCATGCTCATCTCACGAAAAATCTAACCTATCTAGTATCAACAATGAAATGGTAGCTCGTTTGTACACATTTTGTATTTAGTTTCGGTGAAATCATCGGACAAACTATTATATTATTTCTGACTGGCTCTGGTAAAAATTCAGTGGAAAAATGGCAAAAGTGGTTGTGTTTCTATATACTATATAATATATGGTCATTCACACTTTCTATTAATTAGTTATTAATTATTAATTACTAAGTGATTAAAAATAAAGCAAAAACTTTTATGCTACACCTCCGCATATAATACTTAAACTATTCATACAATGACAAACTATTCATACACTACAGATTTGAACATCACTGAACCTGATTCGTGATGGACTAAATCAATTGAGGAGGGTGTCTACCCACCCCGTTGATATCCATTGGCTCCCAGTCCTTGGGTAGAGTCAACGCATCGACCATCTGACACTTGTTGAATGCTGGCAGCTCATCGTCAGAGCTGTAGCCATCCCCAGTGTGCGACATGTCCCTCAACATGGTCTTTGTGGCATTCTCTAAGCATTCCTCATCCACCTTATCTTTGGCTTTGTTAATAACTATCGGCGATTGTGGATAATTGCGGCACACATCTACAAACATAAAACACAAACCTGTTCGACATTCTCTGTATTACTAAAAGGTAAACAATAAAGTGCGGTATCCAGTCTTTGGGACCACTCAAAGTGCTTTACACTTCATGGTTTATGTTTCTTTCAATGTTTTAGAAGCTATAACAGTATAAATTTTCTTAATTTTATTTTGTGTAAAACAAGGGTCACCAGTTATGATTACATGTCATGGTGTATTTAAATACATGTGCAGCTGATATAATTTTAATAAAATGAACCATTACATATCAAAAAGATTCGCGCGATTTTGTTTACGTGTGCCGAAACAATTGCATGCTCAATCACATGGTTATAAATTTAGATTTGCAAATGATGAATTATTAAGCACTCCATTTTCCCACTGCCTAGGTTTGGTACCTCTGAAGAACTTGTTCACTTGTGTCAATTTCAAAAATCAAAGTAACGATTTTCTTATTTGGCAAGTCAGACAGAACTGTCACGTTTTCATTCCATCAAAAGAAATGCAGTGTTATTTACCAAGATGGTAGACGCTCCCACACCCCGGAAAAAAGCAATTAACTGAAACTGAACGCTGAAACACAAAAACCATTGTATAATCACAACAGAATATCACAAATAAAAGCATTTCTGGACAATTAAATTAATTTTGTATATATCTTCCAAGGGTATAACCTATTTTCTATTCGCATTTGGATTGAACTAATTTAAGGCACTTCTTTGATTTAAATTAAATGTAGTAAAAAATGCTAAAATAACTTGTTGTCATCACAAAAACATGACACTAAATTAAATAATTAAAGCAGTAGTTGACAATGTTTCCAGAGAAAAAATTGATTATTTAATTTGCCACAATAAAAAAGTGTTTACTTATGACAACAACAACCAATAGCTATTATAAATAATTATAAAAATAATTATTATAATAATTATAAATTATATAATTTATAAAAATTATATTTATACAAAAATATAAATAAGTCATTTAGAATACCCAGATTATAATTTTATATAGGAGTTAAAAAGTATGAATAGTCTAAGTATTACAGCAGCTGGTTCAATAAAAGTACACACTTTTGCTAAAACATCGAAAGAATTTACTTTGATCATTAGATCTGTTAATTCACAAAAGAGGGAATAGCCTTATATATTACTGTATATGGAGGCTTTTGCTATTGATAAAAAAACTGATCAAAAATAACTGAATAGTTTGTTCGATGGTTTCACCAAAACAACAAATTTGCACAAAGTGTATACTAGGTAGGTTTCATTTTTTGCAAAACAAGTCTGAAATGAGACGAGAGAAAAATATTTTTGAGGAAGGACTTTTAAAACAACAGCAATCTAATAAAGCCTAATGGCACAGCAGCTGCCACTCACCTTTATGTGTTTTGAAGGTGACTGTTTTGAGATTGTCTTGAGACATCGGCTGCAGCAACAATGTTTATTTGAGCACTCCAACACTTTCTGACACAAAGTGTTCACAAAGTCACCACAGCCCCAACACTTATAATGCGGCTTACATGGGTATGCACCAGTTAGCGTAGATGATCGAGTCACAGGTTGACTAGGGGTGAAAGCAAGTCGTTGCCTCTTCAATGGCATGGTGGCGTTCCTGACTACTGTAACGGAACTACTTTTTATCGCAGTACCATAAAACCTTTTTACCCTGTGGAGAGTATTTAGCTCTACGGGCATACCAACGGTAGCAGAATGGTCATCCATAGTTGCTGACTTTGTGACTTTAGCAACCTTTAAGTTGACGCCTGTGGTTTTATCACATGTGCATACCTCTTTAACAGTATGGACGTCTGGCCACGATATTCCACTAGCTTTCTTTGTAGTTGTGTTTGCACCACTGGTGGGATGTTTGCTAGCATCTTCTGTCTTGGACTTGTCCACTTTTGCAACACTCACTGGACAGTTGCCGTTGGCTGTTGTTACATCGCAAGAGCACTCCTGCTTAATGTTACCGACATCTGGCAGAGTTGTGACGCTATCAATACCATCGATTCCTGCTGGCTTTGTGATACTGGCAGAATGCTTGCTGATAGTCCAAGATTTGTCCAATTTGGCCGTACAAGGTGGACAGAGCCCCTTTCTGTCTCTACAAGTACATCTCTGCTCAGCAGGGTATGCTGGCTGTAACAGCTTCTTTGAGAGAACTACACCTGTGTCTGAGATACTTTTAACTACATAGCAAAATTTTGACTGACACACACCGTCGTCAGAACTTACAGGTGTGTTCATGAGAGTAGGATGACCTTCTCTGGTAGGGTCTGTCATTATGGCAGAATACTTGCTAACAGCTTCTGTCTTGGAGTTCTCAATTTGCGCAACAAAAGTCTTGTTAAGTCCACTGGTTTCATTACAAAAACCTTCTTGTTCAACACTGAAAGATGACACTGATGCCCCAATAGAAAGATTCTGTCCGGTTGCATTTACGGCCGTATCCTTGCAAAGAGCAGTTGTCTTGCCGTTGTTTAGTTCAGCAACACATGAGTCACAGAGCCAGGGGTTTTCACTGCAAGTACATTCTGAGATAACAATGTCGTCTGGCTGCACTGCTCTACCTGGGCACGGAATCTTGTTTGTGTTCTCAGAAATTCCTGACATCACTGTATCATCACCAGAACTGCTGGGCGAAGTCGATGATGAGATCATCAAAACATCTGTACATGATTTATCATCGGAACTTGTACAACTCTTCCCCGCTGCATTGATGATTTTAGTGTCGCACAATGTTATATATCCTGCCCGTGGGCGGTCTCCGGTGTTCAACACCATTTTACATTTTATGCTACCAATGAGTTGCTTGGTATCTGTTGCTTCTGATGAACAATTACTATCTTCAGCATCAAAAATAGAGAGATCTGGCAGAGAATCATCAACACAAAGAGACCTTGATATCTGTCCATTTGCTGAAGGACTTACACATTTAGGCTTCCTCAGCACAAGCCTGCATTGCTTTCTCCTCTTTATAGAAGGCAGAGACAGATCACTGCTGTCTGCACTAAGAGTTGAACTCAATTTGGTACATGTGCCATCAGTGTCAGACGGAGTATCAGGAGACAGTGGCACACAGAAGGGTTTCTTCTGGTTGCAGATAGCCACACCACATGACGCCCGGTCCTTCATAGTTGGGCTTGTCAGTGGTGGAATTCTTGGGAATGTTTTCGTGGTCGTCCCTTGGCAGTTGTTTGAGTCATCAGCTGTGACGTCATCACTGTCCCCTGTTGGAACAAAGACATCATCAGCTTATCCGTTAGAAAAAGCAGTTCTTTCTATATATATGTCCTCTGCTGTCCTAACATATTGTGCTACTTTGTCAAATCAATCATTTTAAGTCAATCAGGCAGCTCCTTTCATCTGTTTTTTAAATAGTTAATTGATATGGAAAATATTTCAACTTGTATCACAAACACAAAAAAACTGCATATATTCACCCAAGCAGAGGGTGCGGACTGGGCAGATCAAAATATATACAAGGAGCTGCAATCATTATAAGATATAAATAATTACAGAATCAAACATCTATGTTCATACTGTAAGCACAATTTGGAGTAATAGATGACAGAAATGAGAACAACTTGACTCGGTGCGCATGGCCAGTACTCCACCATAAAGGTACATGCGAAAATGGCACATCTCAATATTAAATTTTACTCACAAATGACCCATTTGAGTATCATAGTAGTTTAATCAAATCGAATATATCTGGTTTCATTTCAGCTTTTATAAGATTCAGGTAATTTAACTGAAATCTACTCACTTAGATTAACTCAGAATGTACGAAATCTTTCTGATGCATTGTAATTTGTGATGGAACACAACAAATATCCACGGAGGCACTGATCTGATAGTGATCTGTTAACCTTCAACTTTTACAAGGTTTAGTTGAAACTGAAAAGAATTGATTGAAATCTACTCACTGAGATTAACTCAAAATGTGAGAAACCCTTCTTTCAGATCCATTGAAAAAGGGAAAGAACCTTTGTTGTTACCAATATCCATGAAGGCATTATTTAAATTAAACTGTAAAACAAAAATAACAATCAGTCAGCTTAGCCAATTAACCAAAAGAATCAAAGAACCAATAAATATGTTCAGCCAATTAACAGATAGGATTAATTCTACGTTTTTGGGAATTTCTCCAAAGCAAATGCACAGGATAATAGCAATATGTAATTGTAATAGACATTTTTTCTGTAATAGTAATAGAGGAACTTCTTCTTCCATTTAAGATCAGAACTCTATGTTAGCCAGATATAAATGTGGCTAGAGTATTTTCGAGCTGTGATCACTACTGCGTGGCAGTAGTGACTTTTTTCAAAAGTAATAGAGATATATCCTAAAGAAATAAATAATAGTCTATTACGTTTCTATTACATCTAATTGCTGCAAATTTACAAAATATCAGGTTTGTTTAAATGTTATTCAAACTGCTAGTAATTGTAAACAATGTATACAGACTATGGCTGAGCCGTTATTCAAACATGAAAAGACCAGTAGGCTGATCATTTTATGGTTTCAAAAATACCTGCTCAATGAAACAATGCAGGAGTAGCAAGCCAATTACTAATTGTTGGGATGCACCATTAGTATGGCTATGGATTTATACATTCCTAGCACACACAAATGGCATGGTTTCAGATATGTGCAGGCAGGTAACAATTTTTATCTTAGAGCTGAAGCTGAAGCAAGCTCATCACACCCTACCGTTTTTTTATTTTGAACTTCTGAGTTCTGTTTTCCAATTACCACGTGGCAGACCCCTTGTTCAAATTTTAACAAATGTTTTCACCTAACATCTTAAAATGGTATACAAATGTATGTTTAGCCGATACAATGACTACGAAGATTCCATATACAATTCTAGGGTTGGATTGAGGATCACGTTGGAAATAAAACCAGATCGCACCAGCACTAGAAAACGAAGTTCAATTCATTTTCTTTCAATTCCAATTCTAATTCAACTTATTCAAAATCTTTCAATTCCAATTCAACTTGCTCAAAATCTTTCAATTCAAATTCAGGAATTGAATTGGATAATTCCAATTCATTTCTGAATTCACTCCAGCCCTGGTTATTTCAGAAGTGGCAACGAGTGAACAATATTAACAAAAAGTATGGTAGTTCAGGTTTTTACATATTGTAATATTTAAAAAAATGCATTTGGGGATTTTACAATATAATCTAATCTATAATTTTACAATATAATCTAAATCCTGCTTTACTATATTATATCAAGGATCGACCATAAATGATAAATTTCGAAGACGGAACTTAACGGATGCTTTGTATGAGTAAGCTAAGTACCCAAGGTATAAAATTAAATATGCTACAGCAATAAAATCGCACTTTCATTAATGCATTGCATTACTGGACACTAATGTGAGGTTTCATTCGTGATTGGGAGCTGATTAGTGGCTTCCTGTAATAAGAAGATAGATCTTAACTTTCACGATCTAAACGTACATACGTATTAATGTTATGATACATCATGTTTCAATCTTTACTGCTGTAATTGCAACACTGAATTGATTAACATAAATTAATCAGTTTTGTAATTCAATATGCAATAACATTCACTCAATATTACCTTCAATCATCAGCTGGTATGTTGTGGCATCTATTGTGGTTCCACATTTTGTGGCACTATTTATAGCAGGAATTGCAATGCACAGCTTTCAAATTTCTCTGTACTCTTCTTTGGCATTCTAAACGGCGGCATTACTACAGAATTGTGGATACCCTTACTACATAGGTAAAGCACTATTTATTGAAACATCACACCCTCACTGTGCCCTGATTGGTTGCTAGGTATTCATCCAATTGAACACAACACTTTGTTTGCAGCAGAAATCTACATGTGGATGACCACCTATGGTAAGTTTGGACCACAAACAATGCTTACTGCCCATAAGCCTTTATTCAAACAACATGAAAAGCCCTTTATGGCTTCAGGATTCTCCTCAATTACCTCCTCATGGAAACAATGCAAGCAAGAGTAGCAAGTCAATTGTTATGGTCTTCACACATTCTTAACAAGCACAAATCAAAGTAGATGGAATGGAAATCAGAGGGAACACACCCATTGTTTATGTTTACTGGGGGGGGTTCTTAGAAGTTAGAGCAGGAGCTATAGCTTGTATTGATGTCAACATAAGCTCACTGCACTATCTGAGCAGATCTTAAATCAAAACAAGTCATGGTTTTGGGGCTATACACCAAAGAGATAATAAAAACTAGCCACAAGCAACTCAAATCAAGAATATCACACATGGTTTACTCGGACTGTGCTCTAAAAGTTTGAGAATCCGGTCATTTCTCCGAATGACCAAGGGCTGACATGTCAAACAGCGCGACTGATAAGCGCATGCGCAGTTCTATAAAATTGTGGTTACCTAGACTAAAGTGACATATTAAGGGAGGCTGGCATACACTGAACCAATGCAAAGTCTCAAACAAACCTGTTACTTTGCCAGAAAGAACACTAGTTTAGTAAACAAATGCCAAAATATATTACATAAGTTGTGTTTACAAGGAAATAGCCTATTGACAAGAATAGGAATAGATGCATACAAATTGGCAAGAATAGGAATAGATGCATATAAATATATTTTCATTTGGCTAGCGAGCAGGGTTTAAAAAAATCATGATTTTTTTATATTTAAATCTTTTTTTTTTTTTTTGGAATATAGCCATTTATATAGATGTTTATATTTATAAACTCTTTCAAACATGTTCTATTCTAATAGATTTGGGTACTTGTCTTAACAGAGGATTTTTGCTTATATAAAGACATTAGGCAATGTCCACAAGGCCTCACCCCCTGTAGTTGCATAATCTGTCTTGGAAAGGAAAGCATGCTGTGTGTCTGTGGCTGTAGCAGTGTTAATTATTGTTTGCTGAGAGGGTATATTAGCACCTGTCCTCTGTGTACTCTATGGGTATCTAACCAGACTGCAAACTGGTACAGTATTAAACAATTGTCACCAAGACTGTCTTGCTTGAGTCAACATACTGAATTGGTAACAACTAGCACAAGCTCTAAGTGGACTTTAACTCAGGGCTTCCGACTTAAAAATATACTTCCTCTTGAAGACAAGTTTGTGTGGCTTCACTACATTCAGAAATGGAATAGCTCAAACATACACAATGTCATAAAATATTTGACTACCAGGCTATCTGGTGACAATACAACTACACAAGTATGTGCACATTGTGCTTTTGTATTAAAAAAACATACAAAACTTTGTTGATCTCGATGCTTGTAAACAATTATTTGTGTTAAATTCATATAAGTCAGCGATAAAAAAAGAGGAAATCAAAAATCAATGATTTAAATCATGATTTAAATCAATGATTTAAATAAAGTGATTTAAATCAAACAACCCTGCAAGCGAGTATTGCCAGAATACCAAAATGAAATAAAGATGTTGTGTGTTCAACATGGTTTTCCTAGTAAACCACTGGCGTGATATTCTTAATTGTAGTTACAAATGGTTATGTTTCAGTAACACCTACAGATGCATTGGCCAAAAACCATGACTTTTGTTTTGCTCTAAGATCCAAATAATATCAATTGCATACTCATGAAGAAGTACAGAGGAATACTGTTTTCTTTATTTTAAATATATACACACACATACACACACACCCGCCTGCCTGCCCACACGCACGCACACACACATACGTTACACAGATGTTTCATTTTACTCCAACACACGAATGTGAAAATTCATTTATATTTTAATGCAGTGTTGTACCCCTGGTCCGCATATGCGTTTCAATAAAAAATATTTGAATATAGTTTTTTATATAAATATATATATACATATATATATATATATATTATATACATACATACATACATACATACATACACATGTGTATATATAGATATATGCATACATGCATACGTGCATACATGTGCATACATGGGCAAAGACCATAGACATAAATAGAACACCCGTTAATGATGTAACTCTATGGCAGAGACCAATGTGGGTGGAGACCGACAGGTCAAGATCAATGTGGGCTGAGATCAACAATGTGATTTACTTGACTGCAAGATGCCAGCCTCAGATGTTTACATTAAACAGAGATTTGTAGAAGTCATGGAACTTTATAGATGCCATGATTAGCCAACAATTTATCACCCAGCCAGTGAACATTCCAATGTCTAGGCTTCCTGTCTGCCTGAATGATCCACCCTAGTTTGTAGCTTCTATGTTCTCCCTTGACACATTAAACCCTGATCTATGTCTGACTAGTGACTGCAGCCCAGGGGCAAATGATACTGGGTGTAGTACCCTAACTTTCAATCAGCCCTGTGCTCATGCCGCTCATCACTATGTGTGCAAGGGTGGCAGATAGAACTCCTGCCGGACATAACCCCCATGGACAAAACCCAGTTTGCTGCAATACTATGTAACAATCATGTAACAATATTTTGTTTCCATTTCTTTTATTTTTTATACAATATATTCTTAAAATATTTCACACATTCATAGGTTCAATCGAAGTAGTCGAGTGGTTCTAGACCTTTAGGGGTATGTTCCTTGAGATGGTCCATTCCAGCTGGCACATCAGAGAGAGGCAAAAATGCAAGTCCATCCAACATTCTGCAGAACAGTTTAATTTCTTCACTGGAGCAATAGGAAGTGACAAGTCCAAATATCTACTCCTGCTTTACTTCAAAGAAAAATGTATAAAAAAAAGTTTATTTAATTGGGCTTCCTTTAGAAATTCAATCATCACTCTTTGTACTGGGAGTGGCTTCTACAAGCTATTGCAGTCTCTAAATGTGTCTGCTCATCATGAACTACTCTAACTGTTCAAAGAAAAATTTATTACAACTAAATGAAGTAGATTCAATTGGGTTTCCTTTAGAAATTCAAGTATTTCAATCACCACTCTATCTTTTTGTCTACTTACACACACAAAACACATATCCATAATTGAATATTTAAATATTTTCTTTTTGCCACACAAAACATTGATATATTTCATTTTTTTCTCTTTGTCATATCACACTTACAAGACACATCTCCATAATTGAATATTGAAAAAAAAAGCAGGGGTTTTGTCCATTTTCTCATAGGGGGTTATGTCTGAAAGGGTTTTTGTCCAGCAGGGCTTTTGTCCAGGTGGGTTTTGTCCACGGGGGTTATGTACGGCAAGGGTTCTGTCCTACACTCTAGAGCTTCCAGCAATCCAACAGATTTATTCATGAACTGCAGTGCTAACAACCTACTACTGTCTTTGCTTTGTTGACGTAAGTTAAACCAGGCACATCAGTCATAATTGCATCAAATTAATAAGAGGTGATTTTCTAGACAAGATTACAGAAACCAAAAATTATAACAAACACAATATTTTAAACAAGCATTTTACTAAGTTAATTGGGAATTAGTCAATTAAATTAAAACTTATTTAGTAAAGTTAATAAATTAACAACAGTCTTTCTGGTAAAATGTATTCATTAAACAAATTAAACTAACTTGAGTTAAATTAACATCAGTTTACAATTCAAATTATTAACCCACTGTCTGACCCATGCTTGCAAAAGGTGCAGGTGCACAAAGAAATGTACTTGCTTTGAAATGTCTTCTATAAGTAGGGGAAGACAGTGTTAGTTGAGCCACTGGGTTAGTTGAGCCACCCATGTTTCCCAGGAAACTACAGCAGCGACAGTTACATGGTACCACCCAGTGATAGAACATGTTATTAGAACATGATTGACATATAATAGGTTACATTTGTCACAACGGCCAGAACATGTGAGCTAAAAGTATGTTTTTTGATGTTTTTGTAAACTTTTGGTAATTGTGATTAATGTCTGCTGGTGTGTAAACTATCAACACACATGACCAGACTTTTTTTCGTGCACTTACAAATAGTTTAACTAAGCACAGAGAAGAAGATAATTTAGATCACTTCGTACATTAATGAGAAGTTAATTAAATAAGCTTAATTGGCTATTTGAGTCACCCAAGGTCTGAGGGAGGGTTAGTTGAGCAGAACGAAGACGAGTGTTCTTTACCCCAAAATACATCAAGGAATTAATTTTTCAGAACAAATTGGGACATCGGATAGCTCCAAGGCAACTTATTAACAATTAGTGACACTTTTTGTGATTGGCATATTAAGTCTATATTAATTGTGTCAACTTATTAATTAAGCGTGCAAACTTGTCAGAGAATTGTGGTACCCATTGGGTAGATGTGTTGGCTGAGTTGTTATGAATTTTTAGTACGATGCCTACCTACGTAAATTATACAAATAAAGCATTTACGCAACTTACTCTACACTGTGGCTCAACTTACCCCACACCAAGTGTTAGTTGAGCCAGCTTGAATCAACTATATATAATTATCTATGCAAGCTAAATATATTATTTTGGTATGAAATAATCTACTAATAATCATAGTTTATGGAAGTAAAAAACATTTTGACTTATGAATATGATTGCGCCCTAGACATCAAAAAGAATGAAAAATGGCTCAACTAACACTGCCTTCCCCTACTAGAGCTGACGTTGGAGGCAGGTTGCGGACTAATTAGTACTTCAAAAGGCTGTTTGAACTTCACTGATTGCATTTCATGAATTCTCGTAGCATATACATAAATGGTTACCAAAAGATGGTTTACCAAAGAAGATATTAGTTCATTACCAGTTGCTGATGCTAAATTTCAGGAGGCTAAATCTGACTATTTAGGTCCGTTAGTTGTAACTCCAGAATTGGTAGCTAAGAAAATAAAGGCAATGAAGGATAACAAATCACCAGGAGTGGATGGGATTCCTCCAAAATTACTAATGGTAACAGTAGAACAAATCAGTATACCACTTGCAAGAGTATTCAACTTGTCATTAAAAGGGGGAGTTGTTCCGTTTGAATGGAAAGAAGCAAACATCATACCATTATTTAAAAAGGGTTCGAGAAATAAGTAAGAAAATTACAGACCAGTGAGTTTAACGTCAAAACGTGTAAATGCCTACATACAGGACATGGGAACTTGAATGTAAACTATAAAATGGGAGATACTGTTCTGGGTACTACTGTAAAAGAAAAGGACTTAGGAGTTACAATAAGCGCTGATATGAAAGTTTCAGAGCAGTGTGGTATTGCAGCTTCAAAGGGTAATCAAATTCTTGGATTGATTAGAAGAAACATAACATACAAGGGAAAAAAGTTAATTATACCTCTTTATAAAGCAATAGTTAGACCTCATTTAGAATACTGTATACAAGCATGGAGACCATATCGTAAGAAGGATATAGATACGCTTGAACGCATACAAAGGAGAGCAACTAATATGATTCCAGAACTGAGAGACATTAGTTATGAAGAACGCCTGAAAGAATGTGGCTTAACAACTCTAGAGACAAGGAGGTTAAGAGGAGATCAGATTGAAGTTTTTAAGATATTGAATGGGTATGAAAATATTGATAGAAATATGTTTTTCTCACTCAAGAAGGATAGCAGAACTAGAGGACATGAGTTAAAATTTGTAAAGGATCAATGTAGATTGGACATCAGGAAGCACTCGTTCTCACAGAGGACAATAAATGAATGGAACAAATTGTCTACAGATTGTGTAACTGCTAGCAGTGTGAATATGTTTAAAAACAAGGTTGACACATATCTCAGGAGGGCGGGTTATAAGTAGATGAACATTGTTGGACTCTCGATAAGCCAATGGCTTCCTTGTCCACTTGCCATCTGGGCCTTTGGCTTGGATGGCAAATCTTGTTAAATCTTGTTAAATATCTGAGTTCATATTTGGTTCTATGGAATAAATATGTATGTGACTGAATAATTTGAAATAAAGAAACTGCAGAAAAAATGATGCTGTTGGACTACTTTTAAAGTCAAAGTAATAATGACAATGAGGGGTTTTGTCCATGAGGGGTTTGTCCATGAAGGGTTATGTCCATGAGGGGTTATGTCCATACCTCACGTCTTTCACGCATGACAGTGGATTACAAACTACAGACTGAATTATTTGGATCACATTTCTTTCTGAAATTTCTTATTACAGTATGCAGACGGTATGTCACAGAATACATATGTAGCGAGGTTAATACATGTTTGTTTTAAATCTTAAGTTATTAGCAGCAACCAATCTATGGCAGCAACTCAGATCTAATTCAGATCTAAATTGGAACTGTCAGATAATTAAGAAAGTTTATTCTGTGCCAAGGGCTACAAGACGTACGCCACAACTGCATGGCTAAAGAATGGACATTACCCCATTTTACTATAAATAAGAACAAAACCCCACGCATTAAGGTGAACTGACCCATTATGTTAATGATTCCTTTCTGATGGGTTCCATTTGATTGCATAATTTAACTGAATAGTTAAATGTTGTTTGTCAGTCAGTGCCATGTGGTGAAAAAAAAATTTTTCAATGCATGGGCTTTCCAATTGTGTTTTTCTTTAATTACTAACCTTTTTGTATGATACAAAATGCTTAAATTTGCCATTGCTGTTTGTAATCTTTTTCTGGTGAGCTATGTGAAGTAAATCATGCCAGCTACTAAGCTAGTGTCTTAACTCTGTTCGATATGTCATGTCAAGGTGCCACTCATTTAAACCATTTAGCAAAGAATGTCCATACATTCAGGCCAGCGACTTTTCCAGACAGAGGAATTGGCTTCCCAATAGTCTGAATTTAACTAGGTAGAATGAACTGAAGGTGTTTTATCTGGAGGAAGTTTTGAATTTAGGGTGTTTTGTGCAGACAGTGTTTTGTCCATAGGGGCTATAATTGTATGCAGGGTAAGAGATGGGTACCGGTATAGGAAGGAAAAAGCAGGACAGGTCATGGGTGATGGCATGGGAGGTGCTGTTCTTGTGCATGTGCGAAGGAAATTGCCTAGAAGAGGGAACGTTGGCCATCATTGATAAGTACAGGAGGTTGGTCAAGACACTTAAAGAGGCACTGATTGGACAGATTGTGTTGTTGGGGATATTACCAGCAATAAGAGGCAGTGATCAAGATTATAGGAACTGTAGGAGGATGGCGATCAACACACAAGTACAGAAGGTATGTATGGAGGAGGGAGTAGGTTTCGTAGACATGTGGTTTAACTATGTGGGAAGAGATGACTTTTTCATGATAGATGGGCTTCATCTGACTGGGAAGGGTACTGCAGTTCTTGGGTGTGAGTTTGTCAGGGTTGTCGATGAGGGCACAGGTACTGTAAGTTATATAAACTAGATGCGCAGGGGGAACTGACAGAGAAAACTCAAAAGAGTACAAATACACACCCAAAGAAATGTACACCAATGATTCCAAAAAATTAACTTAAATGTGTATGTTTAAATGCCAGGAGCCTAGTAAATAAAAAAGCAAGATAGACATTATGGTAGCAGATACTGACCCTAAAGTAAAAGGTATCACAGAATCATGGGCAAACAAAGATATAGTAGATGCTGAGTTAGCACTGACAGGCTATGTAATTTTTAGGAAGGATAGACAAGAAAGAAGGGGAAGTGGAGTAATTTTATATATCAAACAATCTATGCAAGCATATGAAATAACACAGAAAAGCGAAGCAGATTGTAACAAAGCAATTTGGTGTAACATGGTTACCAAGAACTCAACATTAACAATAGTAATTTATATCGTAGTCCTAACATAGGACAAGAGGAAGATGTAAAACTACAAAAGACAGAGAGTAATAGTAGATGGTGAGATTTCAAACTGGAAATCTGCACGCACGCACGCACGCACGCACGCACGCACGCACGCACGCACGCACGCACGCACGCACGCACGCACGCACGCACACAGTAGTCCCTCTCTTATAAGGCCCCCTCGCCAATGGCCACCCGGATTACGCGGCCATATTTTCATTGCATTAGCGTTGTCTAATACGAGTGTAGGACAGTTGCCCAGTGGACACTTGCCAAGTGGTAAAAAAAAATCCAAAATATAATAAACAAAATTAATTTTTTATGATAATAATATTTTTTTTTTAAACTGTTATATTTAACAAAACACCAACAAGATCTTCATGATGCAATACTTTATTAATATGATTTACATAACAGACCTATGTAATATGCCCACATTCACGCCAATGTCAATACATATATCATAGTTCATACTTGTTTGTATAAGTGTTCATACAAGTCTAATGTTGTGGGAAACAGAACGAAGGAAGTCGCCAACCTCCTTGTCCTGATCAACAAAGTCTTGGCACAAAGTGCGAAGCCGGGTTTGAAGTTGCTGTGTTGCTCGCTTAACCCGTTTGCGTGGAGGTTGGCCATTCTGGTCTTGTAGGATGGCGGTGTCAACAAGGGCATGGTCTTTCCGTAGGGCATTGATCAGCATCCACACAGATGGGTGAGAGTGGCCGATGAGCTGCTGGAAGCCAACATTCCAGGATTCACAAAGGTTGTTGGTACGTGCCTGGTCATTCAGTGTGGCGATGTGGGTGTTCCACAGTGGTGGAGGGAACTGAGGAGGAACACGACGAAAGTTTACACTGGGAATGTCACTGTCTGGATCTGCAGGTGCTCTCATTCGACGATAGGTACCTGTCACGTAGGTTGAGTCGAAGTACGAGAGTAGATCATCAAGGCCAGGTTGATCAGGAATGTTCTCACGCAGAAACTGCATGCCATCACTAACACGGTCCATAGGTAGGAAGGCGAGTCCGTCCATCATGCCGACGAATGAACGAACATCCCCAGACTCACGATACAGGTTGGTTAGTCCGAGCTCCTGGACTTTCCTCCAGGTAGATTGAGTAAGGTGGTAGAAGCAGCCTTGGGTGGATACATGGTCTCCGAGGACTGATGTCACAGCCTGGAGAGCTGCCTTCTCAAAGTCGGTGATCACTGTGGTGGGATCTGGATATAGATCGTACTCCTCACACTTGGTGAGAACAGCTTGCAGGAGCTCCTCGTACATACTCTGCTGCTTACCAGAGAGTAGGGCGTAGACACAGGAAACAGCACTGGTCCCAATGGGTGCACGGATCACACAAGAGTGAAGATACTTGGGGCTACGGAGAAAGTGCCATCCATAAACCATGTGTGGCTGCGAGCGAGGAGTTGCAGACTGCGTTGGCTGGCGAAGACAACAATGCGATCACGACTATCAGGACCACTGTCGTGGATCAGGAATGGGCGTGGGTTATCACCTCCAGTGGTTTGCCACTCGTCTGGAAGGACAAAGTCACTGAGCGAGTCTGGATCCTTGGGGAGAGTACCACGCCGTGTACGTCTGATGCTGCGCTTGGAGGATGCCAGGTTACCGATGTTGGTGCGTACTGTCTCAGATGAGTCGAGGAGAACCTGAGATAAGATCTGGTTTGGTCTCCCTTGGCAAGTTGTAGCTAGTTCCTTCATCTTAGAGCATGCTCTGGCTACACTAACTGCCACATCAACAGCGGCATGGTTGTGTTCCACAGAGGAGTGAATCTGAGTCACCTGGAAAGACACAATAAAAACATATATTAGCTTATATATCATACCAAATGTATTGAAATAACATTTTAAAATAAAACTGACTTATTTAAGTTATTTAATACATATATTATATACCTTATATGTTATATATAACTTAGATTATGTTCATACTTACATCCATATCTGTGCTCACTGCCCCCTTGCATGAAAGAGAGCGTGCTTTGTAACAAGCCCACCGGATGGAGGCCTTCTGTTTCACCTTAACAGTGTACATATGGCCATCCAGACAGAGTTTGTCTCCACCCCTAGAAGTCTTAATAAGCTCAAGTGTGGGATCCATAGTGAATATCAGTTAGCAAATATATACAGGTGACGATAGCAAGTGATCAGTTGTATATCTGAGAGAAGATGCTGCTGTATGTGGAATATCTGGAGGTATATATACACAAGCTGACCATGGAAGCCACAGTAATTTATTTTAATTGGGTATCATGAAGCCATGTGAGGTGTACTCATAATTGCAATTTTAACCAATTGATAGCAATTCCCTATCCAGGGTAACCCCAATTGCATTGGGACTGGGTTCAGAAGCTCCATCAACTTAAAAGCTGGGCAAACTGTTACATTTTAATTGTCTAACAAAGAATTGAATCCTAAATCAAGTAATATAATAATGTTTTAACAATAAATGAAGGAATATAATAATGGTCAAGTAATATTTTCTTACCATCATATTTATTTAATACCGTCATATTTAATACATTCATGGGAAAAAATTGCCACTGGGCAAGTGTCCACTTTTTCATTTTACCACTGGGCAAGTGTCCACTGGGCAACTGTCCACTGGGCAACTGTCCGTACCCCGTCTAATACAAACCACTCCTCACTAGCGGCCACCCGGCTAACACGGCCAACGGCCGGGGTTACAGGAAGAGTCTACCCCTCGGCAGCGGCCAATCGGCAGCCGAAACTGCTATTTTTAGTCACAAGACGATGTTGATGTTTATAACAAATTAATTAGGCCTACCATACAAACTCGTTGTGCTGAGTTGGCATTCGTACTTGTGTTACAAATTACATTATCTATGACAAATCAACTGTTATTTTCCTAACATGCCAACACACACGTTATTATTGAATTAATATTCTTGGCAAAATGGGGAATGCAGGGGGAGTCAAATGCAGAGCCGAATAAATCCAAGGCACGTGCCAAGGCCCCGCCAGGGCAGGGCGGAAAGGCGGCAAACCTGGCGGCCGCACCCGCAGGGTAAAACGAACTTGCATTTCTTGTCAAGAACGCACAAGACGTTTACATTGTATTGATGTTTGTACTCACCGTCTGCTTCTACACAGATCACGCTATCGTCAGAGCTATTGGCCATTTGTATTAAAACAAAACGACTGAACTACCGTTATTTTGCAAGTTTGCGTGTGTGTTACAAAGCGGCTTTCGCCAGAGGGCGGCTCTTAACTGCTGACCAGCCCACTATGTGGAGCCACAGTTATTCGGCGCCGACCACAATTTTTTTTACAGACCGGGGTAATGACAATAATATTATCTAAAATATTGTGGCAAAGCGCATCCCGGGATGAAGCGCACACCACTTATTTCGGCAAATGCCGCTTTCATGGGCACAATCTTTGTATCAAACGATGCAACACAATTTGGTTACGTTCGATCTTAGCAGAAACAGCACGCCAAGATTCAAGAAGGTTATATATAAAGTTTGAGGTTTTTGCCGATATATAATATGATATAATTATGATAACAAATTCAAAAGCTTTAAACGGTCCTATGGCATACGTACTATAACTGAAAAAAAATGTGAAGTAGCTATTTAGATGTCACTAAGTCTTGCTATAGTAGATGTCACTGGTTCATACGAACAATTAATAACATGGCATATGCTTTTTTTATGATCCATTCAATGTGGGGCAAAGCGCACCCCTGAATTGGGGCAAAGCGCACTGACACTGTAAATCACAGTGGGAGTGGTTGTTGAAAATGAATCCGTTTAATACATGCACAGCATTTTTACAACTATTTGTGGGATAAACCCCCACTTACCCGGGGTATGTTAACTGATTAATAAACAGCTGTAATCATGTGCTGTTTGTTTGAACATTGTTTGGCTATGTCCAAAATGTGAACAGAGAGAGAGAGACCATGTATCATGAGGAGAAGTTACTCCCATTTTGATCTATGTACAAGACTTACATACGGGTACCCCGTATAACAAGACTTACATAGGGGTATCCCGTATAGCACGAGTGTTAAAAAACAATTCCTATATGCTTATATATCCCAACTTGTATAGTTACATACTTTTCTTCAATCCATTTCAGCCTGCCTGATACTGGCCTTTTCATGGTGTAGCTTAGGCATATGAGTATCGGCTGTGAAAAGGGCTGCATCACGTGTAATGTCACAAAACATGTTTTGTTGTGGCTTTCTTCTATTTGTCACTATTGGTCTACTTCACCAGACAATTTACTGCATCCAAACAAATGTGTATTTCATTTTGCTAATGGCTAAGAATCACACAATTTTGTAGTGTGATTTGATGTTCATATTATGAATGGCTTGAATATGGTTGATTACACATATGTAGTACAATTACAATTCATATAAAATAACAGATAGTCAAGTTGGAGCCTCCTGTGCTGAACTTACCTACATTTTTACACAAGATCTATTTAATTAATAATGTAATCATATTTTATATTAGGAGGAAGACAGTGTTAGTTGTGCCCCTGGGTTGTTTGAGCCACCCATGTTTCCCAGGAATCTACAGCAGCAACAATCACATGGTACCACCAAGTGATTGTACGTTATTAGAACACGGTTGACATACAATAAGTGCCATTTGTCACAATTGTCAGAAAATGTGAGTTAAAAGTATGTTTTTAAATTTTTTTTAAACTTTTGGTGATTGTGAACCACCCAAGGCCCAATGGAGGGTTAGTTGAGCCACCCAATGGAGGGTTAGTTGAGCCACCCAATGGAGGGTTAGTTGAGCCACCCAATGGAGGGTTAGTTGAGCAGCAGTTAAAGAACAAAGATGAGTGTTCTTTACTCCAAAATCCATCAAGGAATAAATTTTTCTTAACAAATTGGGACAAAGCAATATGTTAGCAGTTAGTTATACTGGTTGCGATTAGCTTATAAGTCTATATTAAGTGTGCCGACTTATTAATTATGTGTGTAGACTTGTCAGAGAAGTGTTGTACCCATTGGGGATGACGAGTTGTTATGACATTTTATTTCAAGGCGTACATAAATTATACAAATAAAGCATTTACCCAACTTACAAGACACTATGGCTCAACTGACACCAGGTGTTAGCCAGGTTTCCCAATAAATTTGATTCCAAAATAAATTTGTACAATACACCAGTAAGTCTAATTCCCCAATAAATTAGCATTTTCAAAGAAACCATGAAACAGAGTATGACAATTAGCAAATTTACATCAATATAATTATCAATCTTAATCACCATGTCATTTTGTCATGATTTGTGACATTAAGTTTGCAGTTTCATGAATTTTACACAATGTCATATGTCACAATAAGGCAAAAAGCAAACAACATGTTTATTTTATGATAGCAATAACATTTATGTATACATGTACACACTCAGAAATAACAATATACATAACAGTATAAAAATCACTTATAATAGGGTAAACAAAATGTTTTCCCATAGCATCAGCACCAGATGAATTCAGCGTTTCTGTCTGTTATGGAACTACTACCGTTTTAAGTTGTGCAACCATCCACTGTGTGACACTGTAACACAGTCCGACATCTTGGAAATTCACAATTTTGAGGAAAACAATTATTAACATGACACCATGGGGTTTTAACATAATTATCGGAGAGAATTAGTACAGTTTGTACAAATAGGTACAAATGTTGTACAAATAGGTAAATGTTGACAATTGCGAACAGCCCCCAAGTGGCAAATCAGTATCAACACATCAATATGGCATCTCCTAGCAATTAGTCTTTAGCCTGGTTCATTAGACATGGATCACTGCATCCAAACAAATATGTTTTTCATGTTAATGGTTGGCAGGAGTATAACAGTCATTCCTGGTTCTGTTTGTCTGCAGTATCACATGAGATTGGGAACTTTGAGGGTTATAAAATTTATAGATTTCTATAGAATTCTACAGAGTATAGTAGAATTTTTATAAAAACCTATTGAATACTACAGATTCAACAGAATTAGTTTACGCCTACTTAAATTTTCTATAGATCTATATAATTTTTTTTTAGAATTTTACAGACCATAGCAGAATATTGCATAGAAAACTATTTTACAGAAATGTCCGCAAAAATTGCCTGGGGTTGGTACATAGGTTCATACTGTGAATGGTTCGAATAAGGCTGACTAAACCATGCCACTTTGTGGCACATTAGTGTAGTCGACAATGAACTCCGGGTAGCACTGCGCATTGTCAAATATCACAAAGATGCTTGGATCACTAATGTTATTGATGCATGAGTCAAAGCTTTTCCCATAGGGGTCGCCGGCATTGAGAGGTGGCGGCTTGCATAATGAACTGTAGCCTTGAGCACACATGCCTACGAGGACGCGGGCTATAAACATTGTATGTGTCGCTGAGGTGTCACTTGCTGCTTCCAACGAGTGCATGGGTACATGTGTCATAGGCACTGCTGCTCCTGTGAAAGGCCACAGTGTATTGCTAAAGTGCATCTGAAATTGCTGCCGGAGATTTGTCAGAGCAGTGAGGGATTTTGCATTGTCAATAGTGGTGTATTTGTGGGCGTAGCTCGCATCACGGGCAAAGTATGAACCTGCAAAGAAAAATATGTGGACAGGTAACAGAGTTTCTTATTATTGGTACACAAAAGCAACATGGTAAACGTTATTGTTTTTAAAATTTCACACAGGTCGTCTCAGCGTGGAATTTAGGTGTTAACTTTGATAACATAATTAAATTTAGACAGCATATTTCCCAAACATGTTGTTGCTGCCTTTAAGACATTCGTGACATTTGCCATGTTCACCAGTATATGTCCATTTCTGTCGCCAAAACTATTGCAACTTCTCTTGTTAATGCAATTCCCTTTTTCACGATATTGCTCTCAAGGACATCTTGAAATGTCAACGCATGAAAATTATTTGGTATGAGTAGTTACCCAGTGTCCTCATTTCTCTCACTCAGTGCCAATTCTGAAATCATTGCATTGGTTCCCTGTCCGATATCGCATTATTTTCAAGATCTGTACAATTACCTATCAAGAACTTTCATCCAATCAACCAGCATGTTATAGATTCACTGCTCACTAATGCAAGACAGCCCAGACAGCTTCGATCATCTAGTTCTAATCCATTCCCAGTGTTAAGACAAATGTCAGAATTAGAGCTCTCTCAGTTTCCGTAACCAACTCTGTGGAACTCACTTCCTATTAAGTCGGCAGGAAATATAGTAACATTTTGCTGTCAACTATAAACCAACCTGTTTAAACTTGCTTATCCTCCATAGCTCCAACACCAACTCGACTTCTCTGGGAAGCATACAGCCATGCTGCAATTACTGCATAATTACTGCATGAAGACTATTCATTAAAATATCCACCACTGTCTATAGCCAGGTACTCATTTATACAGCTGAGTGAACTGAGCCAACTTAGAGTCAATGAAATTGCCCAAACTTCAAAACAGCAGCAAGAGGACTGGGTTATCTCGACTGAGTGTCCAATGTTGTAACCATACACTTCCACGCACCTGTGTTGAAACTATTGGCCCTACTCACTGCTTGGTTGATCATTAACCATGTTGCATGATTGAATATAATAATCTAAAACCATATTAACCTGGCTATAGGCAATGGTTGATATAATGTGAACGAATAGTCTTCGCACAGTAATTGCAATGTGGCTGAATGCTTCCCAGAGAAGTCAAGTTGGTGTTCAAATGAGCAGGTCTGATAGGGGTTGAAGAGTTAAGTGCTTTCAACAGTCCTACGGACTGGATACTTTATTATATAGGAAATTAACTTTGTTCCTTTATATAACGTGCCATTTAGAGGCACATATTTACAAAAATATTAACAAAAACAGTCTGGTTCTGACATGAAATACCTGTCATCTGAAAATAATTAGCTGGTATTCAGAAGACTTAGTTGAGTTGGAAAAAAAAGATGTTCATGGTTAGATATACTTATTCAAAAACAGTTTAAGTTTGAAACAAGGGGTAAAGTACTGTACCCTTTCCGTAGGCAGTGCCATGTCTGCCACAGAGCCGCCAGTCGAAGTTGTTTTTGCAAATGGCCTCAACGACAGTCTTGGACGTTCCATGGAAGAGATATGTTTCAAGTAGGCTGTCAGCTCCGTTTATCCGCATCATCTGCTTCCTTTTCCTGCATGAGAACGCAACGAAACATTATATACGGTAGTACTATTAATAAAAGATGCTACTCAAAACATATGAAAATTTTTACTTTGTCACAATATCAATAAAAAACATTCAAAAGTGCATATGCATACATATGGTCGATTCCAGCGAAATCAATGCAAGAATTGCCCCTCAGCAAATTTTACTGATGTGCTCCATTTTTTCAAAAACTTTTCCAGTAAAATGCAAACATACAGAGGTATTTCAGAAAAAATTGCCAAAGGATAGGGTGAAAACCCTTGAAATAGATCAGTGTAGTTGAAGTAGAGTTTTTATCAATGTTATTTCTTTTAAAAAAAAAACAGGTTTGGCCTGTTTAGAAAGGACATCAGTGCATGTAATAAAACATACATTTATTGCAATCTTTATTATTTTCCATGATAGTAAACAATATTGGAAGTGGCTAAAGATCCTTTCCAAAATGGAAAGGTTATTTAGCCTGGGGTGAAGTTTAAGCTAGTCTTTCCAAAATATAATTATTCCTATCCTGTATTTACTCAACTACAGGCCTGTATAACCTTATTTGCTTTATTTTCCTCATATTTGCTGTATTATTCCCCTCGTATGCCAACTCTAGTTGGATGGGCATCAGGATCTAAGTTTTTTATTTTTGTGTAGATCATGTACTAGTTGTGTTAAATATATCATAAGAAACCCCTCATGGTCATTATTACTCTGACCTGAATAGTATTGAAAAAACAAAATTTATTTCTGCAATTTGTATATTTCAAATTATTCAGTCACATACATATTGGCACTTCATAAAATGAGAAATAATAATAATCATCTGGCATGGTGATGTGACGTGTGACTCTATGACTGTCTTGCTCTATGTTGACAGAGAGGGTTCATACTAGTTGGTCAATACCCATTTCATCTACTGCAATAATTCACTGAATCCCAGCACAGTGATGTTTTCATTGTTGAAATATTCAACATTCAATGCACACATGTATAGGTGGTGATGTGATGATACTGATTCTATATATAGCAAGTGTGCAGATAATTTTATACGTAATCAGCTAGATCATTGTTATTTTTCCTATTTAATACATATGAAGTGTCAATATGTATGTGATAATTAAAAATAAATAAATTGCAGGAAAATTTTTTGTTATTGCACTGTTAGTAAATTCAAAATAAAATACCCATTAGGGGTTTATCCATTAGGTTTTTTCCATGAGGGATTATGTCCATACCCCATCTAATTTCTACCAAAAATCTTTACACTTTCCAAAATTTCTACATTAAATGAACAGTAATAATATAATTGTACATAGTTAAAAAACAAATACATTATTTAACAAGATTTGCCATCCAAACCAAAGGCCCAGATAGCAAGTGGACAAGGAAGCCATTGGCTTATCGAGAGTCCATCAGTGTTCGTCTACGTGTAACCCGCCCTCCTGAGATGTGTCCAACTTATAACCCGCGCTCCTGAGATATGTGTCCAACTTATATGTTTAAAAATAAGGTTGACACATATCTCAGGAGGGCGAGTTATAAGTAGATGAACATTGTTGGACTCTCGATAAGCCAATGGCTTCCTTGTCCACTTGCCATCTGGGTCTTTGGCTTGGATGGCAAATCTTGTTAAAACTTGTTTTTAAACATATTCACGCTGCTAGCGGTTATACAATCTGTAGATAATTTGTTCCATTCATTTACTGTCCTCTGTGAGAACGAGTGCTTCCTGATGTCCAATCTACACTGATCCTTTACTAACTTTACCTCATGTCCTCTAGTTCTGCTATCTTTCTTGAGACATAAAAACATATTTCTATCAATATTTTCATACCCATTCTATATCTTAAAAACTTCAATCTGATCTCCTCTTAACCTCCTTGTCTCTAGAGTTGTTAAACCACATTCTGTCAGGCGTTCTTCATAACTAAGGTCTCTCAGTTCTGGAAAATGTTTAGTTGCTCTCCTCTGTATGCGTTCAAGTGTATCTATATACTTCTTACGATATGATCTACTCGCTAGTATACAGTATTCTAAATGAGGTCTAACTATTGCGTTATACAGAGGTATAATTAGCTTTTTATCCTTATAAGTTATGTTTCTCCTAATCAATCCAAGAATTTTATTACCCATTGAAGCTGCAATACCACACTGCTCTGAAACTTTCACATCAGCACATATTGTTACTCCTAAGTCCTTTTCTTTTACAGTAGTACCCAGAACAGTATCTCCCATTTTATAGTTTACATCCAAGTTCCCATGTACTGTCTGTAGGCATTTACATATCTGAAACTTTAACATCTGCCATTTCTCAGACCATTTCACTAATCTGTTTAGATCGTTTTGTAAATGTTGTTTATCACCATCAGTGTTAACCTTTCTAAACACTTTTGTGTCATCTGCAAATTTCAGTACATTACTTGTTGTATTGTCGTCCAAGTCATTGATATATATTAAGAATAATAAAGGTCCTAATACTGATCCTTGTGGTACCCCACTCAAAACTGATTTCCAGTTTGAAACTTCTCCATCTACTACAACACGCTGTCTTCTGTCAGTCAGCCATTGTTCTATCCAGTCAATTAAGCCAACTCTGATACCATGGGCTTTTAGTTTAAGTAGTAATCTTTGATGTGGCACTTTGTCAAAAGCTTTCTGAAAATCTAAGTAGATAATATCTATTGGCGATCCCTCATCAATCCACTTAGTGATTTCTTCCAAAAAACATAACATATTTGTTAAGCATGACCTCGGTTTTAGGAATCCATGTTGAGATGAATTTAATAATTTACCGGTATGTCCAACAAGGAAGTCCACCATATGGTCTTTAATGAACCTTTCTAATAATTTACAAATCACTGACGTTAAACTCACTGGTCGGTAATTCTCTGACTTATTTCTCGAACCCTTTTTAAATTAAATAATGGTATGATGTTTGCTTCTTTCCATTCAAAAGGAACAACTCCCTCTTTTAATGATAAGTTGAACACTCTTGCAAATGGTATATTATATAACACAACTAGTATATAATCTACTCGTTACAAAATACCTACCACATTCGACTTAATAAACACACAGTACGCTTGAAAAAAAATTGGGCCATGGTAAACATTTGTGTATATATAATACATACACAAAGACGCATGCACGTACTTACACAGAGTAAAACTGCCACAAGGCTGGGTTCTGTACACGTTGAATCCGCACCACCTTGGCACGTGGTGTGTGCATGGTACGATGAAACATTGTCAGCAGTCTCTGGTGCATATAGCTCCCTTGTGCTATATCGACTGTCTTCATTTCCTGCAATGTGCTAAAAATTGTCATACAAACAAAAGGAAGGCTGTCTCAATATTGTCTGCTTTTCTGAAGTTTAGGCAATGTTGTTTATCCCATTTTACTTTTGAAAGAGACATTAAAAGTCAGATCCCGACTACCATGTTGTCTATGCTAAGCGGATATGGCAAAAATAGGATGTAGATTACTGGAAACCAAAATTCTGTTCAGTGGTAAAAGTCGGTAATGGCCTATGTTCTGTCAGGGAATGAAAAGACTTAAAGGTGCTTAATCAATTAGATTTTTTTGCTAGTCTCATTTCAAATTAATTTTGTGAAAAACCAAACCTACCTAGTATACACTGCAGCATGCTAGCTCATTTATGTTTTGTATGTAGTTTTTGTGAAATCATCAAACAAACTATTAAATTAGTTAATGCTTGTTCAAGCATTAACTGAAGTAAAAATCGAAATGCTAAAAAATGACATGTTATCGGCAAGAGGATGGAGGTCATGCCATTGATCAGCATTGATCCACACAGTGTTTACCATTTTGGATATCCACTATTTTGATCCTTACCAGATTTAACAACTAAAGTTAATTCTTTCGATGATTTGAACAAAAATAGGCATTGTTTTATTAAATCGACTGCGGATGTTACACAAACTATTCAAACACTACATATTTGAACCGGATTTGCGATAGACTAAATCAGTTGAGGAAGCAGAAGCAGCAGATTTAACAACATTGCCATCCCAAACAACAAGTTCCAGATGGCAAGTGGACAAAGAAGCCATTGGCTTATCGAGAGTCCAACAATTTTCTCATCTATATGCCCTTATCAAATATCTGTCAATTCTATTTTTAAACATATTCACACTACTAGCATTAACACAATCATTTGGCAGTTTGTCCTTTATCACCCTCTGTGAGAAAGAGTACTTTCTCATCTCCAACCTACACCGCTCCTTAACTAATGCTGCTTTGTGTCCTCTGGTTCTACTGCCTTCTTTCAGTTTGAAGAACATATTCCTATCCTCATAACCGTTCACTAATTTAAACACTTCTATTTGGTCTCCTCTTAGTCTCCTGGTCTCTAGTGTTGTCAAACCACATTGTAATAAGCAACTTTCGTAACTAAGGTCTCTCAATTCTGGAATCATTTTAGTTGCTTTTCGTTGTATTCTTTCTAGCTTGTCTGTCCTTTTTACGATATGGCCTCCATGCTTGAATACAATATTCCACATGTGGAACTATTGCTTTGTACAGGGGTACAATTAGCTGTTTCTCCTTATACGTGATAGTTCTCCTAATTAGCCCTAGAATTTGATTTCCTTTCAAAGCAGCAATCCAACATTGCTCTGAAACTTACATGTCAGCACTAAATGTTACTCCTAAGTTCTTTTCTTGTGTGGTTCTACCTTGTACAGCATCCCCCATTTTACATTCTTCGTCCATGTCCTATGTGCATGTATAAATTTACACTTCCCAAAATTGAATAACATTTGCCATTTTTCTGACCATTTAACTAATTTATCCAGATCATCCTGTAAACTTTGTTTATCTGTATCATTAGTTACCTTTCTGAATACTTTTGTGTCATCTGCAAATTTGAATACTTTGCTAGATATATCATCTTAATCATTTATATATATATATTAAAAACAGTATAGGGCCTAATACTGATCCCTGTGGTACCCCACTCAAAACCGATTTCCAGCTTGAAATCTCACTATCTACTATTACTCTCTCTCTCTGTCTTCTGTGTGTAAGCCACTTTTCTATCCAGTTGATTACATCATTACCTATACCATGGGCTTTTAGTTTAAGTAACAATCTTTGATGTGGCACTTTAGCGAAAGCTTTCTGAAAATCTAAGTAGACAACATCCACTGGTGACCTGTCATCTACCCACTTTGTAATTTCTTCAAAAAAACACAAGAGATTGGTTAAACATGACCTTGCTTTTAGGAACCCATGTTGAGATGTATTTATTAATTTATGTTTCACAAGGAATTCCACCATGTGGTCTGTAATTAATGTTTCAAGTAATTTACATACAAATGATGTTAAACTCACTGGTCTGTAATTCTCTGGCTTGTGCCTCGATACCTTCTTAAATAGCAGCGTAATATTTGCTTCTTTCCATTCTGAAGGAACTATTCCTTCTTCTGGTGACAAGTTAAACAATTTTGCACGTGGTGTACTAATTTGCTCAACAATTTCCTTAAGCAGTTTTGGTGGTATCCCATCAACTCCAGGTGATTTATTATCTTTCATCTTCTTACTTTTCTGTGCTATCATTTCAGGAGTTACAAATAATTGCCCTAAATGTTCTGATTTATTGCCCTCAAATTTAGTAAATGGAACTGGAAGTGAGCTGATATCTTCTGTGGTAAAAACTTAGCTGAAATACTCATTCAGGACCTCTGCCATTTGAAACTTGTCTGAAATTATGTTTCCCGTGTTGTTTTCCAGTGGTCCGACCTTATCTCGAACTTTCTGCTTACTCCTTACATAAGCATAGAAACTCTTGCTGTCCTCTTTTATATTACCTGCCAATTTTTTTTCAAAGGTTCTTTTAGATTTTCTAATTTCAGTTGTAGCTAGGTTAAGTGCCTCTTTGTAATTTGCACAGTCTTCATCCTTTCTGGTACGCCTATAAACCCTCCACATAGTTTGCTTAAACACTATTTTTCTAATAGCTTCTTTTGACAAGTGTTTCTTTCTAGACTATTTTACTTGTTTTCTCATTTTCATATTATAGAATACCGGGTATTCCAACATTCAATTGCGGTCTTATTCATCAGCATGTTATTCCAATCTAGGTTTGCTAAGTATTTTCTCATATCTTTATAGTTACCTTTGTGGAATACTTTCTGATTTTACATTGATGTTAAAATGTATTTGATTATGGTCACTGTTACCCAATGGTTCATGTATTTTTACATTGTCCACTAATTCTTTTTGTGATGATAAAACTATATCTAATACATTTTTCCCCTGGTTGGTTCTAGCACGTGCTGAGTAAGGAAGCTATCCTGAATTAAAAATAGAAATTGCTTGTCCTCACCCCCTGTACTCTCTAGAGATTTCCATTGTATGTGTCCATAGTTAAAATCTCCCATTCTGATACATTCCCCTTTACTAACTTCCTTTATAGCATTTTGCATTTTTGTGTTATCCTCTTCGTTTATGTTTGGACTTCGGTAAACTAATCCAGTAGTTAATTTTGTATTTCCTGAAACTATTTTGCACCAAACAGCTTCATTGTAATCTGCTTTCCTTTCTAGTTTTATTTCGTAAGCCTGAATAGATTCTTTGACATATAAAATAACTCCCCCTCCCCTTCTTCCTTTTCGATCTCTCCTAAACATTACATATCCTGTCAATCCTAATTCAGCATCTGTTATGTCTGTGTTGGCCCATGATTCAGTAATACCAATTATGTGAGGGTCAATATCTTCTACCATAATGTGTAATTAGTTTTTCTTATTTACTATACTCCTAGCATTTAAACACACGCATCTATAACCTGTTTCAGACATGTTTTTCGGACATTCTGTTATTGGTTTATCTGTACTAGTGGCCTCTGGTCCTGCTTGATGCATCTCCAAGTAACCCCTGCACTTCTAGTTTAAATAGTGTTTACTACCAAAAAATTAGTTATGCTACCCATGCCACTGTCTACTGCTGCTGTGAGTCCATCCGTAAATACTGCTGCCCCCTTTCCACTTAGATGAAGCCTGTCCTTCATGTACATATCAACCCTTCCAACAAAAAATCTCCACAAATCCACAAAACCAACTTCCTCTTCCCTACATAGCTTCTCGACTAGCATGTTAATTGCCATCCCCGGCAATTTCGATATCTATGACCCCTCCTTCCTATCACTGCTCTACCCGCATCTGCTTTAGTGTTCTGACCAAATTCCTGTATTTCCTAACTATGGCAGTTGTACCCTCCCTCTCTACGTTATTTGTCCCTACGTGTACTAAAACAGATCCACCCTTGCCCGAACCCACAATGTTTTCTACCCTCTCAGTTATCGCCTCTATTTTGGCCACAGGCAAGCAAACTACTACGTCATCTCCCTTGTTTAAGACTCTGTTGGTCTTCCTAATTATTGAGTCCCCCACAAACACCCTCGCTCTCCTTCTCACCCCCTCTATCACTGCCTCAAAATAGCTCTTCCGATGGATCCCCTCCATCACATTCTGTCCTGCAGCCTTGTCACTTGGTGGCAGACTGTTATCAGGCTCTCTCTCACTCATCAACCTGTCACCTTTCCTTCCCGTCTCCTGGCTAACTTGCGCTCCCGTTGCCTTCCCTCCTGACACCTTCCCTCCCGTCTCCCTCACTCCCATCGCTTAACTATCGTCTCCTCCCCCCGACTCCTCCGCTACTGTCTCCCCCACTCCCCTTTCCAATGAGCAGCCTCAGCTGTTCTAACTCCACCTCAAGTTCCTTCATCCTCGTACATCCCCTACACTCAAAACTAAAACTATCCGCCTGAACCTCAGACCAGGACTTCTCACACCCGGACTTGATGAAGTCCACCCAGTTGCTACAACTGCTGCATATTAAATGCCTGTTGGCCTTTACCTGCTGTTTGCACGGCGCCATCACAATTTTTTTACTTAATCTGATTGCTATGTTAGCCTTGAATAAGGCTGTTTTTTTTCAAAAGAACATTTTAGGCTAATATACTGGCTAACTATGTCTTTTCTACTAAGCTCGCATGAGCAAAGAAAAGGCCTGCCATCTAGCAAATACGGAGAACACTGTGTAAACAAAACAACGAAGTCAGTGTAAACCAACTTACGCTAAAATCCTGATGTTAATTCCTTTTAACCGAAATTGTTTACTACAAGTATGTCAGATATTACCTTATGTCTGTAAGTTATGTAAATGTATCACTTTATCTAATATATATTTAACAATGTATACGATAGTTTGGTACACCAGTTTAATTCACGACTTGTAAACAAACTCCACCTTATCGCTCATTGAATTAGAGTCTGGGAAAAATACTGCCTCTGTTAACAAAAACAGTTTCTTAATATGTCTATAAGAAGTTTGTGTATATAGTATATGTGTAATAGTAATACTTATTCTAACCAATATTCCACTGTTTCTGACTATTCACTATGCTATCTCAATTTTCTAATGGTAAACAACCCTATTAACGCTCATTGACTTCCCTGTCGGAGTCCGGAACTAACTTACTCTAAAATCCTGCCCCTGACTAATAATTAACAAAAACTGTTTTCTAGTATATGTCTACAATACATTTATGTATAATATATATGCAATAATAATACTTATTCTATTCGATATTCCACTTTTAACTGTAAATTCTCTACACCAATTTCAAGTCGCTGCTGCACCAAGATTTCTGGAAGTCAAGTCTCAAAGTTAAATGAGTCACTTCACATGCGGACACAGTTGAATCACCATCTTGAATGAATGACTAGAGACTTTTTATTAAGTCCCTCAACAGCACTTCTACCTACCTCATTGTCGACCATGGGTTCCCAGTCCGGAGGCACAGTCCAAGTGTCCCCATTCTGACCCTTGTCCGGTGCTTCACCACTGGACACTTGGTCACTGTTGGACATGTCTCCCAACATGTGTTTTGCTGCATTTTCAAGGTATTCCTGTTCCAGCTTCTCTTCAACAATGTCAACAACCATCGGCGGCAGAGTCTTGCGCAGTTCACCTGCAAGAAAATAGGTCAACATATTGCTGTGGGTCCAGTCCGATTTACACATAATCACACTACAAACTATATAGCAATATTCATATTATCCATACGTTCAATTACTACGGCTGGAAATATATTGTGCTTATTGTTGGACACATAAAATGCTGATAAACAAACCAAAGAATAACTGGAAAGCAATAGACTATATAAATGCATTCCAAAGGTGTGTTTCTATTTAATAAATTGCCACAAAGGCAAAAAGACACACATTGCATCTTTCATCCATATTTATGGGTCAATCATTCCCAAATGAATCAGAATATGTTGTTATGGATTATATTATTGTGATATTGGGGGCACAGCTGAATTGTTGTTTTAGCTTTGTTTTTTCTAATGTGTTACAAAAAGTATTACTCATCAGACTGTTGCCTCTGTGTTGTTATATTTTAAATACATTCATATTCATACATGTCATGACATATGAGCATGTACGGATGTGCACATACATATGCATGCCTGTTCAACTACATGCAAATGAGTGACAAATAAAACAAAGAAATGGCGTGTGCATGCGAATGCATTCATGCAGTAATCCACACAACAGACGACAATAGGATATATCATAATACCCTACCACAATCATCCTGACATGTTATGCCCACATTCCTTATAAGAGTATATCATATAATATTGCAAACACTTCACACAAAAGTTTACACCCAAAACATAGTGCATACGTACATGCCAAAAGATAATGCTAGGGTATACCTATGTGCAAAAAGGTAATGCTAGGGCATACCTATGTGCCAAAAGATAATGCCAACTATTTTTGTTGTGTCACTCTAGGTCAGAGATCATGATCTAGATATATATCACAGGTCATATTCTGCTGCCAAAACTCAGTCCAATCATGCATAACAATCCAATTTATATACGTGTGACATATTACATGCAAACTGGATTGAGGTAAATATTTGACTAACCACCATGAATCATCAATACATAATGCTGTACGTTTTGTGGGACTTTGAGAACTTATGCAACCATCCCTAAGTGTTCATCATAAATGACAGACTTTAAGCTAAGCTGATATAGTTAGTCTATGTAGGCTAATAATATTGTTAGTTTATGTTCTTGGTTGTTACAATATTCTCTTCATGGACATGTGTAGACAAACTACAAGCAGTGGCATATTTAGGCATATATAACCTGTTGTGCCACTACATGGTAGCGTGGTAGACTAATGGGTGACTAAGGTCCCCCTTTGGCCGCCCCCTTTGGCATCCCATACAGTGCATGAAGTGAGGAAAACATTGACGAAATAGCTTTCTCATTGAAGTGAAAAAATTAAAACTTCCTGAGTTCAATGGCTTGATGTCATTGCTTTCGACATGAACTAACATATGTGTCAGTCGGTGGTTCTCAGCCCATTAATTAATGTAGCCATATTTAGGCACTGGGCCATTTTGATTTGTTTCATATATATAACCTGTTGTGCCACTACATGGTAGCGTGGTAGACTAATGGGTGACTAAGGTCCCCCTTTAGCCGCCCCCTTTGACCTCCCATACAGTGCATGAAGTGGGGAAAACATTGACGACATAGCTTTCTCATTGACGTGACAAATAACTTCCTGATTCCAATGGCTTGATGTCACTGCTTTCGACATGAACTAACATATGTGTCAGTCGGTGGTTCTCAGCCCATTGGTTGAGAACCACTGGTATTAAGTTAACGCTACTGTGAGACACTGTGACCTTTGTGAAGTCGTGATTTCACATTCACTTTGAATGTCCATTTTGAGCATAGATTATTAGATCTACTAGAAAATATGTTAAGTGAATCAAATCTACCAACAGTTTGGTGGTTCCAAATCTAAAGTTATATGACTTTCACATACACCTGTATGTACAATTATTTTGTTTGTTATACTGACAGTCAGTGCCAGTTTATGTTGACGCATTGTTGTCTTGCTGAAATGATACAGCCCATTCAGAGTGATGGGTTGTTGAAGTAATCGAGCCCGTTCAAGCTGATGGGTTATTGAAGTGAAAGAGCTTGTTCAGGCTGATGGTTCGTTGAAGTGATAGAGCTAGTTCAAGTGATGGGTTGTTGAAGTGATAGAGCCAGTTCAGGCTGATAGGTCATTGAAGTGATAGAGCTAGTTCAAGTTGATGGATAGTTGAAGTGAAAGAGATAGTTCAGGCTGATGGGTTGTTGAAGTGATAGTTTAAGTTGATGGGTTGTTGAAATGATAGAGCCAGTTCAGGCTGATGGGTCGTTGAAGTGATAGAGCTACTTTGAGTTGATGAGTTGCAGAAGTGCTAGAGCTAGTTTGAGTTGATGAGTTTGTTGAAGTGATAGAGGTACACCAGGTTGATGGGTTGCTGAAGTGATAGAGATAGGTCAGGTTGATGGGTTATTGGTGTTTTAGGGCCAATTCATGTTGATAGGTTGTTGATGTGATAGAGCTAGTTCAGGCTAATTGGTTTTTGAAGTGACAAAGCCAGTTGGTGGGTTGTTGAAGGGATAGAGCTAGTTCTGGCTGACGGGTTGTTGAAGTGACAGAGCCAGTTCATGTTGAAGTGATAGAGACAGCTCAAGCCAATTGTGTAGGTGCTAGCAGCATGAAAGTGTTCAAAAACAAAATTGACAGATATCTCAGAAGGCGTGTTACACACAGAATAAAAATTGTTGGAGCTCTCGGTGAGCCAATAGCGTCCTTGTCCACTTACCATCTATTTTTTTTGGCTTTGGATGGCAATCTTGTTAAATTTTTTTAATGTGTTGTCAAAGTGACAGAGCCAGCATTAACATGTAAGAAGCATTGCAGCTTGACCAACTAAAGCTTGTCAAATCAACCACTTGGCAATTACTGCGTGCAACAACAAGCAAGTAAATAGCACATGTGAAAGCTGAAGAACGTAAAAGTTATTGAGAATCTAGGCGGTTGATGGCAGCCTGTCATTGTACTTACGGATTGTGTAGAAACTGTCACATTCTGGGTAAAGGCACTGTAGGGAACCCTAAAATATAACAATGACTTTTTTGATTACATACTAAGTTGAATGTCAAAAACAGTTGTGTTCGATGCTTATGTATATTATACACGTACATAATTAACTTGGAAAGTTCCATTACAAAGGCAGTGTTTGAAAATAAGGCCTTTTTATTGGCGGCCATGTATTCAAAATACTTCCAACTGATTCAGTTAGCCAAAATGCGCAAGTTATCGCCCCACCCCGCCAATTCATCTGGCGGCCATGGCTGGGTTGGACTATATTAGTCAGCTTAGTGATGTACATTACAGTACTTACTAATTTATGCTAATTTGATTCAACTGTGAGAAAATACTTCTTCCTTGCCAGCGACAGATCGCTGCCAAGGAAAAGGTGAAGTCTGCACATGCAAGGGAAACCCCTGGCATTTGTAACATGGATGCCTATTGGATGATTCACATTTAATGACATCAGTATCTTGGGGAACATCAGAGAAACACCAATGCAACGATGGCAGACAAAGTTTCGAGAATCGTAGAATCTGAAATTTTTTTAAGGATATTATGCCAATTTACTTCCTACTGGTGATACTAAGGAGACAGACAATCCAATTGATAATATAATTTGCCAAGACATTCTGATTAATGTGATATTTGGCTGTGAAAATGTACTTTAGAGGTTTCGATTTGGAATTGAGAACAGTGGCAGTGCACGAGAAACGTCAGCATCAAATATTGTAACTGTTTTCACAAATAAAATTCACATTGACATGTTTATTAAATTAATTACTTTATTTTATGGGTCTGTAAGTTATAAGAAATGAATGACAATATTTGGTATGGTTTATATTTATTAAATTATTATTTTATTCTTTTTAAAAGCACTGCTTGCCACTGTCTGTTTTACTTTTTACGCAGAAAACCTTTGCTTTATTATGTATACTTATAATCTATACATGTTTGTGGGGCCAGTTCAAACTCACATGCGTTGGTTCAAAATCAAACTGGGCTAGTTCAAAAAATCTGGGCCAGTTCATTGTTTTTGATTAATTTTAATTTCAGACACTGAAAGGTTGTGATTTACAGGGAATTTGCTATGCAGTTGCTGAGCTGCTACAGAATTATCAGTCATCCCACCAATTGTTACCGTATTTGACCACATTACCACCCATGGGTGATTAATTCTTGTTCTTAATCTGGGGGTGGGTGTTAATGCAAGCTTGGGTGGTAACGGGATTCACAATACCACCCTCATTGCAGAAAGTATATAGACAAAATAACATAAACTGACCAGGTATGTACAAAGTCACAACTGGGTACCTTGGTGCACAGCGGCATAAACAACGAAGCAGACGAGGTGGAGAATATTCTACAATCTGTCACATTTGCCTAATTTTGTTACATTTTTGCATATTCATCATCAACATTTTTATCATAAATATTTTCAGTACATGGCTGAGATGGTAATGGGCGATAATGAAAATGAGTGTGCGTTAACCCCTTTAACCCCTTACAATTTTTTGGGAATTAGGAGTGGGTATGAACAGGTCAGTGGTCAAATACAGTATATATATATATACATATATATATATATAAAGTTGAGTAAAATCATGTTAAACGTAATTGAGCAGGCAACAGAAATATAAATCTCCGGTGAAACAGGAAACAAAGTATCATTAGCCTTCTGTTAGTCTGTTACACACATCACAAATATCGTTTTCGAATCTTCGCTATGCCAAAATGCCGAATACGAAAGGGTGAATCGCAATGCAAAGTGTCTCGGGAGATGCGCGTTCCCGAATCGACGCTTCGGGGATGGCTAAAGGATGAAGTGAAGCTACGATAATTTTTAATTACCGTTTGCGCTGCAAGCGTAAACTCATACGCACATGTTCCGCTGCTCGTCTCCAGGTTATTGTTTTCGATGAGCATTACTCATAGTGACGCGTCATACAGTCAGCCCATCGTAACAGATTATTGTCGATTTGTATTCCACAATTACACACACGTGTAATTTATTCAATTCAACATTTTGACATTTTAAAATCGATACAGCACACATTGACGTTAATATTCTACTCTAAATAAGCTTTATATACTGTGCAGCACAACAGGGCTTCCTCGCTGTGCCTGTGGCGGCGATCAGTCAGTCCATCGTAACAGATTATTTGTATTCCATATTCCACACACACACGTATTTTATTCAGTTCAACATTCGATAAAGTATGACATTTTAAAATCGATACAACACACATTAACGTTAATAGTCTACTCTAAATAAGCTTTATAAACTGTGCGGGACAACAGGGCTTCATCACAGCGGCAGCAATCAGTGGCGGCATAGCGTATTAATTGCTGTTCGTGGTACCCCTGGCGGCAGATACGGGAACACCTAACGCACCTCGCTTACACCGCGGTCCAATAGTGGACCATGACCACCGCGTTATAACGAGGCGCGACTGTATATATATATATATATATATATATATATATATATATATATATATATATATATATATATACTACTTAACCCAGACTGAGTGTACTCGAAAAGGGGCTTTATGATGGTGCTACATCACTTTAAATTTATTACCATGAGGATTTGTGTTGGTTTCACTTTAAAATCCAGAGTACCATATAATGTTTGATAACAAAGCTCTTCCCACCAAATTAATTTAAATGTATAAACGAAACATGTTTCCGCTGGCATCAATTAACAAAGCTGTTGAAAACATACTTTATAAGTGCATACAAAGTCACATGTTCAGAATTTGTATGGTTTTATGCAATGGTATACAGCCACCTCACCATTATGGTTACCCTTGGAGAGTCCTAAATTATTTCCATAGCAGTAATGTATAGGACATTAAGTATCGCTAATACGGTCACCTCACTATTCAAGTCACTCTGGCCCCGTCCTGGGGTTGACCTTATTAGTGAGGTTCCACTGTAACTAGTTTCAAATCAAATAATTTGTTGCCACTCTACAAAAAGAACAACTAAAGAGAGCAAAATTGTGCAATATAATAGGCAACAAAGACAATGAAGGAATAACGTAATATAATGTTACACTCCCTCTCATAATATCTTAATAATAAACACAAAAACAGCATGCACATGCAGAGAAATAAACTTGACTGTAGTTTGTAACCTTTACTCTTGTGCTAAAAAATTATTCTGTATTACTACAACCTTAACTCTTATCTAGAACGTAGACTTCTAAAGTTGCCATAGGTATATGTATGTGTCTAGATTGTCTTGTATTGTATCTATGAACACCTTTATTTAAATTTAAACATACTGTCAAAAATCTAAGGCAGTTAAATCACATTCATAATTATATACAAACATTTCAATTGAGTATACATACAGCAAGATCTAGGAACAAGTAATACCCTTTAGGCTTTATTAAAAATGCCAACACCTTTTTGAAATTTTACTTCTGACTTAATTAATATGTTCAACCCAAGTAAGTTTGATATAACTGTAACACCAAGAAATTTTGTAGAAGAAACTTGCTTAATAATTATTAATCTCAACTTTCGTTGATGTTGGAAGTTTTTTTCAGTAGGCCCTTGGCCCTAGTATGGAGTTATGTGGGACTGTCACAGTTTCTGTAGTGGAGCTAGCACTATTGTATTAAACATGTTGATTTATGTTACCCAGGTAACTCTTAATTATTGGCTAAACCACATACAGGATTGTAATTTCTAACACAGTATCTCATGGTCAACAATACAATTTAGAAAAATCTAGAAAATTGCACCTTACAGGACATGTAGACATTAAACACCTGGTGCTAACTACACAGTGCACATCCCATATACAACACCTGTACTAATTCTGACTTGAATTTTAGCTTACTTTTTCTTGTGGGCATTTCTCATTACACTGAGGTTATATTAACATTGGCAATGCTCCCTAAAAGGCTGTAAACCAGTTTTTTCATATTATGTTGCCAAAAGGCAGATTTCTGTGACATTTTGGCAAATTCTCATATTGTAGATTACACGTTCTAAACAATGTACACAGGGACAGGAGTACCACAAGAAAATACAGACAAACATTCAATTTTGTTTGGCAGACCTGTATGAATGTTGACTGTTTGAAAAAGTAGAAAAGGTCAAATATATATATATATATATATGTATATATATATATATATATATATTTATTTATATATATATACATACACACACACACAAAAAAAAAAACACCACACACCATTTACGGCGTGAGCTGCATAGTATCAAGGAACACATCAGGAAATATTGACACAAAATAGTTCTTATAATGTCATTAGTTTCCATGTATATTTATTATGTATGGTTTTAAAAAAACATTAGTTTATTGTAGGGAAGTATAGAGTAATCACAAAATATTTAGCAAAAGAAAGCTGGATAGCCTATGCCTGTTGCTGGTGGATCGTCATTTGTAGACATCGTGAGTGTGCATGTGTACATTGAATACCTATTTTCAAAAGCTAAAAATTGACATCATTATGTAATGTAAATGATGTCATTATAGAAGTATAAATAAATGGGCTGGTCATTTAATAAGAAATTATGATGAGCTGTGGACCAGAAACAACAGAGTAGCGATCACTATTTTTAAATGAGAAGACAGAAAGATGGCATACATGCAAGATGGAGACATGAAACAATGCAGAGAAGAGCAACAAATATTTAGCAACTTAGCAAGATGCCAAGAGGAAGGTAAGCACATTACAAAATGAAGTTGCAAATGCTGTCAGACCTTACCGAACGATTGCTGAACATGGCTGAAAAAGATGCGATGTCCAATGATTCTATGGTAGGCCAAAACACTTTAATGATAAAATAAATAATTTAAATTTCATTGATATTATCTTAAGACTGCGTAAGCCCAGGCATGCTCCATAAAACAAATCCAATTAACAATGTGAAAATACCCACCTTTGACTGTTTTGTCAGCAATGACTTTGCCTGTTGTTGAAGACACAGGCTGCAGCACTGATGTGCGTTGAGACATTGTGACAGATTCCCTGTTGTTATCAGAATGCCACAGCCAAAACAGAGGTTGTGGTCACTGTGCGTGTCTGAGCTGGACAGCCCTGATGTGCTGGGTAAGGGCTGAGCAGAAGCGGAATCAAGACGTTGTTTCTTCAGTGGAACCACATCATCTTCCCCAGTGCTTGCTGTGGGAAGCAAACTAACTGGCTTCAACTTGGAGAGCTCCAATTTGGTAATACATGCCTCACACAGTCCAGTTTTTACATTGCACGTACATTCCAGTTTAACAGACGTGGTGGACCATACTGCTCGAGCGGGACAAGATACCTCGTAAGACATTCCCAACTGTTCCTCACTGCCAGTGTGACTGTGCAAGGTCCTGTGGCCAGATGACAAGACATCTGTAGGAATTTCACCACTGTAATTTATGGCACGTTTTTCAGATGTAACAAGCAGTGTTTTCGTTCCACTTTCCGGCAGACACTTTGTCTTTTCAGATTGTTCCAGTGAAGACTCATTGGCTGATAATGCTAGAGAATGATCTGCAGGTTGATTTTGTTTAGTTGACCGTCGACTACGTTTCACAAATATCACATCTTGCTCGATCACCTCCTCGACACCGTATTCGTTGACCAATACAATATCATCATCTTCGTCGCCTGTGAGAAAGAAAAGCATTGTTGTTGTGACAAAAACTCCCTTCATCATGTAGTTAATACACCACAGCTAATGTTTACATTTGTCTACTCAATTAGGTTATTTGCAAATAACATTTACATACATGGACAGGAATGATTTGATGTCAGTTAAGAAATTTAAATGGATAATGTACATCCTGTATATACTAATTATAAAATACCAAATTGGCTGCCGTTTCAAAGCTTAGGCAATTTTTTTTATTTTACGTTGCCTCAGTTCACTCAGCTGTATAAATGAGTACCTGGCTAATGACAGTGGTGGATATGTGAACCAATAGTCCTTGGGCAGTAATTGCAGCATGGCTGAATGCTTCCCATAGCAGTTGAGTTGGCACTGGAATGAGCAGGTCTGTCAGGGGTGAAGTGTATTAAAGCGCTTTCCAAGGACTGGTCCTTGGGATTGGACCAGTCCCAAGGACTGGATACCGCATTTTATAAGAACATACCATTACCCTGAGAGAACAAATAATATCCTTTTCCATTATAAAAATCTTGAGTCAACATGAATTTCCTGTAGTTAAATCCTTTATCCACTACTAAAGGATTGTTATAAAACATTGGTAAATTTGTTTAAGGTAAATGTTTTAATGGCATGTTACAGCCATCTCAGAGTGCAGCACAATGCTCGGTTGTGTAATTGGGGGAAACATGTTCACCCGCCCACATACTGTTGGGTGCAAAATGATAGTTATTCTTAGTTACGTACCGTTTGAGAGCATGATTCACCTGCTAAATATGCCCCTCGTGTAGACATGGAGTCAAATACATTGAAACATATTTAAAGCTCCCTCGTCAATTCGATTTTTTTGCTAGTCTCGTTTCAAGTTGTATTTATCAAGATTTGAAAGTGGCTGTAGTGATATCTAAATACTACCTTACAGGATCACACGGATGCCCTCTTCCAGATTTCCGTACTACACGATATGCGAATAAACTACTTGTAAGTAAACTGTAACCATTGTCGTCATGTGATACAGTAACACTACAGTGGCTTCCCCAAACACTTTAGAAACTAGCAAAATAAATGTTCACCATGTGTATTTCAGAAATACAAGGTGTTGAAAATAATTTGTGGTGTTTTTTCCACTTTCATTTCATTATCTTTAATTATTTACTGTTTACATGGTGCCACACACAATGCCAATGACAATGGTAAATCAAACATATTCAGTGTAGAATGATGACACTTGCAAACTGTAAACAGTCTTGTGACTCTTGAAAATTCCACCTTCCACAATAAGTATAATACCAACACTGTGTAGTGTCAGTGCCAGTGGCCACACCGATGACGTTATTCCTAGGCGGGGGCTATACTAGCTATGCCTATGTATGTTGATTTTGCAATGGCCTATGCCTACGCACTTGTCAGCCCGTGTCGTACACTCACCGTCCGATTCTAAAATCACCACGCTCTCGTTCACGTACTCTGTCATCTGGAGAGATTAAGTATAACTTCCAAAAATAGTATATTGTTACACCAAGTACGCACTGACAGTACGCTAATGATCGACCCCCATCCAATTCCGAAACCTTGTAATACGCCTATACGGTGTTCGTCGGAAGTAGCGAGTGTTTCGCATACGTCACGAGCGTCGGAATCCTTTGATTGGCTGGTGCTTGGTCAACAGTTACCGTAGTTCTCTAAACAACAAAGAAAAAAACGTGTCAAGACCTGTGTTACGGCCATCTTGGGAATGGGGTCAGTCTAAAGGAATGATCTCCATTTGGGCCAACAAACGAAAGAGAAATAAAAAAACATGATTTATCTTGTAGCGATAGTTGATCTAGCTATATTTGTAGCATAGCCATAGACTATCTGCGCGGACACACTGCAATTGGTGGCATAGATAAAATAAATGCTGTGCCTATGCCTGTGGTGTTTCTGTTCTCACAAGTTGCCTTTTATACTGTCTCAAGTCTCAAGTAGTTATACTCCAAACAGCCCAAACTCGGCCTAACGCAGGAGTTTGTGGTGGACTGTGCGCATGCGCTGTGGGTGGTACATTCGACTAAAAGACTAGTATCTTTAATGTTGCTGAAATGGTTTTAATCTTATAGTTTTATTTATTTTATGTATAGGATGTTAAACGAAAATTTTTAACAGGTTGGTTATGTGTAGGGGAGACCAGGCTACAGTGAATCACAGGGCACAGAGAATCAGAGGCTATTTATAGAAACTGGCGATTGGCAATTCCAAGCTGATGTCGTCAGGGTATTCCCGTGGAAATTCTCCATCTAAATGTGTGCATAAATTAGAAGCAGACAGCATTGGCGGATAATAGCGAGGTAATGTGTGTTTATGACCATCAGAAGTAAATTTTCATGACTCTGTTCCTGTTGTGAGTTAGTGTAGATCATACAGGAATGTGACCCTGAACATATGTTTGTAATTAGAGTGATATTTAATTAGTTTAATGCACATGTGCTCTCTGTGCTGTAGACGGCCATTTGCATAAAATTTGCACTTGAGTACCGAAAAGCATCTCGGGGTACAGTGGCTCACTGATCCACTGTGCCCCATGGTGATTCACTGTGTCCTGGTATATTTTCTTGACATTTCTAGTTTCTAAAAAATTATTTTCTTGCTTTCGGTATAGTTATGATGTTTCCAAAAGAACCTTATACACGTACTATAACATTATACAGTTTTCAATTTCAGTGATAAATTAAACAGCATGGCGCGAATCAAAAAGCGTGAAAAGAGAAAGATCGGGAACACTGACAGTGAGAGCATGGCTGCGGCTGTTCGCAAAGTGATTGATGAAGGGATGAGTATCCGGAGCACATGTAAAGCATATGACATAAAGTTCTCAACTCTACGTCGATATGTCAAAAAGGCAAACGCTGCTGAAGACAAGGAATTGATGACATATGCACCAAACAACAATTGCCGCCAGGTTTTTACTACCAATGAAGAGATACTTCTGCAGGACTACCTCATCAAAGCAGCAAAAATTCAATACGGACTGACGCGGAAGCAAGTCCGTGTGCTAGCCTATGAATACGCAGTTCGTAATCAGAAAACCTTCCCCGATTCTTGGACGACACACGGTTTGGCAGGAGAAGATTGGTTCACCGGGTACATGAAACGCTTCCCAAACCTATCACTACGTCGCCATGAAGCAACCAGCTTATCTCGGGCAACGAGCTTCAACAAGAAGAATGTAAAGGAGTTTTATGACAACTAGGAACAGGTGATGGAGAAAACCACTTCAGCCCAAATGACATCTATAATGCCGACGAAACGGGATGCACTACAGTGCAGAAAGTTGGGAATACGAAAGTCATCGCCTGCAGAAACGAGAAGCAAGTTGGAAAGATCACACCAGGAGAGAGGGTCCTTGGTGACAATGGTAGGCGCAATAAATGCTGCTGGTAACTCGATTCCACCGTTTTTAGTATTTCCGCGTGTTCACTTCAAAGACGCAATGTTGCATGGACCTCCCCCAGGCAGTGTTGGAGCTGCCCATCAGGCAGGGTGGATGACAACGGAGAACTTCACGGCATTTATTTGTCACTTCATCAAGTCAACCAAATTTTCGAACGAGCATCCGGTGTTGCTTATACTTGACAACCATGACACCCATATCTCGATTGAAACTGTTGACCTTGCAAAAAACAACGGGGTCGTCATGCTGACTTTGCCGCCGCACTGTAGCCACAAGTTGCAACCACTAGATAGAAGTGTGTATGGCCCTTTCAAGACTTTCTACAATCAGGCAGCCAACGCGTTCATGATCAACCATCCTGGCCAACCGATCACCATCCATAATATATCCCAGTTAATAGGCAATGCTTATCCCCTGGCCTTCACGCCAAAGAATATATCGGCAGGCTTCAGCGTATCTGGTGTCTACCCGTTCAACCCCGATGTCTTCAGCGAAGAAGATTTCCTCTCCTCCTACGTTACCGATCGACAGCTCGTGGAAGCCCTCAAAACGCTTGTCCTGACAGACACCCCAATCAAAGAGCAGATCAGGGCAACTGACGAAGAAAGGAAAAGGAAGAAAGATAAACAGCAGGCCAGTCAAAAGGAAAAGGTGGAAAGTAAGAGTAGAAAGAAGCTGAAACTCCAACCTGATGATGTGGTGGCTAAAGAAAACACAAGCTCCGACGAGGACGACGATGATGCGGTCTTTAGCGTTGACGACGAATCAGACGATGAACCTGAACAGACTCAACTAGAGGACATGGAATTGCCTAATGCAAATGCTCTGAATAAAAATGATTTTGTGTTGATAAAGTTTGCCACAAAGAACACTGTCGTAGGCATAATGTACGTGGGGCAAATACTAGCACGCACAGAGGACACTGATGAAAGCACTTTTGAAGTGAAGTTCATGCGACGTGAGAAACCTAAGTCATTCACATTTATTTATCCAATTGTGGAAGACATCTTTCGAAGATGTAGGGAAATTGCCTAACCCCATTCGACATGGAGGCACAGCTCGGGTTGCACGCCATATGGTGTTTCCTTTAGACCTCTCCTATTACTCTGATGTGCTGCGCTAAGTTGAATTGGTTACAGCAATCATAAATTGTCAGTTTGGTTGACATGTGTTTAGTCTTGTAGTTTTGGTCTGTCGTTTACACATTCCATGATGTTGCATTGTTGCTATTGTCGTTCTTCTTAATAATCTTCTAAATATTCTTCTTCACACGCAGAGTTAATAATCACATTGCGTATGGATGACAATGATTGACTACATTCAGGCCAAATAAGCTAGATTTGTAAGACAACCTAATAATAATTTACCTGGCAAATGTTACAATGATAATGATTTTTAACATGTTCGATGCTTAATAAAAATGATTCCACGTTAAGTATAACTAGTGTCGTTTTCACAGTCTATGGTGTTGCATTGTTGCTAATGTAGATTATTCGATCTTCGAAATCTTCTTCATAGCCTACTCAGACGGGTCTCCTTCCAAATGAATGACAATGATTGACTACATCCAGTAGACAGATAGCATAAGCTATAACATTTTAATTAAATTAATAACTAATTAACATCTGGATGATAACGGGAGATTTTATCCACTGTGTCCCAACCTATGATCCACTCTGCCCCGGTACCAGGGCACAGTCAATAAATTGTGTGTTTACTTTTCACCCCCGTCTCACAACAAACTGCTATAAGTTGGAAGAATAATTGAATATATGTTAGGAAGACAGAATGTACTCTTTCCACCATATAAATCCACCTTGCTTTCACCAAGGCAGTAGAAATGTTGAAAAAGAAAAAATCCGATCCACTGTGGCCTGGTCTCCCCTATGGATACTGTCGCTGCCTTGCCACATGCACACATAGACAGTCTCCAAACCCACACCATGGATACGTTTACGCTGAATACTGTGTTTTAAAGGCAGTTTAGGCGAGGAGGTGTGGTGAAAGGGTGATTTTGGGTTTTTTATGTTGGTAATTTTTGGTGGAATCATATTCCATATGCGAATGGCTCGGGGATAACATGAAAAGACCATTGCATTTATACGACACCTGGGGGCTACGTATTGTCCACGGGTTCGAGAGCGGGGTAGTAGGCCTGGAGGGGGGGTGATCTCAATAATGTTATTTAGAATTTTGTAGAAGGTTGTGGCTTGTTTAATGATACGTCTTCGTTCGAGGTTTGGCCATCCAAGGGCAGTAATTAGATCTGCTGGATTTGTGTTCTGTCTGTAATAATTTTTAACAAATCTGGCAGGAGAGTGTTGCACTCTTTCAAGACTTTTAACTTGTGAAAAGGTGTGAGGATTCCATATGGGTGAAGAGTACTCGAGTTTTGGCCGGATTAGCATGTTGTAGGCTATTTTGTTTAACTTCGGGTTTACAAGGGCCAATAGTTCGTTTAATCATGCCTAAAAATTTCGAAGATTTAGAAGTTATGTAAGTGACGTGATTTGTCCAGGTTAATTTGGAATCCAATTTTACTCCGAGATATGAGTGGCTGGATACAGTGGATAATGGCTGGCCAGAAAGCGAGTACTTGTGTGGGCTGGGTTTAGTTTTGTTTGTTATTGGAAGGTGGACACATTTAGATACATTAAATTCCATTTGCCATTTGTCTGACCATATGTTTGGAATTGGCTTAGGTCAGTTTGGAGAATTTGGTGGTCGGTTTTGGAAGAAATTTTACGATATATAATACTATCATCTGCTAAAGGCGTATAGAAGATTTGATGTTCCCATCTATGTCATTTATGTAGAGTAAGAAGAGGACAAGTCCTAGAACTGAACCCTGTGGGACACCAGGTGTGACATCTGTGATGTCCGACAGGGCACCGTTAACCGAGACTCTCTAGCTGTTTGCGGTTGGATAGAAAATATTTGATTAAATTTTTAGTGTTTCCAGTGATTCCGTAGGAGGTAAATTTTGATAGAAGGCGTAGGTGAGGCACTTTGTCGAAGGCTTTGGCAAAGTCAAGCAGGACTGCGTCCATTTGGGTCTTGTTGTCCATAGCAGTCATCCAGTCGTGGACTGTCTCAATGAGTTGAGATTCACAAGACAGTCCCGACTGGAATCCGTGTTGGAAGTGGAGAATGATGTTATGCTTGTGCAGGTGTTTCCACATATTGCTTAGGATGATATGTTCTATTACTTTACAGAGGATGGAGGTTAGTGAGATGGGTCTGTAGTTAGCAGGGTCAGATTTGTGGCTCATTTTGTGTATAGGAGTTACTAATGCTTGTAGCCAGTCGTTAGGAAGTTTACCTGTGTTGTATGATTGTTGGAAAAGTTGGGTGATGATGGGAGCTATCTGCTTTGCAGTTTCTTTAAGGACCCTGGCTGGGAGTTCATCTGGGCCTGTAGCTTTGTTCTGGTTTAGATTTTCCAGCTGCTTTATTACGCCATCTATGCCAATTTCGAGAGGGGGGATGTTGGGGTAAGTAGAGGGGGCTATTTTGGGGATGGGGTGCTTTTCTTGGGTAAATACAAGTTGGTTGTTTAGGGCATTTGCTTTATCACGATCATTTATTATTGGCTGGTCGTTTACTTGAAGCGTGGGAATGCCAATGTGTTCTCGTTTATTTGCCTTAATAAATGACCAGAATCGTTTTGGATTAGTTTTCAGGCTTTCTCCAATGTGATTGTTAACATAGTCTTTGTAAGATTTTGCTAATGCTTTAGTAGCTTGCTTTCGGAGTTCCTTACATTTTTCCCAGTCACTGTTTAGTCCAGTTTGCTTTGCCTTTTTGTGGCTTTTGTTTTGTCTTCTCTGCATTCTAGTTAGTTCACGTGTTATCCAGGGGAGGTGGGTTTTAGCTTTTGTGTATCGTCTAGGTATGTTATTGTTAATCAAGGTGGTCAGACGTTCGCAGAAAAAGGTCCAGTTTATGTCTATATCCTGTGAGTTGGGGTCCATGTCGAAGTACTCACTATTTAGTTTGTCTATGTCGTCTTTGAGTTTCTCCCAGTCTGCTGATTTGTAACTATAAACTTTGTGGGGGGGTCTCTTGTTGCGAACTGGGTTTAAGTTTACATTGAAGGTCACGGATTCGTGATCGCTCATACCAGGAGTGGTATGTGTGTTGATGATAATGGAGGGATTTGAGGTAAGTATGAGGTCAAGAATGTCACCAGAATATACGTGTGGGGTCGTTTACCATGTTTTGCAGCCCAAAGTCGTTAGTTATTTCTAGTAGTTTGTTATGCTTGCTAGCAGTGCTGTTATTAATGGTCTGGTGATTTGTCCAGTTGATATCAGGGAGGTTAAAATCTCCAGCTATGACTACATTAGGGGGAGTTTTTTTGTGATCTATATAGTTTAGTAAGGGAGTCATGGAGAGCTTCAAGGGATTGGAAGTGGTCATTTGGGGGTCGATAATAAGATGCAAAGTATATGCATTTGTTTCGTGCAAAGTGAATTTTTTTCCTAATTATTTCACAATTTGAGTTGAAATTTTGGAGGGGTTCGGCTACAATGTTGTCACGGAAGGCTATAAGGACTCCACCGCCATGGACATTCCTGTCCTTTCTGATGGCCTCATAGTTGGGTGGTAGGAAAGAGTGTGTAGCATAGTTTGCATCTAATTTAGTTTCAACTAGAAATATGATGTCTGGGTTATTATATTGAATAGTTGCCTTTAGTTGGGTTGCTTTTTCTATGCTCTTAATTCTGTTGGTGTTTATAAAAATTCCTTTAAGTGTGTTTCCTTGGGTTGGGGGTTGAGGTGTTTTTGGGGGTTTGGGGCGAAAATTAAGCCAGCATTTTGTGATGTGTGGAGTGTTGGGGTACCAAGCATAGAGCTGTCAGACCGGGTGTTGGTAGAATTGGATTGCTCATTTCTAGATGGAGAAGTGGTAATATTTGGAATTCCACAATGGTGGCAGAGCCAGAAGGCACTTTGATTAATCAAGGAGTTGTAGGATGTACAATATATGTGGTGCCATTGATTACATTCTTCGCAGAGGATAGCCTTGTCTCGGTTTCTGACAGGTTGATGACAACTTCCACAAGGACAAATTGGGCGCTCATATGGGCCAGGGTTTGGGTGGATGTCGCCTGAGAGTGCGATCAGTCTGCTGAGGTACAGATGTGTAAGAATGTCTGATTTGAATTTGTAGTTAAGTAGTTAACACGAGTAAACACATATAAAACATGGTGTCAGGTGGGATCGAGTCTACATATCCCCCAATGGGGGGTTACTTAGAGATGCCTCAAGCAGGACAAGCGGCCACCAATACAGACAAACCAATAACAAAATGTCCTAAACACTGGTCTGAAGCAGGTCATAAATGCGTGTGTTTAAATGCTAGGAGTATAATAAATAAGAAAAACGAATTAAATATTATGGTAGAAGATATTGACCCTCACACAATTGGTATTACCGAATCATGGGTCAACACAGACATAACATTAACATATGCTGAATTAGAATTGACAGGATACGTAATGTTTAGGAGAGATCGAATAGGAAGAAGGGGAGGGGGAGTTATTTTATATGTTAAAGAATCTATTCAGGCTTATGAAATCAAATTAGACAGGGAAGCAGATTACAATGAAGCTGTTTGGTGTAAAATAGTTTCAGGAAATTAAAAATTAACTATTGGATTAGTTTACCGAAGTCCAAACATAAACGAGGAGGATAACACAAAATGCTATAAAGGAAGTTAGTAAAGGGGAATGTATCATAATGGGAGATTTTATCCATGGACACATACAATGGAAATGTCTAGAGTACAGAGGGTGAGGACCAACAATTTCTATTTTTAATTCAGGATAGCTTCCTTAATCAGCACGTGCTAGAACCAACCAGGGGAGATAATGTATTATATAGTTTTGTCATCACAAAAAGAATTATTGGACAATGTAAAAATACATGAACCATTGGGTAGCAGTGACCACAATCAAATACATTTTGACATCAATGTAAAGTCAGAATGTAAAAATAAAAAGGAGAAACTTCCACAAAGGTAACTATAAAGATATGAGAAAATACTTAGCAAAGCTAGATTGGAATAACATGCTGATGAATAAGACATCAACTAAATGTTGGAATATTCTAAAATATGAAATTGAGAGTATCATCGATAAATTTGTTCCCTTAAAAAAACAAGGAAAACGGTCTAGAAAGAAACACTTGTCAAAAGAAGCTATTTGAAAAATAGCGTTTAAGCAAACTATGTGGATGGTTTATAGGCGTACCAGAAAGGATGAAGACTATGCAAATTACAAAGAGGCACTTAACCTAGCTACAACTGAAATTAGAAAATCTAAAAGAACCTTTAAAAAATTAGCAGTTAATATAAAAAATTACAGCAAGAGTTTCTATGCGTATGTAAGGAGTAAACAGAAAGTTCGAGATGAGGTCGGACCACTGGAAAACAACAGGGGAAACATAAGTTCAGACGGGTTTCAAATGGCAGAGGTCCTGAATGAGTATTTCAGCTCAGTTTTTACCACAGAAGATATCAGCTCACTTCCAGTTCCATTGACTAAATTTGAGGGCAGTAAATCGGAACATTTAGGGCAGTTATTTGTAACTCCTGAAATAATAGCAAAGAAAATTAAGAAGATGAAAGATAATAAATCACCGGGAGTTGATGGGATACCACCAAATCTGCTTAAGGAAATTGTTGAGCACCACTTGCAAAATTGTTTAACTTGTCACTAGAAGAAGGAATAGTTCCTTCAGAATGGAAAAAAGCAAACATTACGCCGCTATTTAAGAAGGGATCGAGGAACAAGCCAGAAAATATACAGACCAGTGAGTTTAACATCAGTTGTATGTAAATTACTCGAAACTTTAATAGAGACCACATTGTGGAATTCCTTGTAAAACATAAATTAATAAATACATCTCAACATGGATTCCTAAAAGCAAGGTCATGTCTAACCAATCTCTTATGTTTTTTGAAGAAATTACAAAGTGGGTAGATGACGGGTCACCAGTAGATGTTGTCTACTTAGATTTTCAGAAAGCTTTCGATAAAGTGCCACATCAAAGATTTTTACTTAAACTAAAAGCCCATTAGTCCCTATACTCTTTATATATATATATATATATATATATATATATATATATATATATGTATATATATATATATATATATATATATATAAACGATGGTCAGTAAAATGACAAATGTTATTAAATTTTGGGAAGTGTAAATGCATGCACATACGACATGGAAACATGGACGAAGAATATAAAATGGGGGATGCTGTACTAGAATCACACAAGAAAAGGACTTAGCAGTAATGTTTAGTGCTGACGTGAAAGTTTCAGTGCAATGTCGGATTGCTACTTCGAAAGGAAATCAAATTCTATGGCTAATTAGGAGAACTATCAGGTATAAGGAGAAACGCTAATTGTACCCCTGTACAAAGCAATAGTTAGACCACATTTGGAATATTGTATTCAAGCATGGAGGCCGTATCGTAAAAAGGACATAGACAAGCTAGAAAGAATACAACGAAGAGCCACTAAAATGATTCCAGAATTGAGAGACCTTAGTTACGAAAGCCGCTTATTGCAATGTGGTTTGACAACACTTGAGTCTAGAGACCAGGAGACTTAGAGGAGACCAAATAGAAGTGTTTAAAATAGTGAACGGTTATGAGGATGTTGATAGGAATATGTTCTTCAAACTTAAAGAAAGCAGTAGAACCAGATGACTCAAAACAGCATTAGTTAAGGAGCACTGTAGGTTGGACATGAGAAAGTTCTCTTTCTCACAGAGGGTGATAAATGAATGGAACAAACTGCCAAATGATTGTGTTAATGCTAGTAGTGTGAATATGTTTAAACATAGAATTGACAGATATCTGATAAGGGCGGGCTACACATAGATGAGAAAATTGTTGGACTCTCGATAAACCAATGGCTTCCTTGTCCACTTGCCATCTGGAACTTGTTGTTTGGAATGGCAATCTTGTTAAATCAATGCTATACTGAAGCATTCTACAACACACAGTCTTGATGTGTAACTGAAACTAGAAAGTCGCTAGCAGTGGGCGAAAGTATAGATATGTGTCCTCGTGTTATCTGAAACGCACAGCTGCAAACACAATGACTTCACACAGTGTTAATGATGAACGGACAGCAGAACCACAAGTTCTTTACAGCAGTATACCTTTGCCACAAAAACTCAACATCAAAGGAAATCCCGATAGAAACTAGAAACAGTGGAAACAAATTCGGGACAGTTACGAAATTATATTTGTATCTCATCTGAAACAAATGTCCAATGAGTGTAGAGTGGCAACGTTCATCACATGTGTTGGACAAGAAGTTTTTAACATCTTATACAGCGCATGCATTACTATTATTATTATTATCACTAGGCCCCCTATTATTATTATCTCTAAAATCTACATACGCGTTTTATCGGTTGAATTAATAATGTCTGTACACACCCGTGAACGGGGCAGTAGCCCCGGATTTGTTTTATTATTATTATTATGAGTGTTGGACACGAACGCGATCGGGTAAGCATCGATCGTCGTAGGCAGTCCGTCTTTGGGTATTACGTTGTGAACGATGATCCTAGTCTGCCCGTCCCTCGCCAGGAGTCGCGCTATCTGGTGTCCATCAGTAATCGTAGATGACGTTCCTGTTCTTGTCGATTTACCACACCGCCTCCAATTCACCGACGTTTGCGGTCCGCGCGAGTGCCATGCCAAAATGGATCTCGATGTGCAGGTTGCCCTTTTTGTACCACGTGGAAGCACGATCCGTCGCACGCGTCCGGGGTGAGGTCGAAACCGAAGAAGGTGTACCCGTCAATGAAGCTGGAGCGAGTCAAATAGTTCCCTTCGCCCTGTGCCACCTTGCCGGTTGAGATGAACAGGTTGACGTAAATCCTGACGTACCGATCCTCGGCGAAATTCGATTGGAGGGGTTTGGCGAGCACCTGTCGACCGTCCACGTACACCGCGAGGAAGATGAGCATCGTTGTCGATGCAGCACAACACCAGACGTTTGACTTTTCTCATTAACATGGTGGTGTCAACGATGTGCGCTTTGTGATCGGGGGAGGCTCCGCAGGCCACGAGAGATAATGTGTCCTTGCTTCGCATTAGTCGGATCTTGATGCTGACCTCGTTGAGTAGGAAACGATCTTGCAGGAACAGGTCCACGTGTAGTCGCCCCATCATTTGGACAACCCGACTCTCCGCGATGTCCACTTACCGAGCTCGCAACCTTCGTTCGCTATGTAGATCGCTTCCATAATATTATGACCAGAGGTATCTTTGTACAACAGTTGATTTGGCAGGTGCGTCTCTATGGCTTCGTTGCCGTAGCTCAACGTCGTTTCTATGTAGGCGCGATACCGTTCCTTTGGTCACCTTTGTTCGCACAAACAGGTAAAAGTGTTAGCCAGATCCAGGTAAACGTCTACCGATCCGGGTAGTAAGAATTCGATGGGACCACCCGAATCGGGGGAGACCATCGGTTGATGTTCCACCCATTATCCGGCGTTGATGCTGGTTTGAATCAAGTTCTTAACAGCGTCCGTGGCGCGTCGTTTGGCCGACTCTTCGATGTTCTGACCGGACATGACGTCGTCAGGGATGTGCATGCCGGTCTTCAATGCCCGCTTCCCGAAAGCCACGGCTCCTCGCTTGATGAGCAGCTCCGGAGCAGACTACCGAGCTGACTATACCATCCGTGGCCCCATTGCACTCTAGCACCAACGAAGAAGGGCAGCGTGTCTCCCGCCTGCCGGGCGTAATAATCGTTGTAATTCATCCTTCGGAACAGACTCGTTTTACGACGTCGAACGTGAAGCGTAACCGTCACCTTGCCGCGTTCGAATGGTACAGGTCGTCCAGTGTCGTCTCTTATATCAATCTCGATCGTACCGAACCCCTTGCACAACAGTAGCAAGTACTGGACGTGGTCCAAATGTTGCGGCACCGTACGACCGTGCCCGCCGTGTATCGGAACGATCCTCAACAGCAGCACGAGGCTGTCGCCGAAGAAGCACGACTCCACGACGTTCGTGTAAACGTAGAGCGATTCGAACCCCTGCATCATATACACCATGGACTTCACTTCGTGCATCAACGAGTTGGTACTGGGGTTGTCTTTAAGGCAATCGTTTTTCGGACTATGAATGGATGAAGTACCAAGACCTAGTATGACTCACATTGAACCCGTATACTGGGTCATGAATACGGTATTCGGTGGCATGTGTAAGGTTACTTTTTAGTGATGTCGCTTTAGCTCAGTTTCACTTTTTGATCTACGCCGATACCCAACAGTGCGTGATTGAACACTCGTATCAGTTTATCGGGTCCGTCGTAATAACCGACCGCGATCCCGCCAACCGAATGAACACCGCTAGAGCTGCTTTCCGCGAAGGAAGAACCACGAATCGTCGTTTCTGACATTTTACTAATCGTGCAGATACTGGATCTCCACCAATCCGCATCCCCTGTTATCGGATAGACGTATACGCTGCGGCGAGGTCGTGATGTAATGAGTTGACGTGTTGTCAGGGTGCAAGCACATAGATGCGTTGCTAGGCAAGGTCAGTTAAAAATCAGCCGTCATTGCGTTTCACGGACGGGTTGGGCAGCAAGTAACCCATCGAACTACTCCACAGCGCCGTCCACAGAGTCGCCGTGACCGGTCGTCAGATTGTAGATGCTGACCAAG
>OY759271.1:31409081-31669081 GCA_963662155.1 Lamellibrachia columna | reverse complement strand
AAATGAGTCATCGTTGCGACGGACGCCGAGTAAATGGCAGCGGGGTGATCCTTTAGCGAAATGTCTGCCAGATGCATAATGTGTAATACAAAAATAGCCATCGTTGTAGTGTTGGAGTAAAGCGAGTTGAGACGAGGACGGTGTGTGTTGTGCGCGGTGACGAAGAAAATAAATGTGCTTGTTCAGTTAAGTCAAGTGTGGTTGATTACAAAGACATAACAGTGGCGACGAGGATGAAAATTCGGTAGCGGAGAAAGATGAAAGTATGGAGGTTCTGAACATGAAGTAACCTTGATTTAATTCATTGAAGAAGACATGTTTAGTCATGCCAGACGACAACGGAAAAAACCGAAGCCGGAGGCGAGGGAGCAGGCGTTGCAGTTGCAGCATTACGTGTGTAGTTACCTGTTCAGTTTTCAAGCCACTCCAGTTTTTAACCCATTGAAATCTCGGTTGATATCGCGTTAGAGACGTCACAGCGTCTGTTTACGACAATAACAATACAAAGTCTTGTCTGAGCAAAATATATTTTTATATATAATATTACACGGAACTCGGTCATGCTGTACCTTCATAAAAAACGACTTTGCACCAGACATTATTATTGAGCATCTGCTGACGCGTATCTCGTTCTTGGCCACGTGACAAAAATCGCCCTTTTGTGGTAGATGTATGGCAAGCCAGCCTTGTCATAAAAGTAGGAATAATTAAAATGTGTCAAATATACGAGAAACAATTACTACATTAACGTTATATGTTCAATACAAATATATGTGTATGTGTTTTATAAAGCGCTATGACAAGCCTGATTGTTATAAAAAAGTTGAAATTATTGGAACAAAGTGATACAAGGAAAAAAGATTGTCTGCACGGCTTGCCATAGATATACGTTGAATTCCGCCGGTTTCCTCATATCTAGGTTGAAAACTACACCGACCAGTATAATGGATATTCCGGTACCGAGACTTCCTCCATTCGACACAACGGACGAACCAAATACCCTGTGGATGAAATGGAAAAAAATGGATAAGGTCATTCATTTTGTATCTTGCGGCAAAAGGTGTGGATAGTGATGGCCAGAAGGTTGCGTTGCTGCTATACATGGGAGGAATGGAGCTCCAAGAAATCTTGTACAAAATCGTACCCGAAAAAGCCCAATTAACATTCGACCAAACAGTTCACACGTTAGATGGATATTTGCAACCTCAAATTAACCTACCATTTGAGAGAAAGCTTTTATCGAAAGATGGAGCAAGCACAAAACGAAACGGTAGACCAATTTGTGTCTCGCCTACGACAGCAATATGGGTTTGACAATGTTGATGAAGCTATCAGAGACCAGGTAATAGAGAAATGCAGAAGCATACACCTACGGAGAGAATTCCTTGAAAAGTCGGGGAATATACTGTTGAAAGACTTTCAAGATGTCGCATTCGAAGCAGTAGATCTTCAAATGAAGGCAACGGAAAATCCAGGAGCATCAACTGACGCACAAGTAAATGCTGTCAACAAAAACAAACCAAAATGGAAAGGAAAGGGAAAATACAGTGTTACTGGAAGAACATCACCTCACAGGCAAACGGAACAGAGATGCTACCTTTGCAATCGACGGGGACATTTTGCGCGTGACGCACAGTGCCCTGCACGCGACCAGGTGTGTAAACAGTGTGGGAAGCGTGGTCACTATGCAGTGTGTTGTAAAACACAGGGGTTTGGAAAGCCAAAATGGAAACCAGTGATACCACGAACCCAAAAGTTAAAACCTGTTACAAGGTAACCGGAAACAGTCAGGGTGAGGACAGAGACGACTATGCTTTCGCAGTTGACAACACTGGAAACGAGTCGGGAGTTGTGGACCTCAAGGTCGGAGGGGTGGCCATAACCTCAATACTCATCGACTCAGGGGCAACCTGTAACAAGAAACTGTTCGCGTATGGACAAGAGAAACCCATTGATGTCCTTGGAACATTTGTGGCAGAGATTGAGTGTGAAAACAATGACAGGAAGTGTGAAGGTGAATTCACTGTCATAAAAGGGACCGGTAGAACACTACCTGGAAGACGTACAGCTGAAAAGCTAGATGTGTTGAAGGTTGGACCCCTCGAACACCCACACACCTACTCAGTCACAGAAGAGGGGAATGATGCTGACATACGCCGGAAGTTCGCAGACGTATTTGCGGGCGTAGGAAAACTCAAGAATTACCAATTGAAGTTACACGTCGAAAAAACCGTACAACCAATCGCGCAACCAGTACGTCGTTTGCCCTTCGGTCTACGAGAGAAAGTAGAGAAGAAACTGGATGAGCTACTGGAGAAAGATATCATCGAAGCAGTTTCGAACGCACCAACCACGTGGTTATCACCTCTTGTTGTAGTGCCCAAATCAGATGACGACATACGCATCTGTGTAGACATGTGAAGAGCCAACGAGGCAATTGTGTGTGTGTGTGTGTGTGTGTGTGTGTGTGTGTGTGTGTGTGTGTGTGTGTGTGTGTGTGTGTGTGTGTGTGTGTGTGTGTGTGTGTGTGTGTGTGTGTGTGTGAGAGAGAGAGAGAGAGAGAGAGATACATCATATTCCAACGATTGAGGAAGTTCTCCAAGACTTAAGTGGGTCGACGGTGTTCAGCAAGCTAGATCTCAAATGGGGATTCCACCAAGTGGAGCTGGCAGAGGAGTCACGGGAAATAACTACATTCGTGACACATCGAGGATTGTACAGGTATCGCAGGCTAATATTTGGCATTGCCTCAGCACCTGAGAACTATCAGAAGATCGTGAAGGTTGTACTGCGAGACTGCAAGGGAGCAGCAAACATTGCAGACGACATGATCGTACATGGACGACGACGAGAACTTGTTTGCCGTGCTGAATCGTCTCAAGGAGTATGGCTTGACACTGAACGGCAGTAAATGCAAGTTCAGATTACCTCGACTGACATTTACGGCCATGATCTGGGAAACAGGGGATCAAGCCAAATGAAGAGAAGATAGATGCGATCGTAAACGCACAAAGTCCAAAGAATGCATCAGAAGTGAGATCATTTCTCGGACTTGTGCCAAGTTCCTGTCGAACTTCGCAGAGGTGGCCAAACCACTCAGAATCCTCACCAGAAAGGATCAGAAGTTCACGTGGGGAGGAAGAAGCAATCCGAGAGTTGAAGAAGCTCATGACAAGCGCGGAGACGCTGGCGTACTTCAAGAATGACTGCAAAACACGCATTGTAGCAGATGCAGGACCAACAGGACTCGGAGCAGTTCTAAAAAAAAGTTCCAGGAGATACTCCCAGACAGAGAAAGAGGCGTTGGCACTTATTGGAACATGGAATCGAACACCACACATATCCATCTAAGTGGCCACAAGCAAATGGGGAGGTGGAGAGACAGAACCGAACACTTCTGAAACCATTCAAAGTGGCTCCTGTGGAAGGAAAGGGTGGAAAGGAGTACTCATGAAGTTTCTGTTGGCATACAGAACTACACCACAAGCCAGTACAAGTGTGACTCCAGCATGTCCCATGTTCGGCAGAGAGCTGAAAACAAAGTTGCCAGAACTTCGAAGTGAAAAAACATTCTGGACGAGAATGTTCGAGACCGTGACTGGAACCACAAACTCACTGCCAAAGCATATGCAGATAGCAGACGTGAAGCCGTGTTAAGCCCAGTGTACATGGGGAACAATTTGTACTAAAGAACACAAAGACATCCGGAAAACTGTCGACCAACTTAGAGCACATCCGTTCGCAGTCGAAAAGAAAGAAGGTCAAGAACTGACAGTGAGATCACCGGACGGTGTTGAGTACAGGAGAAACAATTCGTTCGTGAAACCATACACATCCAACTTCATCAACGGTGAACCAAAGGTCTTCTGTGCCTGATTGTGCAGAAACGGGAGGATCGCAGGCCAATACTCCAAGAAATTCACCAAGGACGAGTACTCTGATGAAGACACCAAACTTGGGGTCACCGCATCAAACGAGGTCGACACAGATACTAAGGTGAACCTAGCCCCCTCAGGTAAAGGCTATGAAAGCCTAGTGGCAAATATGTTTGGACTTTAATTAACCAATATGTTTGGACTTTAATTAGCAAATATGTTTTGGACTTTAAATAAAAAACGTGGACCCTAGTAACTAGCTTGGAAGTTGAAGGCTCAACAATTGCGATTGAATTTGTTAAACTAGGTGTGTAGTACATACTAGTAGACTAAGTTGATAATTGCTTGCTGGAAGTATTAAGTTTAAATGATGAAGGGAATGTAGAATAATAAGAATAATAAATGTGCGTGTTCAGTTAAGTCGTGTGTCTGATTACAATCGGCGATCGGCGGGTCTATATGCTCCATAGAATGAGGTTTAATGCTTGTGATAGTGGGATGGCCTTGATCTCAATTAACACAATGCAAGGAACGTTACCCTGCTACTATAAAGCAGCAAATGTGGCGGGTGCGGATGACTGAAGCCCAAGAACACCCCGTGTCTATTGCATATTCAAATTCAACCTCCCTGAGACCTATGTAAACAATACTTGATTGATATCTAAAATTACTTGATTACCACGGCATTGTTGACTCTCCCAGTCCAACAAAAGCACCCGCTGTTTTGATTTATCAGCCCACAACTACCGAACGTACTTGACTAAATAACTGACTTTAGATACGTATTAGTCATCCCGCCACACCTCTTCAAATATATCTTCATCGATTAGGTCAACCATGCCACCTGCCTCCCTTATCAGTTAAAAATTAAACTCGGCCATACGCACACTCACTTAACGTTGGTACTACCTTAAAATCAAGTAGCGATATTAAATGCTTATACAATGCGACAGTCAGACTTTGCTGCGCAACACATAAATATTTTGTATTTTAAGATTGGTTGTGCTACTAAAGGCGATATCAGCAACAATCATATAGTATATGAAATATAAATAACTAACACTACTTCATCTACATAATCCTTAGAATGGTACATTCAGTTATTTGTAGTGACTACTTTCGACAAACTAATACTGCTGTTGACGATTACGCAAGTCATGTCGGCACGTTTTCGGCAATAAGCGGAAATCCGCGTCGTACTCTAAAAGTCACATTACGTTATCAGTGACACTTTACACAGTTGTTTTGCATGGTATTGCCCCTCGCTTGAGTATGATGGTTTTGCAAGGTACTCGTAATAAACATTTGTTCACACAGTGCTTAGCGCGCTAAACGAAAGATGGAAAATCAAAACTACAAAATAGCGTCTTCTATAATTTGGTTGAATGTACTTAAAATGTGCTATATATATACTTATACATTTATGTTTTCAGATACACATGTACGTTCTCGCTCAGAGTGTACACGAAAACTAGAACATTATTTGAGCCATCGCAGTTGGAACGATACTAATGAAAACGCTGGATAATCGCGAACGAAAGAAAGAAAAACGTTTTTTGTTTTTACGCAGTTTAGGAATTCCAAGATGGCCGCGGTATTTGCACGTTTAAGCGTTTGCGTAAATATAGACAATATCATATCTAGTCTATATATATATATATATATATATATATATATATATATATATATATATATATATATATATATATATATATATATATATATATATATATATATATATATATATATATATATATATATCACGTCATTCATTCAATCGTGCTAACTACCTCTTGCGAGGTATGATATATATATATATATATATGTATATATATATATATATATATATATATATATATATATATATATATATATATATATATATATATATATATAGTTGCCCTGCGTCCGTCCTGATTCCTTTGACATAATACCCCACCCCCGGGGAATTTAAAATATAGTTTAATGTACGAACCATATATATATATATATATATATATATATATATATATATATATATATATATATATATATATATATATATATATATATATATATATATATGGTTCGTACATTAAACTATATTTTAAATTCCCCGGGGGTGGGGTATTATGTCAAAGGAATCAGGACGGACGCAGGGCAACTATATATATATATATATATATATATATATATATATATATATATATATATATATACATATATATATATATATATATATATATCATACCTCGCAAGAGGTAGTTAGCACGATTGAATGAATGAGAATCAGCGTGACTGCAACCTCTACCAGTGGGCATGTTTTTAGAAGAAGGGTGCCTGCGCAAACATCCGAAATATTCTGCACGCGGCAGGAATTCACACCAGGAGGATATATGTTGAACATATTCTAACACATGAACGACGTGTCACGTGTAAAGTGTGCTTTGGACTATATCTTGATATTTTGACCCATGAGTTTTTAATGCAATCACGTCACGATCATGTCTTGTTGTCCATTAGTTCTGTATGCCCATTACATCAGGATATAATAGCATCATCACATCTAATACAATCACGTCACGATCGTGTCTTGTTGTCCACTTGTTTTTTATGCCCAGTACATCGGGATATAATAGCATCATCACATCTAATACAATCACGTCACGATCGTGTCTTGTTGTCCACTTGTTCTTTATGCCCAGTACATCGGGATATAATAGCATCATCACATCTAATACAATCACGTCACGATCGTGTTTTGTTGTCCACTTGTTCTTTATGCCCAGTACATCGGGATATAATAGCATCATCACATCTAATACAATCACGTCACGATCGTGTCTTGTTGTCCACTTGTTCTTTATGCTCATTACATCAGTATATAATAGCATCATCACATCTAATACAATCACGTCACGATCGTGTCTTGTTGTCCACTTGTTCTTTATGCCCAGTACATCGGGATATAATAGCATCATCACATCTAATACAATCACGTCACGATCGTGTCTTGTTGTCCATTAGTTCTTTATGCCCAGTACATCAGGATATTATAGCATCATCACATATAATACAATCACGTCACGATCGTGTCTTGTCGTCCACTTTTTCTTTATACCCAGTACATCAAGAAAATTATAGTAGTATCATCGCATCTAACTTTCATGCTGTATGGCCAGGACACAACATATCTACCTGACAAGTTTTTTTCAGATACATATAGTCGTCGATAACCCCAATGTCAAGTTATGTCAACGCATATGTAAACTATAAAGTACATAGCGACAAGGGCATCGCGGATCTGAGCAAATACACAATTTTAGCTATTAGGTTTGTTCTCTACTTAACGTTAGTTCGACACCCACAGTGGTGAAAACTCACTGAGCAATGGCGTGGTTGGCGTCTGGTTTACATGCTTCTTTATTTGCAGATGTGCTTTCTGTACAGCTTGCAGGTTTCCAAAGAAGTGCCGTAGTAACAACTGTTGTGTTGAGTTTGTATTTGGTACTATTTTATAATGTTGAGACCAAACACGGGAGTCAAGACAACCATAAGTGGCTGTGGCAGCTTGGCTTCACTTACTGATTAGTTCGTTGGTGTCCGATACAGTGCTACCAAGGCACGTACAGTTGCGTGCTGTGTTTATTTATATCCCATTTAGATTCACACATGGTAGTATATCAGTTTGTGAGTTAGTAGGTGACTGATCTGATCGGTCTTCTTGGTGTTGATTGAGAGGCCAGATGACACGGTGGCTTGATTACAAATAGCCATCATCCGTTGTATATATTTCAACTTTGATGCAACAGTGAATGTATGACCAGGATGTGCGGGCCTGCACAAACTGTAACTGGACACTGTGACATCTCCCCAGCTAGCCCACGCCAGCAGGCCGCCTCGATGGTCACTGACACTGGCGGTTGACAGTGGCTATAGCGTGCCAGTTTTCTGTATCAGTGCTGACATAATGCTGAATGAGGCCAAGGCAGAGGCAACGTGTGTGGGTTCGACATATCACCGACATCATTTCTACGAGATACAGGCGTTTTCATGGACAGCACTTTGTGCATGTCAACGCATGTTGGGCATACGTGTCAGGGGGCGTATTTTCAATTGAACAACATCGCAAAAATTCGTAAATGCTTGACGACCCATGCGTTCAAGATGATCGTACAAGCACGTACACATCCAGGCTGGATTATGGAACTGCTGCACTGTTTGGAAAAAAAGTGCGTTTAATTCAGAAGCTTCAAATGGTGCAAAATTCGGCTGCCCGCCTTATAACGCGATAGCGACGCCGCGACCACCAGCACATCACGTCCACCCTCATTGCACTTCACTGGCTGCCGGTTCAATGGCGAATCAACTACAAGATTCTTCTATTGACCTGCCGTGCATCACACGATCTCGCGCCCGCTTGCGTAGTTGACATGATCTCGCCGCATACACCAGTACGCCAGCTTCGTTCCGCCGACAGCAACATTACTCACTGTGTCACGCCATGACACGAAACAGTACGGTCAACGTGAGGGCACCGCGTCTATGGGACAACCTACCAGACTATATCCGTGTCACAGACTCACTGGAACTGTTTAAGTCCACAAAAAAACATATTTAAGAATGCATTCGCCGATTACTTACAGAACCTTTTATAGTGATATATCGTCAATGACATGCGTTTATTTCTTATTATTTAATTTTTAACTTTTTAAAATAACTCTTCTATTCAGTTTGCTTAGAGTATTTACCTCTACTTTATTTTTTAATGTTTCTTACACTGATATTTAATTTTGGTATTCTAGTTTTAATAATACTTGTAATAATAACTACTTTTAATAATGTTATATTTTAAGCGCCTCTGAACAGGTTGTATTTCCCTATATACGGAGCTATATTAATAAAGGTTATTATTATTATTACGCACGCACTCGCTCGTCTGTAACTTGGCATAATTTGGCCACCCTTCCTCCCTTTACTTGGAACAAGTCCCACCTTTTACGCGTTGAAGTTGAGGGGATTGAGTCCCCATTGTGCGCTTTACTGGGTACGCATGTGACGGGTTTTTCATGTACATGTACACGTTTATCACTTTTATCACTGATTGTACGATACGTTGTTTGTGTGTAGCAGTTACACGTGTAAATGTAACTAAACTCAACCTAGTAGACTGGTTTCATTGCATAATGCCATCTACAATTTGCGGTACTCCAGTTTCTGCTCAATGAGCTGAGTAAACTTCCCGATATAGCACAGTAACTGAACAATAAACTGGGCGCCCAGCAGGGTGAGCGTCAGGCAATCCAATTGTAATAAACTTGTCCAGATTGCTAAGTTACCAACGTTATGGCACATTGCCTTATTCACACAATGAGCAGTAAGCAGAGCCAGGCCATAGCATGTTATGCCTTACAAGTAATTGTACGTGGCCTACGACCTTGTCTTATTACTTGTGCCACTCTGCCATCGTCTCGTACGATTCGCGGGCGATGCACTTCACAAAGGTACCATTTAATATCAACATTGTTGAAGGAGAAGAGGAAGACCGAGATTAAGATGGGAGGACTGCGTGAAGAGAGATTTGGCGGGAGTGGGAGGGGAGTGGAGAATGAGAGCGAGGGTTATGGGGGAAGTGGAGACGGGTGGAGGAGAAGGCAACGAAACTGGAATAGTGACGAAGAAGAAGTTGAAAAAATCGACGATAGGTATCGGTGCCAGCCTCATCCCGGACGGGGAGCAACAACATTTTGATGCAGCAGAATGTTGGCTTTACTTCCGTTAACGATATGCAAGTCAATGCTTTGAAAAAATGCAACCAACACAAGGTGCTATTCATGAACATTTGCGAAGAGCGCGCCGATAATTCAACTGCAATGCAATGAATGGCAACACGTGCTGGTTCCACATCAGCCAACTCTCGAACGAACAGCATTGGGGTGGTCTAGAGAACACACATGATACCTCATGTCTGTCTTGTCAGTACCCTAGCTCTTAGACCCCACCCTTCAACTGGTGAGGTTTGGATGCATGAAAAGCTTGTGCCTTGGCGGGTTACCACTCGCAAAGCTGCCTGTAATGTTTCAGTGATACAATATGAAGCGTGTGAAGTGAAAAGAAGAAAGAAGAAGGAAACTGAGACCACCTCCCAGAAAATGTATATCCATGATACTGGGCAGGCCCTCCTGTGCAATTGATGTCTTCTATCTTCTCCCTAATAGGCCAATACAGCCTTCAGAGGGCATGTCGAGCCTGACGAACCATCGCCTTCCCCTAATCTTCCGATACCAAGATTGCCGATATAGCGTTGGAATCGGCTAAGCGAGATTAACTTCTTACATATTTTCAGTTGCTTTTTCATTAAGAGTTGTTCTGGGGTGAAGCTAAAATAGTTTTGATGTGTCATATAAAAACAATAAACACGTTACATCAAAAGCTAGTGGTGGAATGTAAAGAAATATAGTTACTTCGGTACTATAGTTAATCAGATTATTTTGAAACGTACTTGTAACGAAGGGTTTTGAAGGGTGAACTGAAAACGTAAAAGGTAAGAGAGAAAAACGGACGTCAGAAGACGGGCAGGACAATTGCTTAGCCGATATATATATATATAATAATGATAGTGATATCGTGTGGGAATGCGTGACACGCACTATCAGCAGCAACGAAATGAGTATAGTCATAGGAACACATCAACTACGATATTTCTTGACGTTATATTTGCCAACCGAGCTCATCCAGAAGTAAAATATCGAATTTACGCATTCTCGTTACCACTACCGTTAACGTAGTTACTGAATATGTAACAACATTTCCTAATATTTAAATTAACCAGTCATTTAAATTAACCGGTGCTATCGACACTGTCAAACATATATATCTTGTAAATCCATTATAGAACAAGTTTTGCTTGTTCGGGTATTGAAACCCGTTACTTCGCGACAGCAGAGGTCGTGACTAACAACACTCTTTCCCATATGTTGTAACCCGACAGCCGTACGACAGTGACGTATGTGCCCACGTGTAACCGAACAAGGTGAAGTCGAGGCGATATATCGTCTCGAGGATGTTCGTGTAATTTACAGGTACGCCTTGGTAGTACTTCTTAACACGGTCCAAGTCAGTCGCTGCTTTATACGTTCTTACTGTTTCTAGTAGGCCTTTCTTTGAGTCGGGAATGTTCTTAAGTTTTGAGAAAATGTATGGATAATCTACGTGGCTCGTCTCAAGCTTAACGATGTAGTCGTAGGGTATTTCACACGGGTGACATAGAGATGTGACGGGTTTCCAGTGGTAATCAGATTTGAAAGGATTTCCTTCAACGATATAGTGAACAAACTGTTCGAAAGTAACGTGGTCGCCTTTCGACTGGTTCGCGGGGACGTGTTCATAGCGCTGCTCAATAAATTGCCCGAATACACGGCGATAATGCTCGTTTGGCCTTTCAAGTTTTTCTCTGTAGACTGAGAGTAGTCTCACCAACGGATGTCTGGTTATCATGAATTTGTAATGAGTCCTTAATCGCACTTGTATTTCAGAGTCGTTGTATGTCGAGAGGTACCGAAGACCATGTTTACGGAGGAAGCGACGGTTGTGTACACTGTCACCAGTGTGAACGTCGCGCGTGTAGTTCAGCCACAAGTCCTTGAAGAATGAACTACCGGTCTTCGGGGCATCACAGAAGAGCATGCGGTTCTCGTCATCACTGAGAATATACTTGTAGATGCCACGCCTATGCGATAGTGAATTTTGGTCGTCTTTGTTGAGAGACTGGCACGCGTCGTGCAGAAACTCGACTCGTGTTGAGCTGGAACAGACAGCTGTCGGGGTATCTGGAAAACAAGAGAAACAATGTTGATTCTTGATCGATGAATATAAACGTCAACATCAACGCGTGCAATTTTGTGACTCAAGCCTGTATCAGTTAATAATTGGTTTATTGATCCTTGTTCAAACTGGACACGTGGGGTCAAATAACTGATTTCTTCGGAATACAATAAATGAATGCGGAAATATCAACAGATGGTGCAAATGATAGCAATGTGGATATTTTAAAGGCAAAATTGCAGATATCTTACAACAATACGCTACACATAGATTACATTTTTAATATTGATGAGCTAATTGCTTCTTTGACCAGTTGTTTTCTGGGTTTGTTTTTTTCGATGATAATCTTTTTAACTTTTAGATCAAAATCCGTATTCACGCACTCGACATCATAATATATAATACAACAGTATGTGTTACTCAATCAGATTAGTTTTTAGTGATATCATTAACACTTCAAACTATCGTTTCGCAAGCTTCCAAACAAGAGATTGGTCACTGACCGAAATCGCACAGTGCTGCCCAATTTACATCTGATATTGTTCCTCGTTCTTGGGTCCAACTCGATATCGTTACATTAGTTTACGACTGTCGCATATTAGCATTTTATATCTTGAACCAGTGAAGTGAACATAACAATCGCCGCTGCCAATATTCGCAAAACGGAAACGGATCTGGATAGAAATGTTGATATCTGAAACAATGATGATTTGTTAATGTTATAAGTAGCTTGATCATGAAGGGTTTTGAAATATTCGGTCGTTAATTTGTGTCTACTACCAATTGTTTATGAAACCAATACAATAACATCACTGAATTATGATAATGATTATGAATATGGTCATCGTCGCTTCGCGAAAGACGAGCGACAACAAATTATTCTGTAACGTTTTTGTAATTATGTTAAACTTCGCATGATCAAGCTATTTCAAGTTTCCATCTGCTCATTTTAATCCTCCCTACCTGTTTTCTCGTCCCTGTTTCCTCCTTCTGATCCAACCCCTAAGTAGCTGTACAGGAAATGAGGGTAGCTCTTCCCAACGCCGGATGGATACGTATCGTATACTTTGGTGCCCAAGTAGAGCACAAGGGGCGATGTAAATACGACACACACAAATATTACCTGGATTCTGCAACAAAAATAGAGGGCTAATTATGTTAGGGATGTTTTAAACGGGCACGGTAATACGAGTCAAAAGAAGCAACACTTTTTTGCGTTTAGCAATGGCATGTGTTTTGAACAACATATAATTGTATGCCAATTGCAATTGCTTATTTGGAAATTATTTCATTTATATACACATACGCTCGCATTCATTCACTCAATTTCATTACAACGTCCAGTCGACGTTATTACTAGTCTCACTTAGCCCGACTCTCGCTCTCTCTCTCGTGAACTCCCGGCAAGAGCTGTGTGCGACAAATGATGGCGCAGCATCCTGGAGCTTGGCATGCCGAGGCTACATTATTGGAACCCATATGAGTCGTATTTACGATTCGCAATTTGGGGCTTCCTTTTAACTTTCGACTCGTCACTACGACATGGCTTGACTCACGATATTTGTCGGGGGGAAAACATCAAGTTTGCCACGCTCTTTTTGTGAACCAATAATGGGAAACTCTGTTTTATCTGCAATTAACTTTAATGTATTGTCAGTGTCAGTCATCCAGTGGAAGGCGTCGTGGAGACAATCCGTGAGCTGGTTGTGGTAGCCATTTGTATCAGGGGTAGCAAACGAAATGTAGTATGTCTGTGTATCATCTGCGTATTGGTGATGATCAAAGTTGTGAATTTGGATTACTGAGTTAAAGGCAGTATCGAAAGTAGTGAACTGTAATGAATGTAGTATATCTGTGTATCATCTGCGTATTGGTGATGATCAAAGTTGTGAATTTGGATTATTAGTTAAAGGCAGTATCGAAAGTAGTGAACTGTAATGAATGTAGTATATCTGTGTATCATCTGCGTATTGGTGATGATCAAAGTTGTGAATTTGGATTACTTAGTTAAAGGCAGTATCGAAAGTAGTGAACTGTAATGAATGTAGTATATATGTGTATCATCTGCGTATTGGTGATGATCAAAGTTATGAATTTGGATTACTGAGTTAAAGGCAGTATCGAAAGTAGTGAACTGTAATGGCACAGGAATATAACCAAAAGTAACACGACATGAAGTGGGAAGTGTAGGTGTTACGAGTTCCAGCAGTCCTTCCATGTTGTTGATCGTAAAGTACACAGCTCTGCTGAGGATACCGGATGTTTGTAGAGACTTTTAGTTTTGTGTAATCGAACAATCGAATATGCACGACGACACACATCGACCCTGACCTTCAATAACCATAATAGCTTAGTAATCCAAATAAACACACCCAGTCATAAAATTATACATAAATTAACCGAGCATAAACAAAATCACAACGATACCATCAGCACGCAAAATTGGTCGATCTGCCATTAGATTTTAATTTAATTTGGAACACGATAAATAATACGTTAGCATAACAGACAGGTAGCTAGTAAGCCAGGGACCCAGCCAGGCAGGCAGGTATATGTTCATTATTTGGCCCACACCTGCAATAGATTTCAGTGTGAAAATAATTGGCCAGTATATAGTAGATTTTCCGACTATGTAAAATACTAAATATTGTTAGTCTTATGTGTTCATTGAATTATTACATATTTAGTAACAAACATATAACGCGTACTACAACTGGGTGACAAGTTGTGTAACATGCGTAGACTGTTGTTATTACAATGACGCAACCACATTGCCCTTCATACTACGTTTTAAGTGGCACAATATGAATTAAATGAAGTTGTTTTAATGGTGCTGCTGCCTAAATATGCCTGTGCAGATAAATCCATATTTTTTGTCTGGCAATATCATCATCGTCAGTAAGCAAAGAGTACCGATAAAGAGCCACACGTCTTACTTTTGTAACGCAGGAATGGTTTTCAACCTAAACAACCAATTGGTTTGAATTGATGGCATGACAGCGGACACCGACTAAGCTAACACCTTGGCCGTTGAACGTTGTACATTATTTTTAATGGAACGCAACCTGATACACACCAGTAGCTCATGACAGTATACTAATCAGCCTGTCGAAATTAGACATTCATCAAACACATTTGGAAATAGTTTCTTCCCATCTACAATAAAGAATCGCTAATATTTACGGCCAAGCATTATTCAGTGTAATTCATTAAGCACATCCAGTAGCCGTCTATTTTCATATATATATATATATATATATATATATATATATATATATATATATATATATATATATATATATATATATATATATATATATATATATAATTTTATATATATATATATATATATATATATATATATATATATATATATATATATATATATATATATATATATAACAGAGATCAAGCCGGCAAAGTCACTACGCGCATTGGCGTAATATGTTCAAAGAACATTACTATACTTGTCAAATTACATATACATACATATACAGTTTGCAAATAACTCGTAACTTCCGGTTGAACACTAATGTTAACCGATTTTCGCATGTATGCGTCGTCGAGTTTGTCACCCTGGACTCGTTCGTTAATGCATCTACTCACTGGCGTAGTTTCCGACCGGTTTCATGACACAAATCACGCCGTAATTATGTCGTAACTACGTCGGCCCAGAATTGACCTATTTAGGTCATTTGGTTAGGTCACGGAGATCCGCCATTGATGGTGCAGTGTTTCGATGCAGAATGCAGTTGAGAAAATGGCGGTTAGACACTAATCATTCCGAAGGTTAGTATCAATTTGAGACATGCTACCGGGCGTCTTGTTCCATCAAACTGAACACTGTCACTGACAGGGCGCCGCCGAGAAACATGAGGCTTGTAATTGTATAATTGTAATATTAATGCCATTGACATTGTCAGTACCTTGCCCTTGGCATTGCCTTGTAATAGTGTGGTATGTCTAGTCTACACGTACATTGACATATCAAATTCCTATTATCACCTGCGACATAGAAATTACATTTACATTGTTAAAGCTACAACACTGACGACGCTAAAATTTTTACATTTTCGCGAGCTATTTTCCTCATTCAATTATCTAACACACGGTCTCAGAGTATTTCACCGAAAAACACTGTTTCTAACAATTCGTTTGCATTCAATCGATTGAATAATTGTTAATGATTCAGAATATAAATCTTTTGCACAAAGATGTATTACGAATTGTTTTAAAATGGCATATTATATTAAGTATAACAAAATTGTCACGACGATTGGTTTGTCTCATAAATCTACTGACACTATCACTTTTGAGTCTGACAGTCATTACATTTTGTGTAAAAATCATTATTTCTCCACCGAGCGCAGCCATCTCACAACTTTCGTACGACAGTATTGTGTGAATTATAATTATATCCACACAATAGTGTGTGCTATTGACAAATTGTATAAATGTAATGAACATACTTTGTACGTGAATTACCGAATGTGCATGACTTTTATGTTTTCAGAAGAGCTGATCTTGACGGGTTCATGTCGACAAGTGATAACCCAAGCCACCTTGGTAGACATATTCAGTTATTTTAGCAACACGATAAAGAAGATAGACTAACGTAGCCACACCATTTATGAGCAGGACGATATTTATATTACACGTTTAGCATATTTGCTATATATAATGATATACATGTATGTGTACAATTGTGCATTGTCTGGTTCTTTCTGCTGTGATTGCATTTTTCGTGTGACCACGTTCTGAATTAAATGAAACATTTGAAATTTTAAGTTGTGGCTATTGTTATTAGTTTGTAACTTGGGCAATTGTTCAAACTACGCATAGACAACAAACCAACATCACACTATCTATTTGACCACTTGTAAATTTAACTAATTGTAAATTTCAGTAGCCAAAATGAATTAAAATAATTTGACTGTGACAAAGATATAACATTCAAAGGACTTTTTTTTAGTTAAATTCGAATTATTTTATAGATTTTTCGATACTCAAATGTTTAAACAATAAAACAAATGATTTGATGTTGGCTTGCATACTTCGAATAATTGACTAAATGTCACATTCAAAGGACATTTTTCATTTAAATAGAACTACCCGGTATGAATTAATTCAACTGCCTTGTGTTAATACAATATAAAAAATGTAAAAAAAAATCGATTTGAATAGAACATATTTGAAAGGGTTCTAGGACTTTTCCCCTGGACATTACCCACCCCGACATTAAATTTTATCGTGATAACATCTGCCATTTAATGTTGACCAGATATCTACATTTACTAAAATGTCCACTTGTAAAATATCCACTCTTATGATAACATTGTATATAATAAGTTAATAAATATATTGAATAATATATTTAGCACAACAACTGAGCAAGCTACTCGCTAGTCATAGTCAACACCTAAATTTAACAAAAACACAATCTCGCCATTGTATTGTGTGAATAATCGACACAATTAATTATAAAGACTTGTTGTGTAAAACGCGGAAAGAAAATCTAAATAAATCCGTTAAATTACGAGACCCCGAAGTAAGTTTACGGCTGCCAATATCAAGCGTAAAGTTACGAATAAAAGGCAATGCCTAACTGGTCGTAAATTGACTCATGAAACGCTCTTGGCGAAACTTTACGACCAATTCGGCTTACGACCTCGTAAATCAGACGTACGCTGTCTCAGATCCTGAATATCTATATATGGTGCATTGGTGTTCGTTTCGCTTGTACCGGGAGGGCGTTGCGAAGGTCGTACAAGGAAACACTGTTAACACATTATCAATTGCTTTGCACATCGATTACCATCTAACAACAACTATCATATTTCACATCACAAGCAATCCAATTATTATATACGGCAAAGTTGTACAGTGCAAATACTTAAGACGTGGCATGCCTTTCAACTTAAGGAATGATCTCAATAGCAAATTGTGCGTTTCAATTTATGCATAAATATGTAACTTACATTAACCTCCATAACAACATGCATATTATCTAAACTTGCGTTGACATGTATGGTAGGAACTAAGGCACGTGTGATGTAATGAGTTCCATACTAGCAATTGACACACATGATCTATATAACCGATTGCCAATCACGAAATGCCAAATATTGAATATGCGTCACAACTGACACGCTGGACCGCGTGAACAATATTACTTCGTAACGTGATGCGAAAAACACATTCTTTGAAACACCTCAGATTGTGAGGGTAATTAGACCACGTACAGCACCTACTTGGTGAACTTGTTCTCCCAAACCATTGGGGCACCGCGCGTCGTCCCCGAAGTACGCAATAAGCTGTCCTGTCCCATTTCATCTCTTGTTCGCGACAGATTACTTCGTCGTCGCTGCCGCAAAAACGGCCTTTGAAGTTAGTGTATGTGTGCGACCGGTGAAACGTGTCGAGAGCTCTGGCGCCATCTGACAATCATAGTAGTAACTACTGTGATCGTCAGATGGCGCCACAGCTCTCACGCGGCACCATTGAAAACATGCTGGGCTGGGATATATACAAAATAGATATGTTGTTGAAACTTTGAAACACACCACAATATTGGAAAGTTATGCATTTTGGTACGATGTAGCAGGGATGTGGAACATTGATTCATAACCGGGAGCATCGTGGGAAAAGCTGGATATTTGGCGTATTATTCATGGTCATATTGCAAATGGTTCATTGCTGCTGTCCGGTCACATGTGTTGTGTTTTAACGAACTGGCAAACACGTCGTCCACTTTGACACAAGGGCAACCCCCCCCAAAAAAAGACTTGAGGCGAACCTCTGTGAGGTGCATGAATATTGACGTGACCTAAACATGAATAACCCAGAAGATTTGTTTTCTTAAAGTAGTAATAAGCCGAGGGCCAAAACTTAAAGCCAAAGAAGACCTACTCCCATACATAGATTCTGAGAACACTTCTTCACAAATTATGTCATCGATTATTGGAATAAACTTCCCGAAGAGGTCGAGACAGCATATACTCTGAACACATTCAAGAAGAAATTGACGTATAGCTATATAACCCTATGCAACCAAGTGTTCCAAATAAAGTACAACAGTTTCTACGTGTGTGCAATCGCAGCCATGACAAACACTGCTAAAATTTGGATTCCCATCTACACCGTCAATATTTCAACAAGCATCATACAATGAATACAATTAATGCAATGCCCTGAAGTCCTCGTAAAACCCAAGCACATCAGTGCGCCAAAAACATTTCACCACAGCTACAACGACGGCTAGGGAAGGCGGGTGATGTCCGTACACCTAAGGTATAATGTGTCATAACTAATGAACTGTTTATTTCAGAATGGTAAACTTTCGCCTTGCTAATCTGTATATTTAGTAGTTTACTACAGCCAATTATCAAACTTCAACCTCATTAAGGACAACATATATGTTATCAATATGTATTGTTCGCTGGGGTGCGGATATGCCCCGGGGTACTGGTGCATGCCCGCACAGGTATGTGCGAACTTACATCGTGTATTCCAGGCCTCAGCTACAGAGCGAAATACAAACTGCAATGGTAAATGTCAGGCTGCAGAACATCAAATAGCTTGCTATGTATACCCATAAGTATTATTTAGGGGTCAAATGCGCCCATATAAATACTAAAAAAATAATAATTTCTGAAGTGGACACGTGATATTTGTCTGTCTCAACTACAGCGACCACGGAAAGCCATGGGACGAAGAAAACCAAAGGACGCCTAATAAAAACAACATTATCATTATACACATCAAGATACACTTAACCTACACAAACGATGTTATAAGTTTGTTTTTTGTCTTTAACGTATCCCACCTCAACATCCTACCCCCAACCTCCTCAATACATTTCCAGTGGACCATCCTTGAGACAAATTCCATGTCTTATGAGTATGTTTTCTGTGTACAACTCACACGACGCATTTAGGGTATAAAATCACAATTACTGGGTAATTAAGGATATGTATTGTGACATCTCAAAACGCGGTTTTACGATAAAGTGTAAATAATGAGAGGTCCCATTGATCTATGAATTAAATATGTTTGTGAATCAATTTACATCATGCTATCTACTGCACTGGGGCATATCCACACACGACTGGGTCATAACCGCACTCGACTGGGGCATATCCGCACACGACTGGGGCATATCCGCACACGACTGGGGCATATCCGCGCACGCCTAAAAAGATACGTTCTTATATAGCGCGGTATTCAGTCCGTAGGACCGCTCAAGGCGCTTTACACTTCACCCTCGGCAGACCTGTTCATTCCAAGGCCATCTTAACTTCTCTTCGAAGCATTCAACCACGCTGTAATTGCGCGAATACTATTCGCTCACATTTCCACCACTGTCTTTACTGCCAGGTACTCATTTATACAGCTGAGTGAACTGTGGCACCGTTGGGTGATCAAACTTGTCAAAGGTTCGAAGCGACCTAGTGGGATTTGAAACCGGGTTATCTCGATTGAGAGAACCCGGCCTTCTATGCCATCGCTCCCCACCCCTTCGCGGATATGCCCCAAGCGACTGGCTTGGGAAGATTGTCTATTTCTCCGTACACGCGGTCTGTGACGGTAAAGTGTATTTGGGCAAACACAACGCTAATGATACACATTCCAAAAATACATAAACACACCAATATCCATATGTTATTGACAGTGTTATTTACTTATCAAATTATGTATCAAATTACATGAAATCATACAAAATAACATTTTGGTTTATAATTTCTTACCGATACAAAGGATGTCAATGCGCGGGTTCAGATGTTCGATGTATGAGTTAGATGCTATCGCAGAACATAGTTTAAAAACAATTATAATTCTACGCGGTGTTGCCAATAACGAAGTGTATGGACATGCCTCATCGTGAGGACATGCCTCATCGTGCGGACATGCCCCACCTTCCCATAAATGTCTTATGTAACCAAAACCATCATAAGCCGTACGTAGAGTACATCAGAAATTGATTCTTTCAGCATACACGCATAAATAATCCGAACACTGAATGACGCACGGCTTAACTTCTCTAGAAATGCATATAGACTTAACAAGGTAATTCAAACAAGTGCGAGTTGTTGTATGCATAGACCCTTTGCGACTTAGCCGTAATTATATAGTTAAGTGTACATACCATCCTAGGAGTTCGGCTACTGAATATTTAGCATCAACAAGCACCGCATCTTCTGTAATAAAAATATGCTGCTTTGTTTAGTTTTCCATCCCAGTAAATACCCAATTCGTCAGAGGAATATTTGAAAGTGCGTTGAAATGCATCAAAGAACTGGGACAGAAATTGCCTGCTGATGTTCTGCAATGGATACAGTGCACTAAGTTGGACATACAATAATAACCTTCAGAATATGTTGGCAAATATGTATCCCTAATAATAATTATGTTAAAGTGTTGTGTTTTTCTAACAACTCTATGGTGTCATATTAATAATTGTTAATCAAAAAGTTGTGAATTTCCAAGATGTCGGACTGTATCACAGCGCCACTCCGTGACCGGTAGTAGTTCCGTAACAGTTCACCGCGGGGCGCTGCATGATGCAACGATGCAACCGTGGTTACATTTCGTATTAGCCTCGATTATCCAGGCCCCGCGCTGTGGCGCCATCGGTTGTCGCACACATCTTAGCCTGAATGCAGAGTGGGGTTTTCGTTGTGACTGAAATCATGTATGCACCCAGACATACATAAGTAGCTAATTAAGATCTCATCCGGGAATTTTGGTAATTCATAAAATAAGAGTTAACTTTTATCAGTTTATACGACGCAATTCGAATTAACTTTAAACTTTGATTATATTAACACAACTGGTCGACTGAAAAATTAAATCGGTAAAAAGTGTAGTGTAACATCTCTATAATGACGCCGATTGCCTGCTGGCGCTTCACGGGAACGCCTACATAGAATGGAGTGGTGACTGCATCTAGACTCTCTTCTCGGCGAATTAACGAAGCCGAGCGAGCGTTAGATAAGCAAGACTTACGCATCTGAAGTCAGAATCTGTTCTCGGCGAATTCACAGACGCGAACGAGAGTCGGATAAGCGAGACTAATTTCGTATACAGATGGCGCCACTTGTTGGAGCAAAATAATCGAGTTAGTGAGTGCATAAACTTTGCTATTTATTCGCGGCAATGGACGAAGGCATACATACATACATACATCCTCTTAAGCTCTTCTAGGCTAGTAGCCTTTTAACTGGTCTTGACAATTGTTTGTGCGCATGGGTGGGAAGTTGTCATTTTGTTCAAAACTGTAATCGCACCAGAATGTGTCTAGTCTTGATTTGAAAATATTTAATGAGGGCGCTGAAACTATATACTCTGTGAGGGTGTTCCACCGGTTTACTACCCTGTGCCTGAAGTAATGCCTTCGTTGCCTTGCAGTCACGCGTTCTTTCTTGAGTTTCAGGCTGTGTCCCCTGGTTACCTTATTGTTGGTCTCTCTTGAGTGTTGGGGCCCAGGCTGCATTGCCATATTCTAGATAGGTCTGACCAGGCTCGTGTATAGTTTTTTCATGGTTGGTCCATCCATGTATATAAATGATCTTCTTATAAGGCCTAGCATTTTGTTGGCTTTGTTTGCTACCATCTCCACTTGTTGATCAAACTTTAAATCACGGTCTATTTGCACCCCCAAGCCTCTCTCATTTGTGGTCTCCCCCAGAGTGGTATCTTTTCCACCACTGGTTATAATATAGTCGTAGTGGTGGTTGTATTGTCCCAGATGCATAACTTTGCATGTCTCGTTATTGAAGCGAAGCTGCCACTTTCTAGTCCGTGCTTCTAGTTGTCTTAGGTCTGTCTGTAATGTTACTTGGTCAGATTGAGTAGTCATATTTCGGAATATATTGGTATCATCAGCAAACATGTGAATAGGTGAGTGTACCACATCAGGCATGTTGGAAAGGTTCTACTAGCTCATCAGTCAATTCAACCAGAAGACGTGGATGGAGTCCATCCGGTCCTGGTGGTTTTGTAGTCTTTAGTGTCTTCAAAATATTCTTAACTTCCTCGTTTGTGATCAGAAAGTCAGTCAGCTCTGTGTTATGCAGTCTATTCTCAAATGTGTGGATGTTTTCAAGGCTTTCTAGGGTGAAGACACTTGTGAAAAAGGCATTGAGTACGTCAGCTTTGTCGACATCAGTCTCAGTCATTGTCCCATCCAGATGCTCAAGATCAGCCACTGCTGAACAAGTCTTCATCTTTGACCTGGCATACTTGTAGGAAGCTTTGGGATTGGCCTTAGCTTCCCTGGCTATCTGTCTCTCGAAATCTCGGACTGCCTTCCTCACCTTTGTCTTGACTCTGTTTGATGCTCTTCTATATTCAATATAGTGCTGTTCATTTCTGGTCTCACGGTATAGCATATATGCCTCAGACTTTCTCTTAACTGCCGTGATGGTCTTGGTATTTGTCCAAAGTGGTTTGGCTTTTCTTGCTTTACTTCCCATTGTGCATTTTGGTATATGTTTGTTGGATGCATTCCTTATGGATTCCTCAAGGATTGCCTAGCATTGCTCTGTTGATTTATCTCTAAAATCTTCATTCCAGTTCCTAGAGGTCATCATTTCTCTAATTTCTTTGTAATTTCCTTTGTCATATCTGTATTTGTCGATCCTAGATTTTGTGGACTTGGTGTAGCAACAAAAGTTGAAATTCAGTAGTGAATGGTGGCTCTTTCCTATTGGTGTCAGGTACTTGAGTTTCTCAATCATGCCCTCTTCGTTGGTGAATATCAGATAGAGTGTGTTTGGTGTGTTGTTTCCTCTATAGTGAGTGGGCTCGGTCACATGCTGGGTCAGGAAGGATTCCCGGACAGCTTCCATGAAGATGGTGCTTGGGTGGTTGCCATCAAGTGGTGATGTGTTCTCACGCCAATTGAGGCTTGGATGGTTCAGGTCACCAAATATCAGTACATGCGAGAAACCTAGATTTTTTTGCATTTTTCAATGTACCATTTATCTTTGCATCATTTGTGACATTACTGTTTGGTGATCTATAGATACAGCCGATCAGTAATTTTAATTTCTCATCAGTTTGGCTTCGCACCATACGCTCTCATCTCCATTTGTGTCGGTCATTTCTCTGCATTCAGTGGCCCCAAGAGACTCATGTGTGTAAATACATACACCTCTTTTTACGCAATTAAAATTTTCAAAACACTTGTATTTTTCTATGACCAGTTCTACTTCCTGTGTTTGCACTTTACAGTTTGTTGGCACCACCTCAGTCACTCCGATCACCAAAGGGTCTTACTCTCCTATCATCACCTTTAACTCATTTCTTTTGTTCAACAACGAGTCAGCATTAAAGTACATACAATTCATACAACTATTTACACTATGTACATTGCTGATTGAGTTTACTCTTTGTTGACAGGATGACCTTGTTGTGGGTCTCCCTCTTTCCTTGCTGTGGATTTTCCTCCTTCCTTTTGTGGCTCTCCCTCCTTCCTTTTGCGGTTTTCTCTGTTGCATTGCATTTCTGCCTTCTCTAAAGTTTTAGGAAGATACTCTGGAATTTCTTGTTTTCTGACTTAGCTAGCAGTCTTGCCTTACTCATGATCAGTGTCCTTATTTGCTCAGTTTTCACTTTGATTCTTAGTGGCTTGGGTTTCTATATATCTGTTGACTCGCTGCCCGTGCTTGTTTGCAGCCGTGTCACTAAAACCACTTCAATGTCGTCCAGTTTCAATTCTCGACATAGCTGTAGAAAGCTTTCTTGGTCGTGTTGCTTCCTATTATCTGGGTCATCCGATTTACTTTCAGGTACATTGAAAGCAATGATGTTGGTTTTGTGTATGTCTCTCTGTGTTATTTCTCTTGAGGTTTCCTCTTTGTTACGCTCTTGTTCAGACTCCATTATTGAAAGTTTTTCCTCAATTCCTGCTAGAGTTTGAATTTGGCTCCACTAGTGTTTCCTTTACACTAGTCAGATCTTCTCGCAGGTCTTTTATCGTGGGTATGTCATCTTTCAGTCTCTTGAGATCAGTAACATCTTCTGTCAGCTTGTTGACTCTGGTGGTGATAGATTTTATATCTCCTTTCAACACACTCTTCACTTTCTTGATTTCTTCCATTGCCTTCGTCATGTAGTGTTTACATATATCTTCTATAAGCTTGTCTGTTTGGGCTACTTGTATAGCAGGAACCCGGCATGTAATGCAGAACCAGTTCATATCGTCATCTTTCAATAAGTTGAACTTTACTTCTGATATATTTGCACAAACGAGGCAAATTCATTTTGCACATCGTTCACATTGTAACATCTTATCAACATGTTCTGAACATGTGTCGCATAATAGCTGTGCCTCACTGACACTGACCGATTTCTTTGGCTTCATTGACGTTGAACGTTGTGATGATGATCTGGACTTACTTTTTTCCTTCACTGGGGCCGTAGTAGAAGAGTTATTTGCTTACCTTACCTTACCTATCACAGACGATGTCACTTGTTTCATTGGGTCTTGTTACTCCCCGTAATTTACTGTTCAGTTAAAAACACTTGAATTATTCTCAGGCCCACTGTTGGCACCGGAGAAGAAATCAGGACCGGCGACCTCTAACCTTACTTGGGTTGCTAGGCGCGCCGGTTGCTACGTGTTTTCTCTATCCTAAAACGTTTATGATAACTGAAGCAGCATTCTCGATGTCTGCGAAGTAGTCTAGTTGCTGATTTCGATCTTTAAAAAAATGGCGGGCGAAGATGATGTTCGATTGACGACCAGTGCGCAGACACAACCGGATGTGAACATTGTAAACAATGGTGGATGTGTGATAAATGAACTACTTAGCTTTGTATCTTATAAGCTAAACTGGATGCCACCAGATACAATTGTCCAGTTGTGCTCTGCATTCTACAATGATGAAACCGTTGACAGCGTAAAAGCGTTACTATTTGAACGATGTGCGAATCACAACGACAGACAGGACCGACTGATCAAACGGGCAGGGCCGAACAAGAAGTGGGATAACCTTGAAGACATCGTATCGCTTCTCACGCGTAAGCAAGATGTGCTACCTGTTATCTTTGTTGCAAAGGATCTTGATAATTTGCCGGCAATAGGATTCGACAAAATTGACGTGTCAGTGCTGTTGACCAAGTTACAGAAAACATGACCGAGCTGGACATGTTAAAAGAAACGGTCGCCACCCAGTCTGTTATCTGCACTGAACTGCAGGCCACTGTTACAATGCAGGCTGGAGTGTGTGACAGATTGAATGGTGCAGTGTCATCATTGATTGCTGTAGCAAAACCCCAAAGCCATTGAAGGAAGATGCTGCAGCTGTTGGTCTGTCCACGACTCCAGTTACCGATACTTCTGTGAACCCTGACAATGTGTCTGAAAGTGTGAGCTATGCTGGTGTTGTTGCGACATCAGCCAATACTCTACGGCCAAGTGTCCAACCTAATTCTACTGGAATTGGACTTGTACCTCAATGGTAGATAGTACAGCAAGACAAAGGACCTGCAAATTAAGGCTGTCAAGCGTGTTGCGAATGTTTTCGCCTCTCGACTGGAGCCTAGTGTTAGCGAATCTTCATTGAAGCGACACTTGAAAAAAATGCTGGACGTGACGGTGGAGTTATGTTAGCTGACAAATACACATAGCTCCTTTCACATTACCTGTGTGTATACAGACCCGAAGGTATTCATGCAGGAAGACCTGTGGCCTGAGGGCACGTACGTGCGGTGTGGAAGCAACCTAGGCAGCTGAAGAACTATGTTGGTGGACCGCCATCCACCACTCAAGTCAGCAGGTCAGCTAGTGAACACTGACACTGCTAGGCTGGTGCAAACACTGAACTGTGGTAATGATGATAGTGATACTGCTATCACTGTTCCCAAATCTGCCATTTCTTAATGAGTTTGCACATTGTCAAGTGCCTAATCATTATGAAATATATTAGCTTCAATTGTAGAGGCTTGCCTAATCACCATGATAATATATACCTCCGACCCTGTGTTGAGGAAATATTGAAAAACAATGATACGGATATCGTTTGCCTACAAGAAACATGGTATAGCAAGCAAGACCTTGCTACGTTAAATACATTACATAAGAATTTCCATGGTACAGGTGTAGTCACTGTGGACGACACAGATGGCTTACGTAGGTGCCACATTCCTGGTGGAGTAGTTATAATGTGGCGATCCTCTCTGGATAAAAACGTGACACTTCTTAATTTTAATATTGATTGGCTTACTTGTATCCAAATGCAGTGTGGCAACCAGGTTTATGTTTTAATATGTGTTTATATGCCATATAAGTGTAGTGAAAATGAAGATATCTATTTAGAGAATTTTGGTATAATCAAGGCTATCATTGATGACCTAGAATGTACATGCATTTCACTTGTAGGAGATTGGAACTCTAACATTAGTGACAGTACATCTTTATTTGGAAATCATGTCAGAAGTTTCTGTACTGAAAATAATGTATTATTGTCTAGTGAGACTTACCTCCCAAGTGATACATTTACTGACTATAGTGAGGCATGGCATACCACTTCATGGCTGGACCATTGTGTTTCCACAAGAGACGCCCATATGATATTATAACAGATATTACAGTCTGGCATTCTCTAAGTACTGCGGATCATTTTCCAGTTTGTATTGATGTGTCTTTGCAATGCATACCAGAGGTAGAAATGACCAAAAGGCCTACTAGTAAAATGCCTGGACTAACATGGGATAAAGTTAGCCAGGAGGGTAAAAATTAATATTGTACACTGACAGATATTAGTATGCAAACTATAAACATTCCTTATGAAGCTATATCATGCAAGGATGTGAACTGCAAAAATGAATCTCACCGAGTGGCTATAAACAAGTTTTATGGTGATATTGTGAATGCTATGTGCAATATTTTAGTGATTATGTATTTGATAAATATGTAAAGGTAGACAATCGTGGTGCTTCTAAGTGTCGCCCAGGTTGGAGTGAGTATACTGATGAGCTACATAATGTGGCAAGGCAATTGTTTTGGCACAGTCTTTGAATCTGTGAAACTCTCTAGAGCCAGGTTTAAATATGGGCTTCGGTTTTTAAAGCAACATAAAACTCAATTGATAAGCAACACTCTAGCCACTAAACTACAAGAGGGTAGACCTGATAGGTTCTGGAAAGAAGTTAATCGTATAAATAACTGCAAAGTTCCCTTGCCAAATGGTATTGATGGGGTTACTGGTGCTGACAATATAACTGAACTATGGAAGGGTCACTTTGAGCAATTGTTTAATTGTATACATGATAATGACATCACATCATTTCATTATGATGTCACATATACTAATTATATATTTGGTACTGATGATGAGATTTGATTGGTCATTGGGCAATTAGATAAAAATAAATCATGTGGCCTTGATGGTGTGTATGCTGAGCATCTAATGTACTGCAGCAGACGAGTATTACCATTACTGGCTATGTGGATGTCTACCTTTCTTGTCCATGGTTTCCTACCTGATTCTACTGCTATCAGTTGTGCTTTTTCCTATTATCAAATATAAATGTGGTAAAATCAATGACAGTGACAACTACATACCGATTGCATTAGCTAGTGTGATGTCGAAAATAGTGGAAATAGTCAAACTTTGTCGTAGGTCATTCTTTCTGATCACTAGCAGTAACCAGTTTGGTTTCGAGAGTGAGTTTGGTACTGACATGTGTATAGATGTCATAAAAGAAATTGTTGATAATTACAAATGTTTAAATGACTCTATGTTCATGGGTTTCCTAGATGCTTCTAAAGCCTTTGACAGAATAAGACACTCTACGTTGTTTAAGAAATTGATTGATAGACAAGTACCTAGTTATATTGTTAGAATTCTGATATACTGGTACACAAATCAAACTATGTTTGTACGCTGGGGATTTCAAGTCTCTAATGGTGTCAGGCAAGGTGGCACACTCTCAACATACCTTTTTTAATGTATATATTGACGATTTAAGTGCTGCACTAACAAATTGTCGCACTGGTTGTTGTATTGATGACATGAATATAAACCATCTCCTGTATGCAGATGACCTGGTTGTATTTTCCCATGTAGGTTTGAGGGAGCTGTTGTATGGCCTAAATCATGAAATTAAATTTAATCATAAGAAAAGTGCAATACTCATCAGTAGAGGAAAGCATATGTGTGTCACCTTGCATTTAAGTTAAATGGAGAGGACATTAAAGAAGTGAAAAGTGTAAAATACCTGGGTCATATTATATGCAGTGACTCTAAGGATGACAAAGATATAATGCGTCAGTGTCGCCAATTGTACACCCGTGGTAATGTACTACTTAGGAAATTCTATATGTGTACAAATGATGTCAAGATAAAGCTGTTTAGTACATCTTGCTCATCTATGTATACAACTCAACTGTGGTGGAATCATTCTGTATATAGCATCCACATATTACATGTATGCTACAATAATGCGTTTAGACGATTATTTGGACTACCCAAATAATGCAGCGCTTCAGCTATGCTTGCGGAGAGATTGACTCCTGACTGTAAAGCAGTCGCACGAAATCTTGTACATAAATGTATGTCACGCTTAGATAAATCTAGAAACTCACTGATAATTGCGGTACTGACATCAGATGGAAATCAAGGATAAGGAGACAATGGGTAAAGTCACTTTATATACATACTGACCTTGTGTAATCATACTGTATGTATGTTTTATTTTTCACCTGTTTCTTTTTTTTATACATTATTTGGTTAGCTGACTATATGGACCTATATATATATATATATATATATATATATATATATATATATATATATATATATATATATATATATATATATATATATCATTATACGTGTATATGTGTCTGAATTAAAGAATTGAATTGAATTGAAGTATGTGACCGACATTAAAAATAGCCTTGACCCCCATCCCCCTTTAGTACGCTTTGTTATATCGACCATTATGAACATGAACAACCCCTTAACGAAGACGAATGTTGCTTTACTGCTTTACCAATTGATGAAATCGGGACTTCGGATGACTACAGGGCAATACATCAGCATTCAGTTGCTGTGTGGTTGAGATGGGTCTGTACGTCTGTATTAATTAATTAAGTGTGTTGACTTCAGTGGCGTATCTAGGATCTCACAAAGGGGGGCCAAGCCCAGTCACTCATGCTACCATGTAGTGGCCCAACTGAAAAATACGTGAACAATTAAGCCAAAGGGGGCCATGGCCCACCCGCCTCCCCCTAAATGCGCCCCTGGTTGACTTATTAATTAAGCGTGTTGACTTCTCGGTGATGTTTTGTTTAACCCACGGCGTAGATCTGTTAGCTGAGGCTGTGGAGTTGTAACAGAAGGACCACGTAAATTATACAAATAAAGCATTTACCCATTGTGACTCGACTTACGATTCACTGCTGCTCAACTTATCCAACAACAAGTGTTAGTTGGGCCAGTTTACCAACCCTGTTAGAATTTGCTAGATATCATTATCTATTCATACTATAGGTTATCTAAAATATAATATATATATATATATATATATAATATAAAATTATACACTAATAACCGTTGTTTATGTGAGTAAAAACAATTTTGACTTAGGAATATGATTGTGTCCTACATATCAAAAAGAATGAAATAGCTCTCAACTAATACTGTCTTCCTGACCTATATGCTGCGTGACATTTGACAGGTGCGAAGCCATTCCCTCGATTCGACATATGAAGTTATTATTTACTTTAATTGAGGGTAAGGCAGGTTCTACTGGGATAGTGTTGTTTTAGGTAAATTTAGTGAACATATTGATTACTAATTTATAAGTTCAAACAAATCCCTTATGACCTATATGCTTCGTGTACTTTGATAGGTTCGAAGCCGCTCCCTCGTTTCGACATTGACGTATGAAGTTTATTTTAAAGGAGGGTAAGGCAGGTTCTAACAGGGCTACACTTTGGATAGAGTTGTTTTTGGCAAATTTAGTGGATATATACTGGTTACTAATCTATAAGTTCAAATATTGAACTCACTTTATTTAAGCTCCTCTGCGCCCAACTGACACTCACTAATACCCATCCTCGGGGGTGGGAGGTCGGGGGTTCGAACGACCTTCCTTTGAGAGAATTTGTTTAACTGTCGCATTTTCCAGAAATCACCCCTGGTATCTCCGGCTGATTGTGTACGCACGAACTCCCTTTTCAAAACCCCGAGTGTGTATACGCGAGTCCAATAACTGGTGAGTTCTAACACCGTAATACACACAAACGCTATTGAATTATTCAGTAAACACAAGTGCCATAGAATTAACTCATCTCACGCAATTGGGACCATACAATGGTCGATCGATGGCATACGTGGCCAATAATACAATTACAGTGTAAGCCGCATACATTTGTCTGTAGTCAGTCCTATCTACAAAGACATATATTGGAGAATCGTAACTACAAAACACACAATTCCAAGGGAATTTCGTAACGGATACGAGCGCTGGGGGTGACAGTGCAACGGAGATTTCCGGCAGCGGGTCTTATCTCTTTTTTCACATTTTACATCTCAAATAGGAAAGTTAATTTCGGAACATCCTGTGGAACACGACAAGTGACTCGGCTTACCATTTTGACACGGTTGGGATGATTACTGCTAATTGGAATGCACAACGCTTATATCGGGTCAACTGGCCGATTGTTTAACGGGACATCGTTTTTCTTGATCTTTCTTCTCCTAATATTTTCGAAAATAGACGATTTGGCGATGAAATAAAACGCCGGTTTTACAACATAGACAGATATCGTTTCATGCCAACAATTAGCAGATCAATTAATTTTAACTATTACAGATGAAATGTAACGTTCTTTTGCTCAATTGGGATATAATTTATTGATTGGTCTCTCCACACTTTGGCCCACTTGTCTCCTCACAGCTGAATTATCGCCAAGAGTCGCTCGTGCTTTGAGCTGATGATCCGTTCTTCACATACGACTTGGCCGTGTCCCATGACAAAAAACAGCATACCCCAAAGCGCACACGCGTAAGGGATGTACCCAACGCAACGTAAGACCTTCAACTGTCAAACATCTGTAAGACTTACGGGTAAACCGTTACAGTTGGCATCTATGTTTCAATGGGAGAAACAACAGTATACTGTGTCCACATTTGCATGAAACGAAACCACGACCGTATTGATCGAGCCCAAACCGGAGTTAATCACTTCAGATGGCAGCAACTGCCACCCTCTCATTGACATGTTGAACAAGTGTTGTCACACTCACATACCCCCAGCTCTATTAATCATGTTGCAAACGCGCCTATTCTCAAAGTGCCAGTTTTGTCAAATATCAATACGCCTACCGGTGATACGTCACTAATGACACACATTAAAAAATTGCATAAACACACCAATATGCATATATAATTGACAGTGTGATTTACGTATAAAATTATGTATAAAATTACATGAAATTAACTTTTTTATTTGCAAAATAACATTTTAGTTATAATGTAGTATAATTTCTTACCGATATAAAGTATTTCAATTCGCGGGTTCAGATGCTCGATGCATGAGTTAGATGCTACCGTAGAACACAATTTTCTTAAAGCCATATTCAGGAATGTCACCACCAAAATACCTACGCGACTTCCAATCCGCTTCACACTGCAACATCTCACCGCCAAATGTGCGATATTTCTATTTCTAACGTTCCAACATTGCTGGCTGAATACAGTTACTTCTTGGCAACTGAAATAACTCAAGATTAATTGCGTATATGTAGGGACTACATTCGTCGGATATCTAACTGTGGTCTGACCTCTCCAACGAATTTGCCTGGCGGATGTAAGTGCGTATCGCCGACAGAAGCCAGGGCGTAGGCGTACACGACGTCACTCCGAGTGTTAAACGCTCTGCAGCGAGGTCAGCATGTACCGCAAGATTGCTCTCAGGCGCTATGCATACATGCAAACAAAACTTACAATTATACTAAATACAATACCAACAATACATTTTCTAAAACATAGTCCGGTGATTACAGCAGTATGTCCTGGGTTTACAGCAGTATGTCCGGTGCTCACAGAAATATGTCCGGTGATTACAGCAGTATGTCCGGTGATTACAGCAATATGTCCGAGGTTTACAACAGTATGCCCTGGATTCACAACAGTATATCCGATCATTACAGCAGTATGTCCGGTGATTACAATAGTAAGTCCGGTGATTACAGCAGTATGTCCGGTGTTTACAGCATTATGTCCTATGTTTACATCATTATGTCCGGGGTTTACAGCAGTATATCCAGTGTCTACAACAGTATTTTCGGGGTTTATAATAGTATGTCCGGAGTTTACAGCAGTATGTTTGGGGTTTACAGCAGTATGTCCGGGATTTACAACATTGTATCCGGTGATTACAGCAGCATGTCTGCTGTTTACAACAGTATGTCCGATGATTACAGCAATATTTCCTGTGTATACAACATTATGCCCGGGATTTACAACATTATGTCCGGTGATTGCTGCAGTATGTCCTGTGTTTACAGCAGTTTACAGCATTATGTCCTTGGGTTACAGCAGTGTGTCCGGTGTTTTCAGTATTATGTCCTGTGTTTACAGCAGTATGTCCGGTGTTTACAGCAGTATGTCCGGTGTTTACAGCAGTATGTCCGGTGATTACAGCAGTATGTCCGGTGTTTACAGCAGTATGTCCGGTGATTACAGCAGTATGTCCGGTGATTACAGCAGTATGCCCGGTGTTTACAGCAGTATGTCCGAGGCTTCCACTTGATATGACGTGCAGGTAGCACTGTCTCATCGACAAGAAGGGTTAACATTTGCTGTGCCGGGTGAACAGACATACTATTTCTTCAGAATCGCCGACACGTGAGCATGTAGCGCGCGCAGTTGCAACCCTGCCTTCGGAATAAGGCCGACTTCTTGCAACAGATTGTCTCCTTGTAAGAAATAATGCGGAAGTTGTCTCTTGACAAGGACCTGTTGCCAGGAATTCAGCGCGTCTACGTATCGTAGTAGTAGCATATTGTCTGTCTTCCACTCTACGTTATCGGGAATCTGGTCGTACAAATGGAACATGAGCATTTTCAGATGGTACGAGCAGAACTCTTGCGGCGTGTCTTGCTGGGGGGCGTAGAACTCGAGAAGGTCCATCTTGAGCAGGCGCAACACGTCCTTGCGACACGTAGTTCTACGTGTACGCGGCTTGCGAATGCCAGGTGTCTCGTGGCTGACACACGTCTTTTGATTGACACACGTCTTGTGGCTGACACGTGTCTTGTAGCTGACACTCGTGTTTTGGTTGACACACGTCTTGTGGCTGACACGTGTCTTGTGGCTGACACTCGTCTTTTGGTTGACACACGTCTTGTGGCTGACACGTGTCTTGTGGCTGACACTCGTCTTTTGGTTGACACACGTCTTGTGGCTGACACGTGTCTTGTGGCTGACCCTCGTCTTGCGACTGGCACATGTCTTGTTGCCGACTGCAAGCACGCCGTCTGCACGGTAGAGAATCGCTTTCTCGGCGGCGGAGAACGAGAAACGCCAGAGGCGGCATTGGCGCGGCTCCATCTGGTGCTCTGCGGAAAACATAGGAACAGAAGAAGATGTGAACGATTTAATATGATTTAATAAGATTTGCCATCCATGCCAAAGGCCCAGATGGCAAGTGGACAAGGAAGCCATTGCCTTATCGAGAGTCCAACTATGCTCATCTACGTGTAACCCGCCCTCATGAGATATGTGTCAACCTTATTTTTAAACATATTCACGCTGCTAGCAGTTATACAATCCGTAGACAATTTGTTCCATTCATTTATTGTCCTCTGTGAAACGAATACTTCTTGATATCCAATCTACACTGATCCTTTACTAATTTTACCTCATGTCCTCTAGTTCTGCTACCTTTCTTGAGTGAGAAAAACATATTTCTATCAATATTTTCATACCCATTCAATATCTTAAAAACTTCAATCTGATCTCCTGTTAACCTCCTTGTCTCTAGAGTTGTTAAACTACATTCTTTCAGGCGTTCTACATTCTAAGGTCTCTCAGTTCTGGAATAATTTGTGTTGCTCTCCTCTGTATGCGTTCAAGCGTATCTATATCCTTCTTACGATATGGTTTCCACGCTTGTATATAAACGCAGTATTCTAAATTAGGTCTAACTATTGCTTTATACAGATGTATAATTACATTATTCTCCTAATCAACCCAAGAATTTGATTACTCTTTGAAGCTGCAATGCAAGACTGCTCTGAAACTTTCATATCAGCGCTTACTGTAACTCCTAAGTCCTTTTTTACAATAGTGCCCAGAACAGTATCTTCCATTTTATAGTTTACATCCAAGTGCCCATGTCCTGTATGTAGGCATTTACATTTCCAAAAATTGAACATCTGCCTTTTCTCAGACCATTTCACTAATCTGTCTAGATCGTTTTGTTAATTGTGTTTATCACCATCAGTGTTAACCTTTCTAAAGACTTTTGGGTCGTCCGCAAATTTCAGTACGTTACTTGTTATATTGTCGTCCAAGTCATTGATATATATTAAGAATAATAAAGGTCCTAATACTGATCCTTGTGGTACCGCACTCAAAACTGATTTCCAGTTTTAAACTTCTCCATCTACTACAACACGCTGTCTTCTGTCAGTCAGCCATTGTTCTATCCAGTCAATTATGCTATCCCGGATACCATGGGCTTTTAATTTGAGTAGTAATCTTTGATGTGGCACTTTGTCAAAAGCTTTCTGAAAATCTGTGTAGATAATATCTACTGGCGATCCCTCGTCTATCCACTTAGTGAATGTGAAGTTGTGCACGCCACTGTTCTTTAAGACTTGTTGCACAGAGCAAAATTATTATCTACAATTGTATTCAATTCAAATTGAGAAAAGGTTTGAACAAAAATGTAAGTTGGGGACAAATGTTTACGCAAGCGGGGGTTGGCTACTGGACTCACCAGTCGGATGAATTTTAGCGACAACGTGGAACATTTTGCAGATATTGTCGATTTCCTTTCTCGGAATCCACGAGTTCCGAAGTATTTTCTCTGACTCCTTTGGGAAACCGCCGAATTTGATGGATGGTACCAGATCGATAGAGTACTTGGCTTGATCCCAGTATTTGTATTCTAGTGTGACGGCAGGACTTGTGGTGTTGTATATCACTTCTGTACAAAACGGAAGTGAAGTTGTTTATTCGAACAGAATATACAATTTATTTAACTTTTTTCTAGTTACTGTTACTACATAAATCATACTGCTCAACTAAATGTAGGTGTGCATGTGTGCGTGCGTGCGTGTGTGCGCGTATGGGTGTGCGTGTGTGTGTTCGTGCGCTTGACTGATTGGTTGACTGACTGACTCGTTGACTGAGTAAACGTAACCGACATAGTGTATATACAATGCCACAGCAACTCTCAGGTATGTTTTTGTAATACAATGTGAAAGGTTCCGACATAGCCATAACCAGGACATGCCCTGTCGAAAGAACAATGTGGGCTAAATATACATTTCAAAATCGATAAACTGTACGCTTTTTTAGTACACACTAAGATGTCTTGCTAAAGGCAGTTTGGTCAACGCTTTCTTCACGTTGTCGTGGAAGTATCGGTAGAAGGCCTTCGGACAAAGACAATTGTCACCACCGACGAGACCCGGCGGAAAGCATTTGTCCTTCACTGTTAGCGCGCAGTAGGTTCGTGGTAGCCCCCGACCATCGTTTGACTTTGGTTCGTAGTCGATATCACAGTCGATCATGCACGCGAACATCAAATCAAACTCATCCGGTGCCCCGATCTGTAGCAGTCATTGCACCACATTTGATAACACTATACACCAGGACACTAAAGAGGAGAACAAAGAAACGTGTTTTTGAATAATAAATGATTACGAAGATATTGATAGAAATATGTTCTTCAAACTTGAAAAGGGTTGCATAACCAAAGGGACAAAGTAGCATTAGTTAATGAACAGTATTTGTTGGAATACATAAAGTACTCGTTCTCACAGAGGGCGACAAATGAATGAAACAAATTATCTAGTGATTGTGTTAATTCCACCAGTGTGAATATATTTCAAAATAAGATGTACAGATAACTCATAAAAGCGGGCTTTACTTCAATGAAAACTTGTCTGACGCTCGATAAGCCAGTGACTTCCATGTCCATTTGCTTCTGTAGCTTGTTGCGTTGGATGACAAACTGATTAAATATTGTTAAATTGTGTATATAAGTAAACATATGTAAACGCAGCCGTCATTCCAGTGTATTATAAAACAAACTTTGCGTTTCCCGACGAACGCTCAATATGTGCATGTTCTACATCCATTGATCATTTGAATTGTATAATCAGAGCAATATTATAAATAGAGTACCTGAAGAAAGGCAGAAAATCGTCCCGGAGTTCTGATGAGATTGAATAAGATCGCCATACTAAGCAACACGCTCAGAGAATTGGAAAGGAAAAGGAAACTGTTTGTTTCATTCTCGGCTTTATCAAAATGTGTACATTCTGTTATTAAGCATATTCACATTTCTAGCAAAGCATTTGCATATTCATTTTGCTTGTCAGCGCACTCGAATGCTGTGTAGCATTTCCTCTAGCAATAATTTTATGACAAACAATAAGCGAACGCAATACTTTCGTAAGTGATGGCTGTATACACATTATGCTGCTTGACACAAGCAGCTCATATGATATCACACCAGTAATTGTAAACTCCCTCACGCGGAAATCTATCAGGAATTACCGATCATACAAATGTTCTATGTCGTCTAGACGACAATCGGTCTTATGTATAAAATTTGCGTTGCATTCACCCCAACGCATATCAGGATGTTTTCATATAATGAAAGGTGTCCTAGAATATGATTCATATTACACCACTACTAAATGTGTAGTTTGCCAATAAAAATAATATAATTAAAAACTAAAAGTGATTTATCCCTTACCTTCACGCACTCGTAGTACGAGCCAGAATTGACGGCTTGCCATCGAAGACAAGATAATTCGCCGCTGTCGTCGTTGAGAGTGTCCAATATAACATCTTTAATGTCACGGATTTTACGTTGTAAAGATTTCGGTTGTTTTTGACTGACCTTCGCATGTTTAAGCCGTTTGCAAAGTTCATTGTGAAAATAATTGATAATTCCATCATGTGTCTTCAGCTTACAATTGGGCAGATGTTTCTTCAAACTTATGAATAATCTCTTGCACTGAGGACACTCTTGCTTCCCGGAAGAATCGTCCTGCTCTGGACATTCTTTTGACTGTTCACCGACTGCCTTCAGTTTGCAATTGGGCAGATGTTTCTTCACACTTATGAATAATCTCTTGCAGTGAGGACACTCTTGCTTCCCGGAAGAATCGTCCTGCTCTGGACATTCTTTTGACTGTTCACCGACTGCCTTCAGTTTGCAATTGGGCAGATGTTTCTTCACACTTATGATTAATCTCTTGCAGTGAGGACACTCTTGCTTCCCGGAAGAATCGTCCTGCTCTGGACATTCTTTTGACTCTTCACAGACTGCCTTCAGTTTGCAATTGGGCAGATGATTCTTCACACTTATGAACAATCTCTTGCAGTGAGGACACTCTTGCTTCCCGAAAGAATCGTCCTGCTCTGGACATTCTTTTGACTCTTCACCGACGGCTATCAGTTTGCAATTGGGCAGATGTTTCTTCACACTTATGAATAATCTCTTGCAGTGAGGACACTCTTGCTTCCCGGAAGAATCGTCCTGTTCTGGACATTCTTTTGACACTTCACCGACTGCTTTCAGTTTGCAATTGGGCAGATGTTTCTTCACACTTATGAACAATCTCTTGCAGTGAGGACACTCTTGCTTCCCGGAAGAATCGTCCTGCTCTGGACATTCTTTTGACTCTTCACCGACTGCCTTCAGTTTGCAATTGGGCAGATGTTTCTTCAAGCTTATGTATAATCTCTTGCAGTGAGGACACTCTTGCTTCCCGGAAGAATCGTCCTGCTCTGGACATTCTTTTGACTCTTCACCGACTGCTTTCAGTTTGCAATTGGGCAGATGTTTCTTCACACTTATGAATAATCTCTTGCAGTGAGGACACTCTTGCTTCCCGAAAGAATCGTCCTGCTCTGGACATTCTTTTGACTCTTCACCGACTGCTATCAGTTTGCAATTGGGCAGATGTTTCTTCACACTTATGAATAATCTCTTGCAGTGAGGACACTCTTGCTTCCCGGAAGAATCGTCCTGCTCTGGACATTCTTTTGACTCTTCACCGACTGCTTTCAGTTTGCAATTGGGCAGATGTTTCTTCACACTTATGAATAATCTCTTGCAGTGAGGACACTCTTGCTTCCCGGGAGAATCTTCCTGCTCTGAACATTCTTTTGACTCTTCACCGACTGCTTTCAGTTTGCAATTGGGCAGATGTTTCTTCACACTTATGAATAATCTCTCGCAGTGAGGACACTCTTGCTTCCCGGAAGAATCCTCCTCTGCTGGACATCCTTTAAATTCTTCATCATCTCCCTTCAGTTTGCAATGGGATAGATGTTTCTTCACACATGTGAATACTTTCTTGCATTGAGGACACTCTTGCTTCCCGGAAGAATCCTCCTCCGCTGGAAATCCTTTAAATTCTTCATCATCTCTCTTCAGTTTGCAATAGGGTAGATGTTTCTTCACACATGTGAATACTTTCTTGCATTGGGGACACTCTTGCTTCCCGGAAGAATCCTCCTCCGCTGGAAATCCTTTAAATTCTTCATCATCTCTCTTCAGTTTGCAGTAGGGTAGATGTTTCTTCACACATGTGAATACTTTCTTGCATTGAGGACACTCTTGCTTCCCGGAAGAATCCTCCTCCGCTGGAAATCCTTTAAATTCGTCATCATCTCTCTTCAGTTTGCAATAGGGTAGATGTTTCTTCACACATGTGAATACTTTCTTGCATTGAGGACACTCTTGCTTCCCGGAAGAATCCTCCTCCGCTGGACATCCTTTAAATTCTTCATCATCTCCCTTCGGTTTGCAATAGGGTAGATGTTTCTTCACACATGTGAATACTTTCTTGCATTGAGGACACTCTTGCTTCCCGGAAGAATCCTCCTCGGCTGGACATCCTTTAAATTCTTCATCATCTCTCTTCAGTTTGCAGTAGGGTAGATGTATCTTCACACATGTGAATACTTTCTTGCATTGAGGACACTCTTGCTTCCTGGAAGAATCCTCCCCCGCTGGACATCCTTTAAATTCTTCATCATCTCTCTTCAGTTTGCAATAGGGTAGATGTTTCTTCACACATGTGAATACTTTCTTGCATTGAGGACACTCTTGCTTCCCGGAAGAATCCTCCTCCGCTGGAAATCCTTTAAATTCGTCATCATCTCTCTTCAGTTTGCAATAGGGTAGATGTTTCTTCACACATGTGAATACTTTCTTGCATTGAGGACACTCTTGCTTCCCGGAAGAATCCTCCTCCGCTGGACATCCTTTAAATTCTTCATCATCTCCATTCAGTTTGCAGTAGGGTAGATGTTTCTTCACACATGTGAATACTTTCTTGCATTGAGGACACTCTTGCTTCCTGGAAGAATCCTCCCCCGCTGGACATCCTTTAAATTCTTCATCATCTCTCTTCAGTTTGCAGTAGGGTAGATGTTTCTTCACACATGTGAATACTTTCTTGCATTGAGGACACTCTTGCTTCCCGGAAGAATCCTCCTCCGCTGGAAATCCTTTAAATTCGTCATCATCTCTCTTCAGTTTGCAATAGGGTAGATGTTTCTTCACACATGTGAATACTTTCTTGCATTGAGGACACTCTTGCTTCCCGGAAGAATCCTCCTCCACTGGACATCCTTTAAATTCTTCATCATCTCCCTTCGGTTTGCAATAGGGTAGATGTTTCTTCACACATGTGAATACTTTCTTGCATTGAGGACACTCTTGCTTCCCGGAAGAATCCTCCTCCGCTGGACATCCTTTAAATTCTTCATCATCTCCCTTCGGTTTGCAATAGGGTAGATGTTTCTTCACACATGTGAATAATCTCTCGCAGTGAGGACACTCTTGCTTCCCGGAAGAATCGTCCTGCTCTGGACATTCTTTTGACTCTTCACCGACTGCCTTCAGTTTGCAATTGGGTTGTTTCTTCACACATTTGAATGACTCTCTGCAGTGAGGACGCTTTTCCATATCGGTTGTATCATTCAGGCGATATATAATGTTCGTTGTTTATTCATCAGTTGACCCTGAAACGTTAAACAAGCTTTCTTTTAAAATATTGGTTTGTTAAGCATCATATCGTTACATATGATGAACAAGTGAAGTGTGTGGTATTATGCTTTGAATAAAACAATTTTGCTACTGTTCAGTCGGTGTAGGGTGTGAGTGGATAACATAGATTCACGGGAAACAGTACAATATATCCATGATAGAAACTCTTTGGATGGATGGTAATGCACGGTAATATATACTGCCTGGGTAGAGAGTTTTTCGTTGGCCGTATATGGTAATATACAACTAGGATGAAACGTCTGGCAATGCGTATATATTATACACGACTACGTATATACATATATATATCCCGAAGATTTTAGCTAAATAGAAGTATATATATATATATATATATATATATATATATATATATATATATATATATATAATACTTCTATTGAGCTAAAATCTTCGGGATATATATATATATATATATATATATATATATATATATATATATATATATATATATATATATATATATATATATATATATATATAGTACTTCTATTGAGCTAAAATCTTCGGGAGACCCAAGCTCGGCAGCGCACCAAAACAAAAGGGGTTAAGCAGTTCATAATTGATAAACTGTTCCAGTTGCAAACATTTGGATTGATACGATGGGGAGCTATGGAGGATAAGCAACATTAAACATGTGGGTTTTTAGTTTACGACGAAACGTTGTTATATTTCCTACAGTCGGTGCAGCAACTGAAAAAGCTCTAGTTCCGACATTTCTCTTAACACTGGAAACAAAAGGTAAATTAGAATTAGATGATCGAAGCTGTCTGGGCTTTCTTGCATGAGTGAGCAGTGATTGTAAATGTAAAGGTTGGTTGGTTGGTTGGTTGGTTGGTTGGTTGTTTGGTTGGTTGGTTGCTTGGTTGGTTGCTTGGATGAAAGTGCTTGATAATAATTGTACAGATCTAAAAAGTAATGCGATATCGGACATGGAACCAATGCAATGATTTAAGAATGTGTACTGAGTGAGATATATGAAGAGACCGGGTAACTATTACTACCTACCCTTGCCAAAACAATTTTACACACGTGGACGTTTGAAGATTGGGAGCACTATTGTGATAAAGTCAAGTCTACTGCTACCAAGAGCAGTTGCAATAGTTGTGGCGACAGCTAAAAACATGTACCGGCGAATACGAGGAAGGTCACGAATGTGCTAAAAGCAGCAACGACAAGTTTGTGAAATATGTGTCTAAAATTGTTATTATTGTCAAAGGTGACTCCTAAATTCCGTACTGAGACGGCCGGTGTGTAATTCTGGCTCAGCGTAGGTGCCGGGAAAAAAACAATCAAGTTTACCTCGCTGCTTTTATGTACCAATAATAAGAACACTGTTTTATTAGCATTTAACTTTAATTTGCTGTTAGTCATCCAGTGAAATATATGATGGAGAACAATCCCTGAGTTGATGTGTATCCGGGGTAGCCATGTGTTTCATCTGCAAACAGGTGGTGGTGCAAGTTGTGATTTTGAATAACTGAGCTGAGTGGAGTAGTGTAAAGAGCAAAAAGTAATGGTCCAAGAACAGAACCCCGAGGAACACCACATGAAGTGGGTAGTGCCACTGAAAAGCAATTAGCTATTTTCACTCTTTGGCATCTATCAGTTAAGTATGGTGAAAACCAGCTCAAGGCTGTGTCAGATATGCCATACTACATTGTCAAGCGTTTAATGAGTACGTAATTGTCAATAGTATCAAAGGCAGCAGATCAATCAAGCAAGGCAAGCGCTGTTAATTTACCTTTGTCCATATTTAGGGTAACATCATTTTAGAAGAGCAGTTTCTGTAGAATGAAACTGTTTGTAAACTGGTTGTAATACATACAGACATACAATTTGACTTAATGTGAGACCTACAGCTTTTTTTCCAGTACCATGGAAATAAAGCTTAGATTAGAAATAGATCTATAACTGTTTAGGTTTTCTTTAGGCAGAGTTGACCTCTTAAGAAATGGGTTGACTTGCGCTTGTTTGAAATCGTCAGGGAATAAGCCAGAGCATTATGACACATTTACAATATTTGTTGTTGGGTAAAGTAATGTATCAAGACATGCTTTCAGCGATGTAGGATGTAATGGATCAAGACCAAAGGGCTTATTTGGGGAGGACATGATTATTTTCCTTACTTCATCGGCTGTGGTAGGTGTAAAAGAAATAAGTAGATAAATTAGTTGCGGAGAGTCAACTTGTACACGATTTAAAGTATGATCTAGAAAAGCAGACAGGATCAGACTGGTTTTGTTTTTGTGGATTGACGCGGATTTTCAGTATTATTTGAGACCATATTTGTATAATAATCCGACCTGGTTTTAGTGTGTTGCAGTAATGACACTCTTTTGAATAACGTGACCTATCAAAAGGGAGCTTGATTTGCGCCGTACTCGTTCAAGATAACGACGGCGCCTTTTAGATTGTAAAGTTTCAGGAGTCGTCCACGGAGCCGGTGGTTCTTGTGACACAGATTTGATGGTAATCGGGGCGTGTTTATTAAGCAGAACAATGAGTACGTGATAGTATTGTTTACACAAGTCGGACAGGTGTCCCTAAGGATCTCTGGTGAGGTCAGATTTAAGAATATCAGCCTTGAAGGCATCAATATCAATCTTATATATGGTCTGTAAGACACGTTGTGTGTTGATTGTACTAGTGTTTTGGAAACATTAACATCAACAATGATTGCGTGGTGGTCCGATATCCGATTACCATCTGGATATTGTCACATGTTGAGCGAGTTATCACGAGGTCAAGCCAGTGGCCATGAATGTGTGTAGAGAAAGTCACATGTTGTTTTAAGTCAGAGGAGATTAAGATATCAGTAGCGCACGTAGACAATCTTTGTGTGATGATGTCTACTACCGTACGATCGACCGTTTTGTGATAACATAACAACACACACGCACACGCACCCACGCACCCACGCGCACGCGCACGCGCACGCGCACGCGCACGCGCACGCGCACGCACACGCACACGCACACGCACACATACACCCACACCCACACACACCCTCTCTCTTTCTCCCGCCCTCCACATACTGTGTAATAAATGAACTGGTTATTGGTGCCGTGGTGCGATTTGTTTGACCTGTGGCGTATATAGGGCAATGCCTTCATTTTTTTTCGTATATATCCTGTTCCGATACTACATGGTAGCATAGTAAACTAAGGATAGCTAAGCTTGCCCCTGCGATATCAAAATACGCCGCTGTGTTTGACACATTTAAACTAGTGTATTTAGAATACAAGTAATTAACAATTATAAAACAAAGAGCCTCTATTTTACCGGGTCAATAAAACTAGTCTCTCATCTATTTGAATATTTTGAGGGTTTTGAGAATAATGAAAAACAATAGTGACTAAGATTATACTGATTACGTTGTTGTGGTGTATCTTTCAAAAGATATTTATTTGCAAGTTAGCTTTAGTCATATGTGCAACTCTCAGTATAAAAGGCGTACGCTTTCTCCACAGGTTTACCCAGCTGCGCGACAGCGTACAACGTTTTGAAAACAACGTTCTCAAAATCATCCAAAATAATTATGCAGCAAATAAAATTTATGTTTATACTGTGTATACTAACAATTACAATGATAAACTTAAAGGTATTATTAACGCAAACCACCTAAGTAGCAGCGCCTACTTCTGGCGTGGTCTTGCTCTGGGCCCGTGACCGATGCGGGCCGAAAGTAGGCGCCAACTTCTGGCATGGGGTATTTTTGGTCCGTGACACAGGCATGCACATGTATAAATAACTGCAACGAACGGCGTGGACGTTCTGCTACTCTGGTCACGGTTCGAAGGTTTCGCTACGTGAAATTAACGGCTGCCTAGTTCAACAAAATCGCGTGTTCCTTGAAAGGTGACGGGTCGTGTCGGAGTACGCGACCATTAATCACGTTAGCGGCTCGTCGTTCCTTTATGCTATTCAATTTAATGCAAGCTATGGAAAGAAAGACCAGAAAGAGTGGCTCGACAATATTGTAACTGTACCTGACCCTCGCCCCTGTACAACGGGAGACAAGGAGAAAGAGCACACTTCTACATGTCCTGTTTGGTACAGCAACTTCGTTTACTCATTCTCATCATTACTTATATGTCATACATGTTAGAATAAAATTATTTACAATATGATGTTGAAAAACTTGTAACATGAAGACGTAACATGGTGACAGGTGATCCCATGTCGCACGTCCAACACTAATATATGTTGTTCACGAACCGAGGTGGTGCAGGATAGTGTGACGAAATAGTTGTCGTTTTGTTTTATGGAAACGGTGCATGGGGTGGACAGATCACTATATATGATTCCATTGGCATTAACGTTAACGCTCTTTAACGTTAACTTTCTTTAATACTATTCACACATTTGTGTTATGAATCTCTTGTCAATATTTATTATTTGGAGGAATGCTGGAATAAAATCGGCACATTCTGTCAATTTGTCTCCAGAAAAATCAACATTCAGGATGCTACCCACTAAATGTAGTTAACAACATGCCTTCATGCGCAAGAAATCCTACAGCCATGAACGTCTAATGGAGTGATATAAAGGTTGGTTGGCTGGGCAACGTTAATTAGTAATTCACCAAATCAAATATAGATATGCAGAATCTGTAGAACAAATGTTTGTTGTGGTAGTGGTGAAATGGCGGGCGGCGCCACTGGTGGGCAGTTTGTGGTCGGCGTACATTATACAACCACAGTCGTGGCAACGCGTCTGACCACCGCCGCGATCGTAGTGCTATTTTCTGGAACTGCAAACGCGCCTCCAGTGTTGTAGCCTGGTGTGAACTATAGACAAACATTTGCTGTGATTGGACTCTTACATCGACTGTTTTATGTGGAGTTGCTGACCTGCGTAGACTGCCCGACTCTGCGCGACGGGAGTCAATTTCCAAAAGAGGCATAGAAAATGGGTTTGTTCAACACCCATTACAGTTGGTTTGCCACTCTAGACTATTTGGGTGATGTGTCTGGAACATGTCTAGTCCTGGTGTACAGTTGAATTGTGGTATCAATACATTTGATCAGCCTTGAGCCCATAACGTGTTTACCATTTTGGATATCCACTATTTTGAGCCTTACCAGATCTAACGAATTAAGTAAATTCTTTCAATGATTTGAACAAAAATACGCACTTTTTATTAAACCGACTGTGGATATTACTTAAGCTATTCACACGCACGCACGCACGCACGCACGCACGCACGCACACACACACATACACACATACTATATATATATATATATATATATATATATATATATATATACATATATATATATATATATATATACATATATATATATATATATATATATATATATATATATATATATATATATATATATATATATATATATACATACATATATATATATATTTATATATATATATATATATATATATATATATATATATATATATATATATATATATATATATATATATATATATATATATATATATATATATATATATATATATATATATATATATATATATATATTAGGACATGAACGAACCGGTTTCGCTATAGGTTAAATCACTTGAGGGTGGAGTTTTAGGAAACATTATTTTAATATCGTTCACTGTCCCTTAATGGTATTTATATAGCAGGACCAAGTGTAATGAACGAAGTCACTCCAGCGAGTCTCAACATGTTTTCAAGCTGACGATCCAAGCCCAGGTTCACGGCTTATTCATTCAGTACCGAAAATAAATTGCCCATTCTTAAGCTATAATATAATGCTACCCACCGTTGTCTGGAGTGACCGAAGTAGGAGCGGCCAGATGAATGCGCGCGTTTTTTCAGACCCACCGTGACACTGTAATTGAACGAGTGCCGCATTACTAACTTGTTGAACAGAAATAGCCGCACCTCGTGTTAGCATTAGTTGGTGCTAGACATGCTTAACAAAAATTAACCAAGGTTACAAATAACTTTCAATTTAATTTCACAAATCGCCAATCATATATGATAAAACATAACGATATAACATAATAAACAATTAGTTTCATGCAGATTATATACCAAGTATTTATTGAAGTATTTAAGTTTCACGGTATGACACTGCCTAGGCATACACGAACGACATTGAATTCAACGGGCGAGTTTCTTGCGCAGACACTGCCACGCCCGTAGCTGAAGGGCCTAGTGGCAAATTCAAACACGTAATCTAAAATACAGTTTTACCAAGTCTACTTCATTAAAAGGCAAATATATATGTATAAATGTAACAAAATTAACTCACCAGGGTATAGAAATATAGAGCTGATCCGCGAGAAGGCCAACATGTCTAACGTAGAGTATCACCGTCTGCACACGTCTCCGGTCCAAGACAAACTGCGCTGGTCATTCACTAAAACCCGTGAGCGCTAGTTAATCTGGGAGTGCCTCTGCTATCTTAGTGGCCTCTAGTGAGTGACTCAAGGTACTAACCACGCTATATAATAGTGCACAAATTAGGGTTACTTTCCCACACTTAAACGTTTAGACATCCGCTGCTAAAATACATTGGACTGTCGATTACTTAGGGGGTATTGGGCCATATGACCCCTCTGGCTGAAATCTGATTTTATGGCCAGGATACTCACTTTATGGCCAGGATACTCACTTCACAAGTGTGTTCGTTGCTCATACAAATATTGACACTAGCTGTCTCTGTGTCTGCGTTTCTCTCTCCGTCTCCCCCCCCCCCGACGGCTTACCTGCTGGATGTCTGTACTCAAGGCGACAAAACTTCCTTGTACGCAGCTCCGCGCCTCTGGAACAATCTATCTCTTGCCACGCTTGCTACAGACTGCCATAACAGCTTCGAGATGCAGCTTCAGACTATTCTTTTAAAACTGGATATGTTCTCTTTAAATGTATGTGCATGTTATGCTAGATATGTATTGATGCAATTTTTGCTATTTACTTTAAGCGTATTTAACTTTATCACTATTCACTTTTAATTTATTTGAAGTATTGATGTAAAGTTATATATGTATATATATATAAATATATATATATATATATATATATATATATATATATATATATATATATATATATATATATATATATATATATATATATATATATATATATATATATATATATATATATATATATATATATATATATATATATATATATATATATATATATATATATATAGGCAAATTTACGTTCTTTGAAAGGTCTCAAGATGGACGAACTTCGTGATAATGTAAAATGTTTTAACGAATACAGATACGCTTGTCTCATGGCTTTCACCGAAACCTGGTTCGACAGCTCTGTGTCTGACCAGGGAACTTTTATAGAGAGATTTGGATGTCCTACACGGCTTGACCGCGACAAGTAAGGGACCGGAAAGGAGTGAGGTGGGGTGTGTGCTTATATGTAAATGATTGGTGCAAAAATGTGATTGTGCGTGATCAGCGCTGCACCCCGACATTGAACTGTTGACTGTTTCACTGCGGCCACTGTATCTACCTCGCGAATTTCCTCAAGTGTCTTTGACTGTTGTTTACATACACCCCAGAGCCAACGTGGATCGAGCCGCCCAGCATATTTGTGATGTGACACCGAAACTTGACGCTCTGTCTACCGATGCGCCCAAGTTCATACTGGGTGATTTCAATCAGTGCAGCCTTAAGCAAAGTCTGCCTACCTACCACCAGTACATCACGTGCCCAACTCGCATAAACCGGACTATCGACATGTGCTAAGGTTCGGTGCCTAATGCGTATAGCCAAGCCACCAATCGGCGATGCCGATCACAACACTGTTCACCTGGTTCCTATTTATAGATGCCTTGCAGGGTTGTTTCGACTGTACTAACTGGGATGTTTTTTGCAGGATTCCTGTGATAGCCTGGATGAACTTACCGATGTTGTGACCAGTTATGTTTCTTTCTGCGTTGACACTGTTGTACCCGTGCAGAAGTGCAAAGTGTACCCAAACAACAAACCTTGGGTTTCTAAACAACTAAAAAAGGTATTGAATGAGAAGAAAAGGGCTTACCTTCAGGCAGATTTAGCTGAGCGAAGGGAAGTTCAAAGGACTGTCAGATCAGAAATTAGGAAAGCAAGGGAGAGTTATAAAAACAAAATAGAACTGAAGTTTAAAACAGATGATATCAGAACAGTCTGGCAAGGCATTAAGACGATGAGTGACATGCAGTAAAATAGACAAAATTCCAATCGCGGGGTCTTTGCAGAGGATATGAATTCTTTCTACTCTCGTTTCGACACACACGTTTTTCGTTCTGTCATTGACGATATTAGGAGATCAACAAAGACAGGTGGTGAATAGTAATTGAAGAAGAAGAAGTGTTGAGAGTATTCCAGTGTACACATGTGAAGAAAAGTCCCGGTCCTGATGGCATTTCCGGTCAGGTTTTAAAGAATTGTGCCACTCAGTTGTCTGATATCTTCCACTTCATCTTCCAGGTCTTTGTCAGCTTACAGAAAATCCCTACCTTGTTGAAAACGCCAACTGTCATTCCTGTCCCCAAAAAACATCGCCCTGCCAGCGCAAATGATTTTCGTCCAGTAGCGTTGACATCGCACGTAATGAAGAGTTTTGAAAATATTGTCAAAATCGTGATCATGAGACGTAAAGTCCATCTTCTAGACCCCCTACAATTTGCGTATCGGCCTGGGAAAGGAGTGGAGGACGCAGTCGCTACTTTGCTAAACCTTGTACATTTTCATCTTGAGTAGGCCAAAACTCATGCCACAGTTCTTTACCTTGATCTGATTTCTGCTTTTAATACTCTGCAGCCTCACCTGCTTTTTCAAAAAATTATTTCTGAGTTTAAACTTGAGTCTGACTTGGCCCTATGGGTGCTTAAATTTTGGGTGGAAAAACCCCAACAGGTTCGTGTGAATGATACCATGTCTAGTGTGACAGTTGTGTCCACTGGTACACCCCAAGGATGTGTCTTGTCTCCCCTGTTGTACATCTTGTATACCAATGACTGCAGGAGCACCCAGCCCAATAGGTTTCTTATTAAATTCGTAGATGACACAGCTTTACTCAGTTTGCTGTTTAATAAAGAGACTGGCCACGGTTCCGTTGTAGAGGACTTTGTTGATTGGTGTGATAATCACAATCAATTGGGCCTGAATGCAACACAAACCAGATATATGTGTATTGACTTTAGGAATGACCCTCTATCCCAGACTGACCCTGTCATCCACGAAGATAAGGTGGAGGTAGTTGACGAATACAAATACCTCGGTATGATTATTGACCACAGACTGAGGTGGGACCGTCGCTGTAGCGCTACGTATAAAAAGCTTCGTTCCTTTAACATTGATAATACCATTTTGTCCATGTTTTATAAGTCGTTTATCCAGAGTGTTTTGACGTTTTCTTTTGTCTGTTGATTTGGGAACGTCAGACAAAAAGACAAGAATAATCTGCAGCGAATTGTAAACATCAGCAGCAAAGTGGCTGGTATGAAACAATCCACTCTCACTGTTCTATATGAAAAGCAGGTATTGCGGAAAGCCGGTCGCATTCTGAGGCATATCCGCACACGACTGGGGCATATCCGCACACTACTGGGCATGGGAAGATTGTCTATTTTCCCGTACACGCGGTCTTTGACGGCAACGTTTATTTGGGCAAAAACAACGCTAATGACACACATTCCAAAAATATATAAACACACCAATATCCATATATTATTGACAGTGTGATTTACGTATCAAATTATGTATAATTGTATATGAAATTATTCAAAAATAACATTTTAGTTTATAATTTCTTACCGACGAGAATGATTTCAATTGGCGGGTTCAGATGCTCGATGTATGAGTTAGATGTATGAGTTAGATGTATGAGTTAGATGCTACCGTAGAACACAATTTTCTTAAAGCCAAATTCTACGCGATGTTGCCAATAACGAAGTGTATGGACATGCCTCATCGTGTGGACATGCCTCATCGTGTGGACATGCCTCATCGTGCGGACATGCCTCATCGTGTGGACATGCCTCATCGTGTGGACATGCCCCACCTTCCCATGCATGTTTTATTTGACCAAAACCATCATAAGCCGTACGTAGAGCACATCAGAAAGTGTTTCTTTCAACATACATGCATAAATAATCCAAACACTGAATGACGCAGGGCTTAGCTCCACTAAACAATGCATATAGTCTTAACCAGGTAGTTCAAACAAGTGCGACTTGTTGTATGCATAGACCCTCTGCGACTTAGCCGTAATTATATAGTTAAGCATCGCATCTTCTATAACAAAAATATGTTGCTTTGTTTAGTTTTCCATCCCAGTAAATACACAGTTCGTCAGAGGAATATTTGGAAGGGCGTTGAAATGCATCAAAGAACTGGGACAGAAATTGCCTGCAAAAATTCCGCAATGTTAGGATACAGTGCAGTAAATTGAACATACAATAATAACCTTCAGAATATGTTGACAAACATGTATCCCTAATAATGATCATGTTAAAGTGGTGTGTTTTTCTAACAAATCTATAGTGTCATATTGATCAATGTTTATCACAAAGTTTTGAATTTCCAATATGTCGGACTGTATCACAGCGCGAGGCGCTGCATGATGCAACGATGCAACCGTGGTTACATTTTTTATTAGCCTCGATTATCCAGGCTCCGCGCCGTGGCGCCATCGCTTGTGACACACATCTTCGCGTGGAAGCAGAGTGGGGTTTTCATTGTGACTGAAATTATGTAATTCTGGGCGCAAACATAAGTAGCTAATTAAGATCTCATCCGGGCATTTGGGTAATTCATAAAACAAGAGCTAACTTTTATCAGTTTATACGACGCAATTCGAATCAACTTTAAACTTTGATTATATTAACACAACTGTTCTGAAAAGTTAAATAGGTAAAAAGTGTAGTGTAACATCTCGATAATGACGCCGATTGGCTGCTGGCGCTTCACGGGAACGCCTGCAAAGAATGGAGTGGTGACTGCGTCTGACTCTATTCTCGGCGAATTAACGAAGCCGAGCGAGAGTTAGCTAAGCAAGACTTACGCATCTGAAGCCAGAATCTGTTCTCGGCGAATTCACGGATGCGAACGAGAGTCGGATAAGCGAGACTAATTTCGTACGTGACCGACATTAAAAAATAGTACGCGGGCCTTGACCCTTTCCTTCCCCCTTCCCCTTTAGTACGCTTTGTACGAATAGATAAATGTCGACCATTGTGAACCGAACCTTAACGAAGACTAATGTTGCTTCACTCCAAAGTTCATCATTGAGTTCATCTTTCAGGGCAAATTGGTGAAATCGGGACTTCGGATGGCTACAGGGAATGTATCAGCATTCAGTTGCTGTGTGGTTGAGATGGGTCTGTACGTCTGTATTAATTAATTATGTGTTGACTTCAGTGGCGTATCTAGGATCTCACTAAGGGGGAGGCCAGGGGAGGCCAGGGGGAGGCCAGGGGAGGCCAGGGGGAGGCCAGGCCCAATCAACTATGCTACCATGTAGTGGCCCAACTGAAAAATACGGGGACAAATTAAGCCAAAGGGGGCCATGGCTCACCGGCCTCCCCCTAAATACGCCCCTGGTTGACTTACTAATTAAGCGTGTTGACTTCTCGGTGATGTTTTGTTTAACCCACGGCGTAGGTCTGTTCGCTGAGGCTGTGGAGTTTTAACAGAAGGACCACGTAAATTATACAAATAAAGCATTTACCCATTGCGACTCGACTTACGATTCACTGCTGCTCAACTTACCCCACAAAAGTGTTAGTTGGGCCAATTTACCAACCCTGTTTGAATTTGCTAGATACCATTATCTATTCATACTATAGGTTATCTCAGTCTAAAATGATACATTAATAACCTTAGTTTATGTGAGTAAAAGCAATGTTGACTTAGTAATGTGAGTAAAAGCAATGTGTCCTACATATCATAAAGAATGAAAAATGGCTCTCAACTAACACTGCCTTCCTGACCTATATGCTGCGTGACCTTTGAGAGGTGCGAGGCCACTCGCTCGTTTCGACATTGATGTATGAAGTCATTATTTATTTTAATGGAGGGTAAGGCAGGTTCAACTGGGGTTGCACTTGAATAGTGTTGTTGTAGACAAATTTAGTGGACATATACTGGTTACTAATTTATAAGCTCAAACATTGAACTCAGCTTTATTTAAGCCCCTCTGCCCCCAACCGACACTCACTAATACCCGTCCTCGAGGTGGGAGGTCGGGGGTTCGAACGACTTTCCTTTGAGAGTACCATAGAATTAACTCATCTCACGCCATTGGGACCATACAATGGTCGATCGATGGCATACGTGGCCAATAATACAATTACAGTGTAAGCCGCATACATTTGTCTGTAGTCAGTCCTATCTACAAAGACATATATTGGAGAATCGTAATTACACAACACACAATTCCAAGGGAATTTCGTAACGGATACGAGCGTCGAGGGTGACATATATTGGAGAATCGTAACTACACAGCACACAATTCCAAGGGAATTTCGTAACGGATACGAGCGTCGGGGGTGACATATATTGGAGAATCGTAACTACACAGCACACAATTCCAAGGGAATTTCGTAACGGATACGAGCGTCGGGGGTGACATATATTGGAGAATCGTAACTACACAGCACACAATTCCAAGGGAATTTCGTAACGGATACGAGCGTCGGGGGTGACAGTGCAACGGAGATTTCCTGCAGCAGGTCGTGTCTCTTGTTTCACATTTTACATCTCAAACAGGAAAGTTAATTTCGGAACATCCTGTGGAACACGACAAGTGACTCGACTTACCATTTTGACACGGTTGGGATGAATACTGCTAATTGGAATGCACAACGTTTATATTGGGTCAACTGGCCGACTGTTTAACGGGACATCGTTTTTCTGTCTTTCTTCTCCTAATATTTTCGAAAATAGACGATTTGGCGATGAAATAAAAACGCCGGTTTTACAGCATAGACATATATCATTTCATGCCAACAATTGGCAGATCAATTAATCTTAACTATTACATGTGAAATGTAACGTTCTTTTGTTCAATTGGGATATAATGTATTGATTGGTCTCTCCAGACTTTGGCCCACTTGTCTGCGCACAGCTGAATTATCGTCAAGAGTCGCTCGTGCTTTGAGCTGATGAACCGTTCTTCACCACTTGGCCGTGTCCCATGACAAAAAACAGCGTTGACCAAAGCGCACACGCGTAAGGAATGTACCCAACGCAACGTAAGACCTTCAACTGTCAAACATCTGTAAGACTTACGGGTAAACCGTTACAGTTGGCATCTATGTTTCATTGGGAGAAACAACAATGTACTGTGTCCACATTTGCATGAAACGAAACCACGACCGTATTGATCGAGCCCAAACCGGAGTTAATCACTTCAGATGGCAGCAACTGCCACCCTCTCATTGACATGTTGAACAAGTGTTGTCACATTCACATACCCCCAGCTCTATTAATCATGTTGCAAACGCGCCTACCCTCAAAGTGCCAGTTTTGTCAAATATCAATACGCCTACCGGTGACACGTCACTAATGACACACATTAAAAAAATGCATAAACACACCAATTAGCATATATACATAATTGACAGTGTGATTTACGTGTCACATTATGTATAAAATTACATTAAATTATGCAAAATAACATTTTAGTTATAATGTAGTATAATTTCTTACCTGAAATTGGCTTTTCTTAAAGCCAATTTCAGGAATGTCACCACCAAAATACCTAGGCGTCTTCCAATCCGCTTCACACTGCAACATCTCACCGCCAAATGTGCGATATTTCTAACATTCCAACACTGCTGGCTGAATACAGTTACTTCTTGGCAACTGAAATAACTGAATATTAACTGCGCTATATTTAACTGTGGTCTGACCTCTCCAACGAATTCGCCTGGCGGATGTAATTGCGTATCGCCGACAGAAGCCAGGGCGTAGGCGTATACGACGTCACTCCGAGTGTTAAACGCTCTGCAGCGAGGTCAGCATTTACCGCCCCTTTGTCACCGGGGTTAAGTCCCCTAATACACACAATGTAACATAAATAGACCTACTAGTTTAGGAAGGTTGTTTACCGGAAAATGCAGTCCCGACAGCATACATATGGGTGAAACAGGACTTTGACTTGTATTCGATTTCGCCACTTATTGTTCTGAATGATATCAGTTGATTATTGTCGTATAAAACAATGTACGCTAACTGTTGTGCCTCGCGTTGCCACACATATTAAATGTGTTAAATAATTTAATAAGCTTTGAAGTTGGAACTGCAACATATAACAGCACTATGTCTAGGATTTGCAGCAGTACACCAGGTGTTTACAGCGGTGTGACCGAGGTTTGCAGCAGTACACCAGGTGTTTACAGCGGTGTGACCGAGGTTTGCAGCAGTACACCAGGTGTTTACAGCGGTGTGACCGAGGTTTGCAGCAGTACACCAGGTGTTTACAGCTGTGTGACCGAGGTTTGCAGCAGTACACCGGTGTTTATGTCCCGTGTTTACAGCATTATGTCCGGTGTTTACAGCTGTGTGACCGAGGTTTGCAGCAGTACACCAGGTGTTTACAGCGGTGTGACCGAGGTTTGCAGCAGTACACCAGGTGTTTACAGCGGTGTGACCGAGGTTTGCATCAGTACACCAGGTGTTTACAGCGGTGTGACCGAGGTTTGCAGCAGAACACCAGGTGTTTACAGTGGTGTGACCGAGGTTTGCAGCAGTACACCGGTGTTTATGTCCCGTGTTTACAGCATTATGTCCGGTGTTTACAGCTGTGTGACCGAGGTTTGCAGCAGTACACCAGGTGTTTACAGCGGTGTGACCGAGGTTTGCAGCAGTACACCAGGTGTTTACAGCGGTGTGACCGAGGTTTGCAGCAGTACACCAGGTGTTTACAGCGGTGTGACCGAGGTTTGCAGCAGTACACCAGGTGTTTACAGCGGTGTGACCGAGGTTTGCAGCTGTAATAATAATAATTGTAAAAGTATTTATGTAGCGCCCGATCAGTCAAGATTGCTCTCAGGCGCTATACATGTATGCAACCAAAACTTACAATATATACTAAATACAATATCAACAATACATTTTCTATAACATATTCCGGTGATTACAGCCGTATGTATGGTGATTACAGCAGTATGTCCGAGGTTTACAGCAGTATGTCCGGTGCTCACAGTACTATGTCCGGTGATTACAGCAGTATATGCGGTGATTACAGCAATACGTCCGGGGTTTGGAACAACATGTCCGGGATTTACAACAGTATGTCCGGATATACAACATTATGTCCGGTGATTACCGCAGTATGTCCGGTGTTTACAGCATTATGTCCGGTGATTACCGCAGTATGTCCGGTGTTTACAGCATTATGTCCGGTGTTTACAGTAGTGTGTCCGTTGTTTATTGGAGTATGTCCGGTGTTTACAACATTATATCCGGTGTTTACAGCAGTATGTCCGGTGTTTACAGTAGTATGTCCGGTGTTTACAGCAGTATGTCCGAGGCTTCCACATGATATGACGTGCAGGTAACACTGTCTCGTCGACAAGAGTATTTCGTCAGAACCGCCGACACGTGAGCTTGTAGCGCGCGCAGCTGCGATTCCGCCTTCGGAATAAGGCCGACCTCTTGCAACATATTGTCTCCTAAGAAATAATGAGGAAGTTGTCTCTTGTGAAGGACCTGTTGCCAGCAAGTCAGCGCGTCTATGTATCGTAGTAGTAGCATTGTGTCTGTATTCCAGTCCGCGTTGTCGGGAATCTGGTCGTACAGATTGAACATCAGCATTTTCAGATGGTACGAGCAGAACTCGTGCGGTGTGTTTTGTTGGGAGGCGTTGAACTTGAGAAGGTCCATCTTGAGAAGGCGCAGCACGTCCTTGCGACACGTGGTGCTGGGTGTACGCGGTTTCTTGTGACTGACACATGTCTCGTCGCTGACTGCAAGCAGGCCGTCTGCATGGTAGAGAATCGCTTTCTCGGCGGCGGAGAACGAGAGACGCCAGAGGCGGCATTGATGCGACCTCTTCACGTGCTCTGCGGACAACATAGGAACAAAAGAAGGTGTGAACGATTTGTAAAGCTCGTTTGCACGACAAATCAAGATCACATAAAGCGAGTTAAGAATGGTTTGATGCACATATCAAGTTGACAGTGCTGGCGGTATAAGTGTTTAGCGGCAAAACGAGTTATACACCACGCCATTGACCGATGAAATAACGATTTTACTATTCATTGCTTACACAGGTGCAACAGAAACACGATTGATCCCGACACGCGAAAATAGTTACAACGCGATTGCGGATACACGCCTTATTAATACTTTATTTATTTATTATCAAGTGCTTTGGGCAACTTTCTATATCTTGAAATATAACATTTCAGTTGATAAGGAAAGCTATTAGGCACACACACTCTCCGACAGTGGCGCCACAGTAGTATGTCCGGTGTTTACAGCAGTATGTCCGAGGCTTCCACATGATATGACGTGCAGGTAACACTGTCTCGTCGACAAGAGTATTTCGTCAGAACCGCCGACACGTGAGCTTGTAGCGCGCGCAGCTGCGATTCCGCCTTCGGAATAAGGCCGACCTCTTGCAACATATTGTCTCCTAAGAAATAATGAGGAAGTTGTCTCTTGTGAAGGACCTGTTGCCAGCAAGTCAGCGCGTCTATGTATCGTAGTAGTAGCATTGTGTCTGTATTCCAGTCCGCGTTGTCGGGAATCTGGTCATACAGATTGAACATCAGCATTTTCAGATGGTACGAGCAGAACTCGTGCGGTGTGTTTTGTTGGGAGGCGTTGAACTTGAGAAGGTCCATCTTGAGAAGGCGCAGCACGTCCTTGCGACACGTGGTGCTGGGTGTACGCGGTTTCTTGTGACTGACACATGTCTCGTCGCTGACTGCAAGCAGGCCGTCTGCATGGTAGAGAATCGCTTTCTCGGCGGCGGAGAACGAGAGACGCCAGAGGCGGCATTGATGCGACCTCTTCACGTGCTCTGCGGACAACATAGGAACAAAAGAAGGTGTGAACGATTTGTAAAGCTCGTCTGCACGACAAATCAAGATCACATAAAGCGAGTTAAGAATGGTTTGATGCACATATCAAGTTGACAGTGCTGGCGGTATAAGTGTTTAGCGGCAAAACGAGTTATACACCACGCCATTGACCGATGAAATAACGATTTTACTATTCATTGCTTACACAGGTGCAACAGAAACACGATTGATCCCGACACGCGAAAATAGTTACAACGCGATTGCGGATACACGCCTTATTAATACTTTATTTATTTATTATCAAGTGCTTTGGGCAACTTTCTATATCTTGAAATATAACATTTCAGTTGATAAGGAAAGCTATTAGGCACACACACTCTCCGACAGTGGCGCCACTCTCCATATCTCCACTGCCACAACTTGATTATAAATACAAAATGGACGGCTGACGGAGTGTTATTAACGATTTGTAGGTTGGGCAGGACCCGTACATTGCCAAATTTGTTGAGGCTATAATAGGCGGCAAAGTCACAGCTCAAAATCTTTTCGAAGAGGGCATGAGTGTCCTCACTGACTGCAGGACACTTGTGTTCTAGTGTCACGGCTGAGACCACAGACGATGTACTTGATTTCTAGATATACTTGATTTCTAGATGTACTTGATTTCTAGATGTACTTGATTTTCTGTATCGCTCAATGTCTTAAAAATCTCTAAGTTGCTCTAACCGACATTGCTTGAAAACGTGCTCATGTTACGCATAAGCCGCCAGAACTTCGGTGGTATATCATCTTTGATGCAGAACATCTGGAATATTTAATTTAAGAACTGGTCGGATATTATTTACACCTGTCAACAACGATCGGGATTCCCGCCATCGAACGCAAAGCCATTGTCTGGATGTCGTTCGTTGCCGCCCACCCCTGCTGTTAACGTTTGCTCGTACACGAACTGCGTGTGTCGTGTTGAACTACAATGCCGAAATTTGACAGACAAGTACGACCAATTGTGCTGAACAATGCAAATCGACTACTGGCGCAACTGATCATACGCAGTCTAACGAGTTCAGTGAACTAAAACGATCAGTGAATTACATCAGCGACAAGTTAGACGAATTTCTAACAACGAAGAGCGAGATATGAGAAATTATCTTGCTAGTAAAGAGCCTTGAAAAAATAACGCGGAGAAAGATGTAAAAATCAACGAACTAGAAAAAAGAAAAAGCGAGTTAGACCAATACTCCAGAATAGACAGCATGATCATATCTGGTCTACAGACGTCACACCGTAGCTACAGTCAGGTCGCAAAACAAGTGGCAGTGGCAGTGCCAGTGGCAGTGCCAGTGGCAGTAACATGCAAAAAAGGGGCACCATTGTCCGTTTCGTGAGCAGACGGACAAAGACAGCAGTCATGCGAACCGCACGTCGTCTAAAAGGCCTATAGTCTATGTCAATGAGCATTTCACCACGAGAAACGCAGCCTTAGCCAAAACTGCTCTTCAACTGCAGAGAGAACTCAATATTTCGTTCACCTGGGTGCGAAATGCCAAGATATTTGTCCAATCGATAGGATCACCCGAAACAGCAGCAGTCCACGTCATCACAGCCGAAAGTGACTTTGCAAACAATGACTCTGCCAGTGACCTTTGCAGGCTGTAGACATTATAGCGAGCGCCATGTCAACGTAGCTGGCGAAGCGAGCAGTCACATAACGAAAGTGTGTACTAGTGCCCTGCGCGGGCCTATAATTTGAGCCCAAGCCCGGCCCGCAATTAGCAGTTAGAGTCCAGGCCAATTTTTCAAGTCCGGCCCGGCCCAAGACCGCAAACTAGAATTTAGGTCCAGGCCCGGCCCAGGCGCAACCCAGACCGTGAATGTTTGGTCCAGGCCCGGCCCGCAAATATCAGGCCCACACCCGGCCCATACCCGCGGGCCAAAGACGGGTAAGCCCGCGGCCCGTTAAGTTTAAAGAAGATAAACCTATAATCTTATAAGAAAGACGAAACACAAATAAACTGTAAAACAGACTTTTTGTTTTATTAAATGATAAAATTAATATATGAACATTGTATAATGTTTACTACTGAAATACTAATGTCAGTTGTTGTTTAGTAGTGTCTAGCTAGTAGCTAGTACCAGCTACTACTATGTCACCCACTGGCACTGACACCCAGTGGCATTTCCAGCAGGCCTGCAGTCACTAGCCTGAGACAGATCACATTCAGACATGTGTGAATTAGTACAAGTGTGAATGAATCAGTACTGGGGAAATTGTAGACACTAAATAGTAGACACTGGTTCACACATTTAAAAAATAACAATTACCAACTGGGGTGGGTACTGGGTACTGGCACTACTGGGTAGTGGGCAGTGGGCAGTGGCCAGAGGGCTAGTCATTCAGGCGGGCAGTGTTTGGAGGTAAGACATAGACAATAGAATGTCCACTAGTTGGTTCAAAGGGTGATAAGCTGATGTTTAATCATGGCTTGATTGCCTCTGCAAATATGTCTAAAGTAAACATTTGGGGCTGGCTGCTTCCAGCCAGGTGAACTTAAGTGGCCTCACTGGCCTGGTATGGGGCCATTACATCTATGCAAAAGGGTACATTCATGCCAAAAAATATGCGATTTACAGAGTCTAGACATCACGGATTAAGGGATAGGAAGTTAAGTTTGAGCTGAAGAAGAATGAAGGGAAATATGCATTAACTGTGATGAAACCAGTGGAACAAGTGCCACTACTCCAGTCATAGTGTTTTGGAAAGCCAGTACATGTATAAAGAATTACAATACAAAAATATGGGCATGCGACTATGCATATATTTTATATGAAATGTCTCTATTAAAAGAATGCACATTATTAAAATGATACCATAGGAAGTCCCATTGTTGAAAAGAGGTTAAACTGCATTCCAATGTATAAAGCACTAGTGTCATTCATAATTCCATGCAAGGTCATTAATCGGAATTACAATTTGTAATCTGTTTTTATAGATAATAAAATTAATAATCTGGGTTTTGTATGAATATTTTTATTATGTCCAGGCCCAGCCCAACCCCGGCCCGGCCCGCTCACACTAGGCCCAGGCCCGGCCCAAGCCCGATGTGTTTACCCGGCACGCGAAAATTATGTAGACCCAAAGCCCGGGCCGTGCAGGGCACTAGTGTGTACTTCTATTTCGTTAATTGGCAGAGTCCATGTAGTAAACGTGGGGGTACAATGCAGACCTCATCCTAGACACATATATTTTACAACTGTGTATATTGTGAATTATTTCTAAATATTGTGTCGTTCTACTGATTACTATGTCATGAAACATCTTGCTGTGACGAAATCATAAATATCCCCGTCATTTTCTCAATCATGACTGTGAAATACATTAAACGGGCCTATATATGTGCTTTTAATGCACAACACGTGTGTGCGTGCATGTATTTTTTATTATATATATATATATATATATATATATATATATATATATATATATATATATATATATATATATATATATATATACATATATATTATGGATTTTTTTTCTTAAATAAACATTTATTATATATTATAGAAATAAAAAATTTAAGCATGGTTTAAAATGGCGCTCGCCACCAGGTAGCACCTGTATCATATTAATCTGTATATTTTGGATACACATCATTCTTGAACAAAATATGCTTGCAAGCGATATCTTAACTCCTGTTGTGACGGTTTGCAAGACCTCAACCTCCTATGTCTCTGGATGAACGTTTTCTCAAAAAATAATGGTGGAATTAACCAAAATTCATCGCATAGCATTCTACGACTAATTGAAAACTACATACATAAAGATGTAGGCGTTGATGTAATACAACATTCGCCATGTATAGACATTGATAAACTTCCTACCATTTTACGCTCTAAACGAAATTGATTTACCATTTTAAATACAAACAACGTTTTATCGCTCGTTTGATGAGCTCCCAAATTTTTATTAGTGATTTAAACAACTTAGATTTCCAATTTAGTGCAATACACATCTAGGAAAGCTGGCTTTGTGATCACAGTGACACTTCTCTCATTCAACCAAAATCCTATGCGTGCATTCCTCAAAGTAGACTATGTAGTAAGAAAGGAGGTTTAACCACATACCTCAATGACAAATACAATTACAAAGTTGTGAATATTAATAAAGAGTCAAGTGTTTGGGAAGATCAGTTTATTGAAAGTCTTTACATAAAAATATTATACTTGGAAATGTATATAGACCACCAAGGGGTAACACCAATAATTACAGAACATTCATACATGAAATAACTCCCGTACTAACATATCTCGAGAGCTGTAATTCTGAAGTCGCTGGGGATTATAACATAAATATATTAAAAGTAAACAAGATTGAACTTTTCAGTGAATTTTTCAATGTACTGTCCACACGTAGTTTTAAAACCAAAATTACCCTACCTACAGGATTTTCTAATTCTAAAGGTACATTAATAGGTAACTTTTTCTGCAAACTCTCCAATGCTACTATGAATACTACATCACACATTTTGATAAAAAAAGTTTTCAGATCATCAGCCTTATTTTACACGCCTAAATATTCAAAGAAGTCTCCATGAATCTCCTCCCAAATTTATAAAAGTGATAAAGCAAAAACTAAATGCCTTTAATAACCTACTTTGAATTGACAACCAGCAACACTGCTGGTAAATTAGATCCATCCCCTAACACCGACCTCAATACAAACAACAACATTATGTGTGGCACCATTGACAAATTAAATAAAAAAACACTTTCCAAGCAAAATTGTGAAATTCAATAGACATCGACACACAAAATTCAAACTGACGAACTGACAAATAAAAGCATTAGACATGGCATCGCTCGTGTTTTCAATAATACCCCTAATTCAATCACGGACAAAATCCAAACCCATTCTCTCCAAGGCTTCAGTGTGTACACAAAAACTATTTAATTTTAAAATACAGCACAATCTGCCGAATTAGGCAATGTTATACAGGTGCACATTAAAATTAAAATTACACTTAAAATTTACTTTAAAAATATCAATCTCTGAAAACAATTTGGCTATATATATATATATATATATATATATATATATATATATATATATATATATATATATATATATATATATATATATATATATATATATATATATATATATATTATATATATATATATATATATATATATATATATATATATATATATATATATATATATATATATATATATATATTATATATATATATATATATATATATATATATATATATATATATTATATATATATATATATATATATATATATATATATATATATATATATTATATGTATATATATATATATATATATATATATATATATATTATATATATATATATATATATATATATATATATATATATATATATATATTATATGGACATCTGTACATGCTGCACAGTTGAGTCTGCAATAAATATATTGAATTGAATCGAAAAAATTTAATTGAATTGAATATATATATATAATTATATTTATTTATTTAAGTATTAACGAATGTAACTTTGTAATGAGCGACTTCTTGGTCTTGATAAAAACAAAAGTAGATCTCGGAGCAATGTGACAACTTTGAGAAAGGCATGAAAGAGGGGAACAGCAAGAAAGCTTTTGATACATTGAAAAGGCTGACAAGAAAACAACAACACAAGGCTACAGGTATCGAAGGTTTGAACAACTCTCTGCTAACTGATAACGCGGCCGTTCTTAAACCATCCAGTTTGGCTCCTTGGAGGGCAACAAAAGACGGAGCCGCCAGAGGAAAAAAAATGGCTAGATAACGTACAAGAATGGTCCAATCGAGACCTACCGACCCTGATACGCACAGCAGAGAAGACAACGCTGGCGAGGACTGTGTGTGAATGGCACCCGTACGACCGTCTCCCGATCAAGGGATGAAGGGGAAGGTGAGGTTGAGCACGCCATTGTTCTACACGACTTACTGCACAGAACACAATTACTATCTACAATTGTAGGCAACTGAAATTGAGAAATTTTGCGCAAAAATGTAAGTTGTGGCAGGGGATTGGCTATTAGACTCACCAGTCGGATGAATTTTAGCGACAACGTGGAACATTTTGCAGATACTGTCGATTCGCTTTTTCGGAATCCACGAGTTGCCAAGTATTTTCTCGGACTCCTCTGGGAAATCGTTGAATCCTATGGATGGCACCAGATCGATGGAGTACTTGACTTTGTTCCAGCCTTGGTATTCTAGTGTCACGGCAGGACTTGTGGTGGTGTGTGTCATTTCTGTAGAAGATGGAAGTGAAGTTGTTTATTCGAACAGAACATAGAATTGATTTAACTTTTTTATAGTTCACTGTTACAATATAAATAATACTGCTCAACTAAATGTAGGTGTGCGTGCGTGCGTGCGTGCGTGCGTGTGTGCATGCGTACATGTGTGCGTGGAATGCGCGCGCGCGTGTGTGTGTTCGTGGGTTTGATTGATTGACTGACTGATTGAGTGATTGATTGATTGTGTGTTTTCGGCCTAATATAGGGCCTAACTTACAACTATGCAAACGTAACCGACATATTTAGTATTTAAACAATTCAATACCACAGCAACTCCCAGGTATGTGTTTGCATTACAATGTGAAAGGTTCCGACATAACTATGACCAGGACATTCCCCTGTCGAAAGAACAATGTGGGCTAAAGATACATTTCAAAATCGATAAACTGTACTCTTTTTAGTACACACTAAGATGTCTTGCTAAACGCAGTTTGGTCAACGCTTTCTTCACGTTGTCGTAGAAGTATTGGTAGAAGGCCTTCGGACAAAGACAATTGTCACCACCGACGAGACCCGACGGAAAGCATTTATCCTTCACTGTTAGCGCGCAGTAGGTTCGTGGTAGTCCCCGACCATCGTTTGACGTTGGTTCGTAGTCGATATCACAGTCGATCATGCACGTGAACATCAAATCAAACTCATCCGGCGCCCCGATCTGTAGCAGTCATTGCACCACATTTGATAACACTATTGACCAGGACATTAAGTGTTTTTGAATAATAAATGGTTATGAAGATATTGATAGAAATATGTTCTTCAAACTTGAAAAAGAGTTACACAACCAAAGGTACAAAGTAGCATTAGTTAATGACAAGTGTTTGTTGGAATACATAAAGTACTCGTTCTCACAGAGGGCGACAAATGAATGAAACAAATTATATAATGATTGTGTTAATTCCAGCCCTGTGAATATGTTTCAAATTAAAATGTACAGATATCTCATAAAAGCTGGTTTTGCGTCAATGAAAACTTGTCGGACTCTCGATAAGCCAACGGCTTTTTTTTTCTATTTTCTGCCTGTAGCTTGTTGCGTTGGATGGCAAACTGATGAAATATTTTTATATTGCGCATCGAAGTAAATACATAAACGCAGCCGTCGTTCGAGTGTATCATAAAACAAACCTTGTGTTTCCCGACGGACGCTCAATATGTGGATATTCTACATACATTGATCATTTGAATTGCATAATTGGAGCAATATTACAAAACAGTACCTCTTACGAAAGGCAGAAAATCGCTCCGATACGCTTGAACAAGATCGCAACACAAAGCTACTTTAGAAAGCAATTGGAAAGTAAAAGGAAACCGTTTGTTTCATGCTCGGCCTTATCAATATGTGTCAATTGTGTTGTTAAACATATTCACACTTCTAGTATAGCATTTGCTCATTCAATACTTTCGTAAGTGATGGCTGTATATACATTACGCTGCTTGAAAGATGTCCTAGACTGTAATTCATATTATATGGCTATTAAATATGTAGTTTGCCAATAAAAATAAATAATAACAAAATAAAATACAAATAAAAAAACCGAAAGTAATTTTTTCTCTTACCTTCACACACTCGTAGTACGAGCCAGTATTGAAGGTTCGCCATCGAAGACACGAGTCGCCGCTGTCGTCGTTGAGAGTGTTCAATACAGCATCTTTAATTTTACTAATATCACGTTGTAACCATCCCGGTTGTCTTTGATTTACCTTCGCCATTTCCAGTCGTTTGCAAAGTTCAGTGTGTAGATGTTTCTTCACACAAGTGAATAATTTCTTCCAGTGAGGACACTCTTGCTTCCCGGAAGAATCGTCCTCCTCCTCTGGACATCCTTTTGATTCTTCACCGACTGTCTTCAGATTGCAGTAGGGTAGATGTCTCTTCACACATGTGAATAATTTCTTGCAGTGAGGACACTCTTGCTTCCCGGAAGAATCCTCCTCCTCCTCTGGACATCCTTTTGATTCTTCACCGACTGTCTTCAGTTTGCAGTAGGGTAGATGTTTCTTCACACATGTGAATAATTTCTTGCAGTGAGGACACTCTTGCTTCCCGGAAGAATCCTCCTCCTCTGGACATCCGTTTGACTCTTCACCGACTGTCTTCAGTTTGCAGTAGGGTAGATGTTTCTTCACACATGTGAATAATTTCTTGCAGTGAGGACACTCTTGCTTCCCGGGGGAATCCTCCTCCTCCTCTGAACATCCTGTTGACTCTTCACCGACTGTCTTCAGTTTGCAGTAGGGTAGATGTTTCTTCACACATGTGAATAATTTCTTGCAGTGAGGACACTGTTGCTTCCCGGAAGAATCCTCCTCCTCCTCTGGACATCCTTTTGACTCTTCACCGACTGTCTTCAGTTTGCAGTAGGGTAGATGTTTCTTCACACAAGTGAATAATTTCTTGCAGTGAGGACACTCTTGCTTCCCGGAAGAATCCTCCTCTTCTGGACATCCGTTTGATTCTTCACCGACTGTCTTCAGTTTGCAGTAGGGTAGATGTCTCTTCACACATGTGAATAATTTCTTGCAGTGAGGACACTCTTGCTTCCCGGAAGAATCCTCCTCCTCCTCTGGACATCCTTTTGATTCTTCACCGACTGTCTTCAGTTTGCAGTAGGGTAGATGTTTCTTCACACATATGAATAATTTCTTGCAGTGAGGACACTGTTGCTTCCCGGAAGAATCCTCCTCCTCCTCTGGACATCCTTTTGACTCTTCACCGACTGTCTTCAGTTTGCAGTAGGGTAGATGTTTCTTCACACAAGTGAATAATTTCTTGCAGTGAGGACACTCTTGCTTCCCGGAAGAATCCTCCTCTTCTGGACATCCGTTTGACTCTTCACCGACTGTCTTCAGTTTGCAGTAGGGTAGATGTTTCTTCACACATGTGAATACTTTCTTGCAGTGAGGACACTCTTGCTTCCCGGAGGAATCCTCCTCCTCCTCTGAACATCCTTTTGACTCTTCACCGACTGTCTTCAGTTTGCAGTAGGGTAGATGTTTCTTCACACATGTGAATAATTTCTTGCAGTGAGGACACTGTTGCTTCCCGGAAGAATTATCCTCCTCCTCTGGACATCCATTTGATTCTTCACCGACTGTCTTCAGTTTGCAGTAGGGTAGATGTTTCTTCACACATGTGAAAAATTTCTTGCAGTGATGACACTTTTCCATATCGGTTGTATTATTCATGCGATAACTTCGGATTGCCTTTGTTTATTCATCGATTGGCCCTGAACAGTGAAACAAGGTTTCTTTTTAAATATTGTTTTGTTAAGCATAATGACGTTACATATGATGAACAGGTGGAGTGTGTGGCATTGAATAAAACAAGTATGCTACTTTTCAGTCGGTGTTTGGTGTCTGTGGATAGCATTGCATGGTACCATACATTGGGGATATAGTTTCCTGGGAAAACAGTGTAAGGTGCAATACATCCAGGGTAGAAACTCTTTGAATGGCTGTATGATGGCAATATAGGACCTCTTTGGATGGCAATGTACGGTAATATATATTGCCTGGGTAGAGAGTCTTTCGTTGACCGTATATGGTAATATATAGCCTGAGTGAAAAGTCTAGCAGAGCAATAGACGTGTACGTTGATACACAGAAAGTGTACATATGTACATACGTTGACACACAAAAGTGTACATATGCAGTCTTTGTGTCTCCCACTATATATGGTGTGTAATTGTATAAATGAAGTTGTTATTGGTGCCGTGGTGCGATTTGTTTGACCAGTGGCATATTTAGGGCCGTTGGGTCATGCCCCTTGGGTTTATTTTTTACATGTATCCTCTTCCACCACTACATGATAACATGGCAAACTAAGGCTAACAAAACTTGCCCTCCTTGCGAGATCATAGATACGCCACTGTGTATATTTAAACTAGTGTTAAAATACAAGTAATTAACAATTATAAAACAAAGAGCCCTTATTTTACCGGGTCAATAAAACTAGCCTCTCATTTATTTGAATATTACGAGGAAGGGTTTTGAGAATAACCAATGACAATAGTGACTAAGATTTGACTGATTTCGTTGTTGTGACATATCTTTCAAAATATATTTATTTGCAGGATAGGTTTAGTCAGACAAAATTGTTTATTGATCCATTTGTACATCAAAGTACAGTAACAGTAAATATATATAAACATTAATTGTGTGTAAATTAGGTATATAAACATATATACAGTACAAGTTGGATTTGGGAGACTCCTATTAAGACTAAAGAAGTCGCTATCATAGAAGCCACCCTTGTAGGTTTTCAATGAATTGATTGTATATTTCCGCTTGTACAAATTAATGTTGACGCGCATAGCTGCATTAATTATTTATTATTGACCATTCGAGCAAATGTAGCAGTTAATAATGGTGCATACGCATATATAGCTTTTCATAATAAAATATTTAGCATAATGTATATATCCTTGTAACCTGTGTGTGGTCACCTTATCTTTTAAAATGTCTGGAGTATTGTTGATGACATGCAGTAAATTATATTTAAGACATTTATTTGGCAAATTCGTGTTGTGTTCTAAATGTGCGCATTTTGTTGTTTACGCGTGAGTTGATTGTGTGTACGTATTCTGATTTATCAGCCAGTTTTGTAAGTATGCTGGTAATTGTTTATGCATGAATTTATAATAAAATCGTAACATCTATTTTAAGTAAATCTTCACCGACTGTCTTCAGTTTGCAGTAGGGTAGATGTTTCTTCACACATGTGAATAATTTCTTGCAGTGAGGACACTGTTGCTTCCCGGAAGAATTCTCCTCGTCCTCTTTAGAACAGAGAGACTTTTAAATAATGGTTCCGTATGAGAGTGGTATTTGGCTATATATATTATTCTAATTGCTTTCTTCTGTAATTTTGTTATCCCATTACACTGGTAGCCCCAGATCGTTTGGCAGTAATTTATGTGGGGTAATATTAATGAATGGTATAGTATAATTCTGATACGTTTTGGTAAGACATGCTTCAGCTTGTTTATAATTCCGATTGTCCTAGAACACTTATTTGTTATTTTCTCAATGTGTTTATCCCAACTTAAATGTGTGTCTAATATTAAACCTAAGAAGTTGAAATGTTGGACTCTTTCAGTGTTTACACCATAAATTGTTAGTGTTGGTACTATTATCTTTTTGTTTGGCATTTGAAAAATCATATATTTAGTTTTGTTGATATTTAACGATAATTTATTAAATTTTAGCCATTCTGCTATGCTGTGAAGTTCTGTATTTATCATATATTCAGTATCTGGATTGATTGTACCGACAGCGTACAACGCTTTTAAAACTGCGTGATCAAAATCACCCAAAAATTTGTTTGCAAATAATTACACAGATTATTCAATGTATGTTTATACTATGCGTCTAACAATTACAATGATATAAACTTAAACGTATTATTAACGCAAACCACCTAAGTCGCAGCGCCTACTTCTGGCACGGTCCTACCCTGGAAACACCGAAAACAGTGGCTTACTTCTGGCACGGGATGATTTCGGTCCGTGACACCGGCATGCGCGTGTATGCACGGATTGCCTATGGCTACTATCAATCATAGTTACGGTCGATAATTAATTGCAACGAACGGCGTTGACGTTCTGGTGCTCCGGTCATGCTTCGAAGGTTTCGCTACGTGAAACGCACAGCTGCCTAGGCCAACAAAGTCGCGTGTTCTCTGAAAAGTGACTGGTCGTGTCGGAGTACGCGACCATTAACCACGTTAGCAACTCGCCGTTCCTTTCATCTTTTGAATTTAATGGGACGTGTAATGTGTGCAAAGTGTAATGAACGAAATCACTCTAGCGAATCTCAAACGGTTTTTCAAGCCGACGATCCAAGCCCAGATTCACGGCATAGTCACTTAATACCAAGCATAAATTGCTCATTATTAAGCTATCAATGATCGTCTAACTATCTATCAATAACTAAACAGAGAATACCATCGGAATTGAGTAACATTCATTGTCTACGTGTCCTGTTTAGCACAACTTCGTTTTTCTCATCATTACCTCTATGTCCTATATTTTAGAATAACATTATTCACAATATGAGGTTCAAATGCTTGCCTTGTAATATGAAGACAGTACTGGTAACATGCCGCGCGTCCATCGCTAGTACTGTATGGTGACAGGTGATACGAGGTTGCAAGCCCAGCACTAGCCTTATGCCGATTCAGCCCGCTCGGTTCAATGAATGTTAGCGCCTACCTGGTGACGCCTACAACTCATACTACCGGGGCGGTGACGGGTGGTGCAGTATTGTGTGACGAAATAGTCGTCGTTTCGTTTTATGGAAACGGTGCAGGCGGGGTCAGATCACTATATATGATTCCATTGGCATTAACGTTAACGTTCTTTAACTTTAACGTTCTTTAACGTTAACGTTCTTTAATATTGTTCGCAAATATGTGTTATGAATCTCTTGTCAAATTGTATTCCTTGGTGGAATGTTGGAATAGAATCGTCTTATTCTGTCAATGTGTCTCCAGAAAATCAACATACAAGATGCTGCCCACAACATGCCTTCATGCGCAAGAAATCCTACAGCCATGAATGTCTGAATGTCAGCATAGTGGATACGCATGGAGGGACAGAGGCTGACGTAAAGAAAAGGATCAGCAAAGCAAGGGTAGCTTTCCACCTGTTGAGAAATGTGTGGAAGTCAAAGGTAATTGGAGAAACCACCAAAATACGCTTGTTTAACACAAATATAAAGTCCGTGTTGCTGTACGGAGCGGAATCGTGGCGAATAAACAAGACCACGCTGATAAGGATTCAGACATTTGTCAACCATTGCCTGAGAAGAATTCTGCAAATACACTGGATGGACAGGGTGAGCAACAAAGACCTCTGGGATAGAACGCACCAAGTCCAAATAGAGATAGAGATCCTTAAGAGGAGATGGGGATGGCTTGGCCACACCTTGAGAAAGCCAATCACCAACATAACCAGACAGGCCCTGATGTGGAACCCCCAAGGCAAGAGAAAGAGGGGAAGACCAAAAAACACCTGGCGGCGTGACCTCGAGGCAGACATCAAGCAAACAGGGAATGGCTGGCAACAACTGGAGATGATTGCCCAAGATAGGAGGCGCTGGAGAATTGTTGTGGATGGCCTATGCTCCAGGAGGAGTTAAGGGCCTAAGTAAGTAAGTAAGTAAGTAAGTAAGTATGAATGTCTGTTGGAGTGATATAAAGGTTGGTTGGCATGGCAACGCGACTGTTGTTTACGACTTGCTACGCCATTGCAACTATGCATTTGAGCAAAGTAATATAATTGTAAACAAACACGAACGTTATTGTGTTTCTAGACATATCTTCAGTAGGAACACGATCCACTATTGTATGCAACTGAAATTGAGAGATTTCCTGACATAAACTAGGAATTCACCTAATGAAATATAAATGGGCAGAATCTTTACAGAAAAAAATCAATTGTGGTAGTGGTGAAATGGCAGTTTCGTACATTATACACCACCGCCGCGATTGTAGTGTTATTTTTTGGAACTGAAAACGCGCGTCCGGTGTTGTAGCCTGGTGTGAACTATCAACAGACATTTGCTGTGATTGGACTGTTACATCGACTGAGCTATGAGGACTTGCTGACCAGCATACACTGCCCGATGGGAGCCAATTTCCAAAAGAGGCATGGAAAATCTGTTTTGTTCAACACCTATTACAAAGTTGGTTTGCCACTCTAGACTATTTGGGGATGTGTCTGGAACATGTCTAGTCCTGATGTACAGTTGAATTATGGCACCAGTAAATATGATCAGCCTTGAGCCCATAACGTGTTTACCATTTTGGATATCCACTGTTTTGAGCCTTACCAGATATAACGAATTAACACACACACACACACACACACACACACACACACACACACACACACACACACACACACACACACACACACACACACACACACACACACACACACACACACACACACACACACACACACACACACACACACACACACACACACACACACACACACACACACACACACACACACACACACACACACACACACACACACACACACACACACACACACACACACACACACACACACACACACACACACACACACACACACACACACACACACACACACACACACACACACACACACACACACACACACACACACACACACACACACACACACACACACACACACACACACACACACACACACACACACACACACACACACACACACACACACACACACACACACACACACACTACATATTAAGACATCAATGAACTGGTTTCGCGATAGGTTAAATCAGTTCAGGGTGGAGTTTTAGGAAACATTATTTTAATGTCGTTCACTGTCCGTTCATGGTATTTGCATGGCAGAACCAAGTGTAGTGAACGAAATCACCCCAGCGAGTCTCAGACGATTTTCAAGCCGACGATACAAGCCTAGGTTTACGGCATAGTCAATCGGTACCGAACATAAGTTGCCCACTCTTAAGCTATAATTTTCTCTAAACGTAAGGGATTCAAAAACATGGAATTTCTTCGAATACAGTGGCGAAATAATTAAACAGAGACTATCATTGAAATTGATTAAAAGTCATTGTCTACGTCCTGTTTGGCACAACAACTTCATTTAATCATTCTCATCATTACCTCTATGTCATACATTTTATAATTAAATGATTACAATATGAGAATGAAAAACTTGCCTAGTAACAAGAAGACAGTTCTGGTAATGTGCCGCACGTCAGTCGCCAGTACCGTGTGGTGACAGGTGATCCGATGCCACACGTCCAACACTAAAATGATATGTTGATTCAGCCCACTCACGAACTTCAATGAATGCGAGCGCCTGCCTAGTGATTCACGCCTACAGTAGCCTCTAAATATTATAGTAGCTAGTCGTTCACACACACGCGTGACTCATATTACTAGGCCGGTGACAGGTGGTGCATACATTGTAATTCTATATTTAGCAACCGCGTTGCAATGTGAAGCGCCGCCGTAGGAAATAGTTCCTAATTAGTCATACAATTTGACAAGTTTGTGTGGGTGTCGCAACTTTAATAAACTAATGAACTACTTATTAATAACATCTTGCGTTAGGCACACCACAAATAATGATGCCATTCAGCCGTGCGGTTCATTTCCGTGTCGTGTGCACGAAACGCCTGGGCCTGGCCTGTGAAAGAAACGCCTGGCCTGCAAGTCATACAAGTGTAGGCCTAAAGTTGCTACAGGAAATAAAATCATGCCTTATTTAGGGTCATTTTTGCATTAAACATATATTCCATGGCTTATATTTTATTATATCCCTGTCTTGTACACAAGTTGAGTACACGCAAAGCCGCGGGCGGTTCATTCGCGCGTGGTATGAACGAAACGCCTTGTCTGTGAATGAAACGCCTGGTCTGTGAATGAAACGCCTGGCCTGAAAGTCACACTCGTCTTTTGTCTGCATATCTTTGATGCACGATATAAAATCATATCATATGTATGGTCATTATTGCATTAAACATATTCCATGGCTTCTATTATATTATATCCTTGTTTTGTATGCAACAGTAGTACACATAAAGTCGTGGGCGGTTCATTCCCGTATCGCGTGCACGAAACGTCTGGCCTGCAAGTCATACAAGTATGTAGTTGTTACAGGAAATAAAATCATGCCTTATTTATGGTAATGTTGCATTAAACGTATTCCATGGCTTATATTTTATTATATCCTTGTCTTGTACACAAATTGAGTATATATTTTCTACACAAAGCCGCGTGTGGTTCATTCCGGCGTGGCGTGAATGAAACTCTTGCCTGCGAGTCCGACTCGTTGTTTAACTGTGTATCTTTGATCCACGACACACAAATGTGCCTTATCTGGGACCATTATTACAATAAACATGTTCCACAGCATATATAGGTCTAGCCTTGTCTATCTATATCAATTGAGTGCACACAAAGCCGCGGGCGGTTCAATCCTGCGTGGCGTGAACGAAACGCCTGTCCTGTGAATGAAACGCCTGTCCTGTGATTGGCCTGCAAGTCAGACGTCGTTTAGTTGTGCATCTTTTATCCACAATTTAAATCATGACATATTTAGGGCTATTATACAATAAACATATTCCATGACTTACGTTATATTAGATCCTGGTCTTGTACATAAATTGGGTAGGGGAGGCCGGGGCAAATTGTTACAGAGGCGTTTTACGAAAACAAACCCAGGATACACTGCTGTAAACCAATGACCTAATGCTGTAAACCGATGTAAACACAGGAGATACTGCTGCAATCACCGGATGCAATGTTGTAAATTCCGGACATGCTGCTGTAATGACCGGACATACTGCTGTAAACCCCAAACATACTATTGTAAACTCCGGACATACTATTATAAACCCCGAACAAATATTGTAATCACCAGACATACTGTTGTAATCACCAGACATACTGTTGTAATCACCAGACATGCTGTTGTAGACACTGGATATACTGCTGTAAAACCTGGTCATACTATTATAAACCCAAAACATACTGTTGTAATCACCAGACATATTGTTTCTCTTTGAATATTCCCTGCTTTCTCTTTGCATATGCTTCAGCTGCAGCTGCCTCATTGAACCTTTCAAAATGCTAGCACATGCATCTATTTTATTGGAGTGTTGGTGATGAATTGATTTGGCAATATCATTTGCTTTCTCCATGCCTTGACCACTAAATTTGTTCAGTCCAAGGTGCAAGCCAGATAGAGATGGCATATGATACACAAGGCAGGGCATGTAGGGGGTGACCCTTTTCTTTTCATATCCTTTCCGCTTCCCTTCAAGGCTAATGAAAAGTTTCACCCAATCATTGGCTAGACCAAAAATATTTGCAGAAGTGACACCATTCTGATCACGATAATCATGATTGACAACTGCATATAATGCATCGAATCTCTGCCAGACTTCTACAACTGTGTCTTTTGTATTAGGATGAATAGCATCCCCAACAGCAAGCTGCTCTGCCAGACGTTTCATAAGTTTTTTTTCTCTTCGAAACTGGTGAATTCCAGTACCTTTACCGGCTGCATTCCTGGTCTCCCATATTCTGAAACTTACCCCACAATGAGTATTGCACTTAACTAGTTCATCAATATAGATTACATTTGATTTTGGAATAATCCCATTTCTTTCTATAGCATCATAATCAGTTGCTTCCTCGATCAAATTGATTACAAGTCTGTCAGTGATTCGAAGCATTATATGCAGCTCATCAACTACAACATGACTAAGTGGGATTCTAAGAAGAGGTTCATGCCTGCAACCATTGGTAACTGCTCAATGCATTTTGCGACATTTCTTCGATTGTTCTTGCCAAAGTTTCTTGCCAGTAGAAATCATGTGCTTTAGACATATCCCGACGGTCATCTGTGTGAATCTTGCAGTATATGCAGGCATGGTTGGAAGTTGCACCCGCCATACCAAGTACCATAAGGAGAAATTTGTAGTCTCCTCCCATACATACATTTACCTGAATTTCTTCACCATTTACTTCAACAGACTTGGATGAAAAATGTGAATTTATGGACATGAAGACATTCTTAAATGAAGTTTTGTATAGCTCATAACTTTCTTGCCCCTTCACAACAGCAACAGTGTGATGACACGCTGATGTAGACACGTTGGAATCAGTAGACCAAATGGAAAAGCTTATCAAACACATACCAGTATTCCTAGCAACACTTGTGCCATCACCACAAAATTTAACAGTGACATTTTTACAATCAGGATTTTTCTACTGGAGGGACATAATTGCAAACTTCAACTCTTGAACTACATCTATTTCAACACCCTCTGGTTTCCCCGGGGCCCGCTGGATATAACACAAGGCATTCATATCAGACCTCAGTTGTTTTATCAAATGTGACTTGGGCAAATTATCAGATATAAGAGTCAGTTCATGGTAAAAGGCATCGGAAATATAAAACCTGTCAAGGAGATGCTGGAGGAGGTAATCAACGAACCACGACAGGCATTGTCCATGCGCACAGACGACGTTGTCCTGTTTGCATCAGATACTCTTTTGGAGCAACACGCTTTTACACCTGTCAACGCCGTGAATGACGTTGTAATCCTCACTTAGAGGCAACATTTCTATGTCGCAAATATTCTGGTATCCTAATTGTATCGACATATGCGTGTTGTTCTATCGACGACACGTAATTGTTCTATTTACAGCAATTTTCTCAACTCAATACATTTACCAAAACAAATTAAAGTACACATCAGTTGGTGTGCGTTCAGTGTTATACTGTAATGTGACTTCAATGTGAGCAGAAAAGGACAGCCCTTACATTGGATTCCCAAGCACGCACACGCGCGTGCATGAGGGAGGGAATGAAGGCAGACAGGCATGAAAGGTGCTTCCGTGGTATCCAGTCCTTGGGATTGTTCAAAGTGCTTTACACTTCACCCCCTGGCAGAACTGTTCGTTCCAAATACATCTCAACTTCTCTGGGAAGCAATTTTTCTGGTATCCTAATTGCATCGATACCTGCATGTAGTTATGTCGAGAATACGTAATCATTCTGTTTAAAGCAATTTTCTCAAAACATTTACACACAAAAACTAACAGTACACATCAGTTGGTGTGCGTCAATGTTCTGCAGAAAATGTACGTGTGACTTTAATGTGGAGAGTATAGGTCAACTCCTTATATATGACTCACACGCACACACGCACGCACGCACGCACGCACGCACGCACGCACGAACGCATGCACGCGTAAAGGATAGAAGCGGAAGTGGAAGCAGACAGTGAGGGTGGCAGGCAGATACGCATGAAAAGTATGTTCGTGGTATGCAGTCCTTTGTACTGTTCAAAGTGTTTTCCACTTCACCCCGTAGCACATCTGTTCATTTCAACTCCATATCGACTTCTATGGGAAGCATTCAGCCATGCTGCACGAAGACCATTCGTACATATATTCACCACTCCATATAGCCAGGTACCCATTTATACACATGAATGAGCTGTAGTAAAGTTCGGTGAACAAATAGCCAAAGCTTTGAAACGGCAGCAAGAGGGCTCGAACTCGAGTTTTCACGACTGAGAGCCTGACGTTCTACCGGGACCGATACCATGCCCCATTGGAGGGGAGAGAATTAGACGCGGGGTGGGGGTGGCAGAGAAGAAGCGAGAGTGCGAGAGGAGGCAGCGCGGGAGGGAGACAGAGCTGTGTTTGTTAATGCACACAAGTACAAGTGTTTAACAATATTTAATGTGGCCATTGTTCGCACCACGCTGTAGCGTCCTCACTGCTAACATTACTACGAAGAGTAAAATAATAAACCGCGCGAAAACAAATGTTGCAACATAGACCTATATAGCTCATTGAGAAAACCAGCTCAGATCACGTCACGTGGGTATTTTTAAATGTCAGAGTATCAGTGTTTGTTAGACACACGTGTATCCTGGTAACGAATTCAACTTTGGTATCGCATCGCACGCGGTGTCCGTGTTGAATTATGTATTAAAGATAATTAATTGTTTGTTATACTGTTTACCAGGCTTGGGGCAATTAACTTGGAAAGTTAATTTATTAAATTACAATTAACTCAGAAATTTCCCAATGAAATTAACCTCTAACATTATATCAAGTCAATTAAATTAAATTAACCTCCCAAATTGTTCAATTAGATTAAATTAACGATTTACTTTCATTGAAATAAAAATTTCTATTAACTTCAATTAAATTACCAATTAGCTGCACTTAAAAACACAGAAGAAAAACATACAAAGTCATTGAATTGGCATTATTAGCATATTAGCATATTTAATAATGCTTTTTAAAAGCACTGAAACATAAGTGTACAAGGTTGATAGTACCATAAGTACTGTGCTGTACCTAGTATTGGTGCATCGGTGTTCATTCACTTTTCACATTTGTCCCATTGGATTTTGTCATGTGGGATTATGTCTAGACAAACTCCAGACTTCAGAGACACTTTGTATTGCATCCCCTTGGATGGGTGATGAAACCTACACATGCAAGTTGAAGCAATACTCTTATTTAATACAGTTGTAGCACCTGGCCAGGAAAACTCACCGTTCAGCTTATTCACAGATTGACACTGGCTGGACATTGGCACTGTTCAAACAATTGTCTGGACCTGACTAGAAGCTTTCTTTGACATTGGTTGGGTGAACTTGGGTCACTGGCTGAATGGCTGTGTCTAATGGGCTTATCAAATATAATTCTTTATCATGACTACAAGCCAGAGGCAATCACAACCGGATTAAATAAAGTAATATGCTCAATAAAAAAATGAATGGAAAGTTAATTGTAATTTTTTTAATTAAATTTGTAGACGTCGGGGAATGGAAGAAGATTGTATGTGGTCGAATAAAACAAATATGTACTTGGGCAGCGGCTTGCTTCTGTCGAGCACCGTTGCCAGGTATTTCGCTGTCGTCGATGAACTCTCGCATCAAACATACGACCACCTTATCGCCGTTGTCGAAGCCGCACATTTCAGCATTTTACCGCTTTATCACGAGAACTTGGATACCTAGAATAAGGTGGGGCATAACAACCAGAGTCATACAGAGCTACCAAGTCTCACACATTTGGCGTGAGACTCACGCATTTGGCTTCCATCTCAGGCTCTCGCGCAGCTATTTGTAGATCTCACGCACATTGGCCGTTTCAGTGAATAATTAATACAATCCCCGAGGTATATTTTTATCGTTGTCGGTGACGTCACGCGTAATCGCCACTTTCACACACGATTATCGACAGACAGCCCGCGTGACAACCCCATGTCTCCATTTAATAAGGGAAATTGCAAAGAGGACAATGTAGGAAAGATTTACTCAAGGGAAGCAAGTTCTGCAATGCAATTGGATGTAATTAAAAATGAAATAAATAATGACCTAGCTGAAATTCATTGTTTGCATGCATTAAATGTTTAGACACTGAAATGGGTCCAAAGAAGAACAATAGCTCGGCAGCATACTACAGAGAACTTCAGTGCTTTGCCTAGTGATGGGATATGTTGGAATGGACATGTACTGTCTATGTACATAGAGAACGCACGCTCTGCAGCCAAAACAATTCAAGCTGTTGATGATAGATTTGGATTCAGACCAGCCTACTCGCAGATTGAGACTTTAGTGGCCAAAAGTATTGAACAGTTTAAACGTCTTTCCCGAGAAGGTGAACAGCAGCGGTTTGATGGTATCTGCCTAGAAGTGTTCGTGTAGACCCCCCTGCAGCTGCCCCTGAATCAGAATCCACTCCAGTCCGCCCAGAATCATCCTTGCCTCCATCCAGCTTTAATTAGGCTTAGGCGAAAAAAGGTGTGTTTCAAGTAACCCGACCCTACCTAGAAAAACGGGCTGACCCTAATCTTTTTATTTGATATTTCAATCAATGTTTGTTTTGTTACATTTAGTTAAAACTAATAAAACAACCCGTGAGTAAAATTCAACCTGCGTATTCAATGACATGTGTGCACTACCGAACTTATTTGGGCCTGCACGAGTGATTGGCGAGATCGTTAATATTTCACCCAATAAGCGGTCTTGTTACATGCTTAATCACGTTGGCTAGGGATGGCAAGATGGCACTTGCGTCTCTAGTCTGCATAATAAAACGCCAGTGCTTATTCCACATGAAAATCCTACACTTAAATGTTTTATACTGTCAAACGATACGTTTGACAACATTGCCACATAGTATGGCTGCAGCGATGGATCGTGTTGTTTACCTCGCCGACACCAGTCATAAACATGGTTATGGCACTTAGATGTAAATTCATCATGATCTCATGCATGCTGGATCCTGCCAATACCGGCCCTTCAAAGTGGCATCAGCTGTTAAGGAGGAAGCAGGCAAGGGCAGGAGTAAAACTTCTGCCAAGATGCCACCAAAACAGTTTGCAAAAGCTACTGCTTCTAACGTCAAGCAACATGATGTCATTGGTGAGGACGGCACGTCAGGCACACCTCACTGCGCAAACAGCCCGACTGCTCATAGAGTGTGTTGAATGTCGGAAAACAAGAGTTGTGTAAGGCAGAAGACAACTGTTAGAATGGCAGAAAACTACGTTTGCTATGCTACTGTCAGTTTGACTACACTTGTGGTAGCCATATCACACCGCCAAGTCACTCACTGCATGGCGTCGTCGTAGTTAGGATGGACATCAACTGTTCAAGCCCAATACAATAGAAGCCCCATTCTACAGCTCTGCCCTGGGATGAGGGAACATATGATTTTACTCATTACTGTGGAGCAGAATGGGCTGAAAGAGACGTGGAGCTGAAAAAAAATTTCAAAACAGTGTTTCCCATCTGTGCTGGGTGCAGCAAGGATGGCTATGTAAATGCTGTGAATCGCAGTTCAAACATTTCTGGCGAAAGGGTGTTGCGTCACATTGTAATTTTTAAAGATTTAGTTTAACAGTATTCATTGTTTTAATTAAACCAACTTTATTACGTGATATCTACATTCAGCACTGACTATTGCCATTGGTACAGATGCTTTATTTTTATTTCGGTGTAATAAAGTGTGTCCATACATTTACTGTAGTGTTAAAAAAAATATATAATAAAAAAAAATATTTCCCTACCTACCCTACCTAAGTTTTTTTGGGCCCGTTACCTGAAACACAATTTTTGTTTGTTTAGGCCTTATGAATGTTATATGGTGTGAACCGGATGGCATCACAGCATGAGGATGGGCTGTTTATGAGGATCTTCAACTACAAATTTGACCAAAATATTCCAACTATTAAGAAAGTCATGAAGATTTCCAGACTGTCTGGTTGACGGCCTTTGTTTCTATTGAAATCGCTAATTAATTTATTATTAATTAATTAATTAATTAATTTACGCCGTCTCGTGAAACTTGCTCGAGGTAGAATTTATCGGTGGGTTGAATTTTATGCTGGTGATTAACAGGGTTCGAAATTAACATCGGTCCCTCGGTCCGTGGCCGATTTATTTGATGTCGGACCGACAAAAATTAATTAATTTACTGGTCCTGCAGACCGATTATTCACACGGGTCATTCGTTGAGATAATATAGTATTGTTGTACGCATCGCGCAAGTACGAAACTGCAGAAAGGCTGCGCCTGACTGAGAAGCAGACATTTTCACAAGTACGGTGTCCTTGATACGTGTGACCTGATTAGTCGAGATTTGCAGAGATCACGCATCCTGACCAATCACGGTGTGTCTTACATGAATCTCCTCCTTGTCAGCCATGTTGATATTTCACAAACACAAACTTACTCAAATAATGTGCTCTTCTTCCTTGTTCCCTGCTGTACAGGGGTGAGGGTAATAATGTTTCCGGATAATTTTGTAGATTTGTTCGTGTAAATACACTTAGGTGACATACAGATGAACTGTAAATAAGTAGCAACCATCCATAGCGTTCTATAGTAAAGTTTACCATGTCCTTGTCAAAGTTTGGCTTTACGGGATGCGAGCCGCCACCCCCTAAAAAGCGGAAAGCAGACGAAGAGAAGCGTGAAGTCGGTCGATTGTATGACAAAGATAAACGTCAAAGGACAAATAAAGTAAAATTGTGGACCTTCTAAATTTTTATCTGTGCTGATATTAAGAGACTGAGTTTGTATGTTGACTAAATCTTTCAACTGTCATCTATGACGCTGAGTAAAATTGAGGACTCTGTGCTGATCTAGACTGTGCTGATCATGATGTTCAGTAAAATTTCAACTGCCAGTCTGCCATTTTATGTTTACCTGTGACTGACAGATGTGATATTGAGAGGGAAATAAATTACTAATGCCATTGAATGTCTCATTTCCTCCATAAATGACATATTAATAAAAATTTACAATTTTATTAAATATTACACAAACTTTAAAAAAATCACCCTCGATCCAACTTTCCCAGGACCAGTAACTTTTCAGCAGGACCAGCAACTTTTTGAACTTGCTGGTCCTGTGGACCAGGAACATATTTTCATTAGAGGCAAACCCTGGTGATTACGTTGTATAGCCAATAATAGCCTTTATGCAAAATAACAACACAAGTCCAGTGTAGATTGAAATAGGCCAAGGAATGACATTTAGATTTATTAATTAAGTAGCAGGAAATCAGGCAAGCATACATCATCAAAATAAGATACATCAAATAATCTCAGCAAGCATGCCGGCCCCCAAAAAGTGTTTATACATAATTAGTATCTCATGCCTATCAGCTACCGACTACCAGTACTATCTGTACCACTACTGTCTTCAATACAATTCACATGATATCGGTGGGGGTCACTCCGCCCTCTGCTCTATACATTAATCAACCAATAACTACTAACACATCAGACCGAGAGGTAAGGCCAAGAGCCACACTACATGTACTACTAACAAGTACTCGCACTAAAAACCCTGTGCACACTACTGAAAAACTCAGTGCCTGATGAGGGAAAAGCGTTAATGCAAACCTTGTGTACCGAGCTACAGGGAAAAGCGTATTCAAAACCTTTGTGAACTACCTCTCAGTCTTCAATGTTTATGGTATCAGGGAGGAGGGTGGGAGCGAAAATATCTGATCAGATCGAACACGATAAACTGAACAATAAAACTGATCTTGCAATACCATCAACAAATTCAACAATAACGATTAACTAGTAACAACAGAAGTTCGGAATTATTTGCAAGCGCAAAGGTCTCACAACGACACAAGCTAGCTTGGAAATCGAGTGAGGCCGGATGTAGGTACTGCGGCTGCTTATATAACCCAGTGTATCTCTACGCGTGTCTGAGTAAATAGGCTAATACCCTCGCCCACAGAACATGTCTAACCTCGAACCACCTTCATTGTCTTGTTACTTCGCATAAAATCCTTTATGCGCCGCTGTCACATAATTTTTTTTTTTGTGGTAGATGTATGGCAAGCTAATCTTGTCATAAAAGTAGGACTAATTAAAATGTGTTAAATATACGAGAAAAAATGTACTACATGTACATTAACGTTATATATTCAATACAAATATATGTGTATGTGTTTTATAAAGCGCTATGTCAAGCCTGGTTGTTATAAAAAGTTGACAGCATATTCTATTAAGTAGGTCGAAAACTACACCGACCAGTATACTGGTCGGTGTAGTTTTCGACCTACTTAAGAAACATTTTGTGTGAGAGATCGATATACCAAATCAGCAAAAGCTACTTCATTTATTCAATGCAAACACATTATTAAAACAGTTGTTTGGAATGAAAAACTTACGAATATTTAACGTCTGAACCATGTCGCGCGAGTCGAGGAAACTGGCGGAATTCGACCTATATTTATGGCAAGCCGTACAGACAATCGTTTTTAATTTTACTACTTTGTTCCAATAATGTCAACTTTTTATAACAACCAGGCTTGACATAGTGCTTTATAAAACACATACACATATATTTGTATTGAATATATAACGTTAATGTAGTACATTTTTTCTCGTATATTTAACACATTTTAATTATTCCTACTTTTATGACAAGATTAGCTTGCCATACATCTACCACAAATAAGGCTATTATTGTCAAAAGTATTGTCAAAAGTAGGTATAGTGAAAGTTTATTCATTTGGACATGTGTGTATGATCGTAGTAATCGGATTATTCATTACAAAGCTCAGATACGGATGTTGATTACACATGTCTGTATTTCTTAACGAAAATATATATTTTAACGACTGCGCGCAGAAAAGTACATACGACGAAATGTCATCACGTGACAACGCAGACGAAAGTGAAGTGCAACACACTTTGACCCAACAAAGAGACAGCAGCGTCTCTGTCTGACAGCTTCTACGTGCGGTTATATTTTTGATCTATCAATGAAGACGTCGGAAGACATAACCTTTTGGTAAGTCATATATAACCGCACGTAGAAGCTGTCAGACAGAGACGCTGTTGGCTTTTTGTTGCGTTGACTATTTCCGTAACAAAGGTTGTCTGCGTTGTCACGTGATGACATTTCGTCGTATGTACTTTTCTGCGCGCAGTCGTTAAAATATATCTTTTCGTTAAGAAATACAGACATATGTGTAATCAAAAGTAGGTATAGTGAAAGTTTATTCATTTGTGTATGATCGTAGTAATCGGATTATGCATTACAAAGCTCAGATACGGATGTTGAAAGGCGAGTGGTGTCATTCCATGTTGCATACCCTTTAGTATATATTAGTTATAAAGGCCCAAGTTGATTCAGTTGCCCGTGTCCCTAACGCGATATCAAGCGAGATTTCAATGGATCGAAAACTGGCGTGGGTCGAAAACTGCACCGGTAACTATACTGCAGACGCTCCCGGTTCAAATTGGCGAAATTTCAAATAAAAATTTCTACATACCTGACCAACTTTGCGCCTCGAAATAACTCTCCTCACGTTCCAGAAGACGTCTTCAGCTTCAGTGAAGCATCTGTTTTGTTTTTATCTTTGAAATGGGTAAATCGGGACCTTTTATCAATCTTTTAAAGTCGATCTTCCAACCACGCGTAATCTGCATGGAGGTCGCTTTTGTGCGATCTCATTGCTATAAGCGGCACGTGATCATCGTTAGTAGCGCCTCTACAAGGGTATGTTTCGGTAAAGGTGCATTAACCTGGCCGAAATTATTAACGCTATTAAATGACAGTTTTACCTCATTTTTTCGATGCTAATGTGTTCTTTGCATCACTCCCCATCGGATCAGGGGTAAAGGTGCATTAACCTGGCCGAAATTATTAACGCTATTAAATGACAGTTTTACCTCATTTTTTCGATGCTAATGTGTTCTTTGCATCACTCCCCATCGGATCAGGTACAAAACGGACGTATATTTGCAAAAAATATTGTGTTTTAGCGCACTTTTAGTGCCCAAAACAACGCTATACCGGCAATAGCCGGTGTTCTTAATATGGCGATCATCCGAAATGTGCTGTAACAATATCACGGTGGCATCAGAACCGGAAAGGCGATTTCGCTGTCAAATATTTTATACCGCAGTATAAGAAAATACGAAAAATAGAACAAAAAGTGCAATTTAATGTTACGAAAAACTCTAAAAATCGACAGTTTAATGTTAAAAAGCCCCCAAAAATCGAACCGGACAGGTTATTTCACTTACAAATATTTTGTACGCAGTCTAAGGGGAAAAAGTAGAGTTCAATTTAATTTTGAAAATCCCAAAAAAATCCACCGACAAATATCTCGACAAAAAATAAAAGATAATGTAAAAAAAAACAAAGACATCGCACATATATAAAAAAATTATTAAAAGTTCACAGATCGTGCAAATATCTTTAAATCTTACTCATAAACAAGTGTCTTGCTTGAGGTAAAACTGTCATTTAGTAGCGTTAATAATTTCGGCCAGGTTAATGCACCTTTACCCTATTTTCTCTATTTTTTCTCTTCGTTTTTTTACGTTGCATAATTGTATGCACTATACGCACAAACATCGCGGTTCTGGTGGCACCGTCGTCACCGAGGCGTGACTAGTGCGCAAATCGCACGCGCGCCATTTTTATTATGCAATCGGTTCTCCTGTTTTGATCTATAAAACTGATTAAAAGTGGCCTAAACACAATCTTTTTGTTTATATATGAACTTTTTTACAGTGACATATGCGGTATTATATAAGGAACACATTCAGGTACAAAAATGCAGGAAAACCGTCAGCATAAAGCCCTAATAATTTAAGTAAACGATTACCGCTGGTGACTGCAGTGTTTCAACAGCACCTCTTTCGTCCAGTGCCAGTGGCAGTGGCAGTGCCCGGCCCAGGCCCACTGTACAAAATACGGTAATTCAAAACGACGAGAGCGTCTTCAGCTTACCTCTAAATTCCATGTGCTGACGTTTTTCTCTCGCTCCCCACTTCATCTTCACCACTACGTACGTACTGACCGATCGCTTACATCTATCGTAGTTATTCCGATATATGCTGATACGGCATGGGCTTCTTCGAACAGTTCAGAACCCTGGCGTCGACCGCCCAGGGTATAGCCTTGATTATCCAGGCTCCGTGATGTGGCGCCACCGTTTGTCGCACACATCATCGCTTGGAAGCAGTGTTCTTTTCATTATGACGGGCTTTGCATACATAATATTATATGCACCCAGATTCTGGGTGCGTACATAATTAGTAATAATAATCATCCGGGGATTTGGCTATTAACACAGTGCTACTTTTATACCACGCACAACTTTTTAATTTGTTGCTAGAATCTAACAACGTCACATATGTCCAAGGAAAACAATACATACAATATTTAATAAGTCCACAAAATATAAGAGGGGTGTGGATCCAGAGAAAGATATTCTTCCAGAGATATTATATTTTGAAAATGTGGATTTTTTAAAATTTTGGCACTTGTTGGGAGACAAACAAGAAATTGAAAAATACCACTGATGCAAATAAAAACATTTTATTTTTTTTAATAAATTTATAAGTGCACATTAAAACAGGTTTCATTCAGCTATATCATTTCATTTTTATTTGAATGTTTGCAACATAATGTTATTTCCCTGAATCGATTCGTGGAAACATTCAAAAGGTGACAGGGTATATTTTCCTTCGTTCAGATTAGTGTTTGTTGCTGATTAGTGGATTAATTACTTCTTTTTAATATAAACTTTATTCAGAATGGATAAGACAAAAACTGACAGAGCGCGATGTATATAAATGAAACATGGTTTCCGGGTGAATTTGCGATCTGACCAAGTTTCCAAGGGCTCAGCGAAGCGCTTCGAACCTGCGGAGCAACAAACCCGACAGTACGTAACCATCGCGAGTTGATCGTGTATTTATACAAAGCTGCCAAGTCTACCGCTTTGGCGGTAGAACTACCACTTTGTCTTCAGTTTTACATTATCTACTGCGTTCAAGCCAAAATCTACCGCCAAACCGCAATTCCAAGGGTACAGTTAAAATTACTCATTTCGAATCCAAATATACGACCAAACCACATCACTTCACATAGGAAATGCACCAGAATTAAGTAAAAATACTCTAAAATTGATTTTTTTTTGCGCCAGGACGGGAAGCCCCCTTCTACACCCTCCCCTCGCGGCCGCGGCGCGAGGACTTCGGCGACAGATATTGATCTAATCTATCACCGTCACATCATTAAAAGCGGTAGATATGCCGTCACACGTCTGTCCTTATACGAAACACTTGGGAATGTCTGTCAGATGTCTGTCTTTATACGGGACATTTGGGAATGTCTGCCACACGTCTGTCCTTAAACGAAACACTTGGGAATGTCTGTCACATGTCTGTCTTTATACGGGACATTTGGGAATGTCTGTCACACGTCTGTCCTTATATGAAACACTTGGGGAATGTCTGTCACGTGTCTGTCTTCAGGGTGGATCCAGGGTTTAGAAAAGGGGGGGGGGTCCAAGGTAATGTATGAAGCGCAACGAGTCTCGTGGGGGTCGAGAGAGGGGGTATCCCCCTTCCCAACCATTTGACGTTTTTTTTAGACAAAACAGTTGAAATGGTTTAATTTTGGACACCCATAATCTGGTTTTAAGCGAGATAAGCCTAATGTAATCGACCCAAAATTCAGACTTGCGACGTCGTACGTATTGTCCGTATACAATACGGATTTTTGGGAGGAATACGGCTTTGGCCGTGTCCTGTTTTAATACGGATTTGCTGAATATATAAAAATTGTGATAAAATAATCCTATGTATTTTCTTGACGATGACACCGAGTCAACAGACAGGAGCCTCTGTCTCACAGCCACCCAGCAGCATGTCGATAACACCGAGTCAACAGACAGGAGTCCCTGTCACACAGCCACCTAGCAGCACTGGCACTTCCCAGGTAAGCATTATATACACACACGCACACGCACACGCACACGCACACGCACACGCACACGCACACGCACACGCACACGCACACGCACACGCACACGCACACGCACACGCACACGCACACACCACATAAACACACACACACACACACATACACACACACACACACACACACACACACACACACACACACACACACACACACACACACACACACACACACACACACACACACACACACACACACACACACACACACACACACACACACACACACACACACACCACTGAACGGAAACACAGACACACACAACTCTACAAGCATGCGAACACAGTTCCGAAAATCAAGTATGTTAATATTTATTATGTCATCAACTCGCTTAGCACAATTTGTTAAATTGTGTAATTTTTTCTCTTCAGAAAATCAAAACACAACATGCTCCCCATCAAATGGCGGCCAAAACAATTGCATGGCGTCTTCATGCGCAAGGGATCCTACAGTCACTGGCACACGCATATGTTGACAGTCGGCCACTAGAAATTTTAATCTGGGCACAGCATAAGTGTTGTGTAGTCCTCAAATATGGTCATATCTCAATGTTGATAGAGTGCCAACAGTTGAAGGTAGGCGTGTAGGGCGCGACATTGCTGATGAGGTTCTCTCCGTCCGAACCATCGAGTAGCCCTACGTACAGAGACACGGCCAACGACGCCATCGCTACCACTGCCTTAAAAGCGGAAAAATACAAGAACTGTACAGGATGGATGAAATTTATTTCTTACCACACTGACAGGAGTTCTAGTGTCATTTGAATTCCTAACTGTAGTGTGGTGAACAGGTGTGTGCTCGTTTTCTTTATAAACCAGCATCAACCTTCATCATAGTACATGATATTCTACACGATTCCTGCAAACGTTTGCTTACTTTCACCTACCACTGTGATTGTCGGGGAATATTGGAATGTAGTCGCGTGATGTTGAGTGGGAATCCACAAGGCGGGTCCGTGTGTATTGATACAAACGTGTCGTATGAAAATGTGATGTTGCTATAATGTTCCGCAAATTACGAACCATGTTTATAAAGGGATCACATAGCTTATAACACAATTCATATCGTGTCGCTCGCATACTCACCGTGTCTCACTCACATACACAACGTGTCTCGCTCGTTGACTCATCGTGTCACGCTCCAAGAATCACCGTGTCTGGCTCGCAGATTCACCGCTTCACGCTCGCCACGTTGCTTCGTTTTCTTCAAATTGCGAGCCATGGATTTAAAGAGACCATAAAACTTTAAAAACAACACATCTTGTCTCGCTCGCAGACTCACCGTGTATCGCTCGCAGACTCACCGTGTCTAGCACGGGACTTGTTCATGTTTGCCACCTTGATCCACTTGTCCACAGTTGGTTGATGCCTCAACACGTTGTTCAATACTACACTATATCGGTTGAGACGTCCTATGGACGAACAGGACATTAGCACATTTAGAGAACGCGCACGCACGCACGCACGCGCACCACAAACACGCACATACGCAGAGGGGCGCACCACAACCATGCACAAATATAAATGAATAAATATAATATTATTGGCACATTTCACTGTTTTCCGCCGACATTTTGTCACTCTTTAAATTTAATCTGTCATGAAAATAAGACGGTGGAAATTAGATTTAACATAGGTGTAAGCCTGTACCTGTAACACAGATATGTGTGGCGCCGGAAACTGTAAAGCCGTGATGACATCTGGGACTCGGTAAGTTCTTCAGCCACAGCCATTTTCCTTCGTCCAAATTAGAGGTGACATAAACCACTATGATTTCACTGACATATTTATAAGAATATGGTTAGAAAATGCAGTCGTTTTGAAATAAGTATAATATTATACACATATATGTAGATTGGAATTTGCGTTTATCACTAATTCACAAAACCGAAATCAGACATTAATGTCGTATCCTCTGTCACTTGTTGTGTTTTACTTCGACCTTACCATATCCAGTACCTTTTATCAAAGCATGGAGTGAGGAAACCAGGGAATCATTGACACCCTGAAATTAAGAATGCAATGCAAGGTAATAAACAGTTCGTGGGCCATTGTGATTCGAGGAATTGAGGGGTTCCCGGGCACATCATGGACACCCTGGATCCGACCGTGATTCGGGTATAAATGATAAGCATGAGAGGCACGGGACACTGTTTCTGAGGTGTCAACATTCGGTCGGGAAATACCGCTTTTTTCCCCTCCACTTTTTGGATGAAATGTCCAGTTTTTCGTTATTTAAAAAAAAAAAAAATTTACGCTAAAATCGCCAATAAAGTTGAGCGGAGGAGGAAGTTTCTTGCTTTTTATGAGCATTTTACCGCTTTATCACGAGAACTCGGATACCTAAAATAAGGTGGGGCATAACACCCACAGTAAGAATCATGCAGAGCTACCAAGTCTCACACATTTGGCGTGAGACTCACGCATTTGGCTTCCATCTCACGCACTCGCGCAGCTATTTGTAGATCTCACGCACATTGGCCGTTTCAATTAATAATTAATATAATCCCCTAGGTATATTTTTATCATCATCGGTGACGTCGCGCGTAATCGCCACTTTCACACACGATTATCGACAGACAGCCCGCCTGACAGCCCATGTCTCCATGCCAGAGTGATCATGATCACGGGTATGATCGGGGCTTGTTACGGGCGCTGGACCCTCGCCTCGTTGGCACATTGACTGTCAAACTGGCAATGGACCGCCCACTGACATTTGAGCCAACAAACGATTTGCTTATTAAAAGTATACATGGGCACACAACCAGACACATCCTAGTCGTACCAACCTTGAAGCATTTAAGCCAGACGTGTGCAGGTTGGGTTAAAATGCTAGACGTTTACCATGTCATTTTTACTTTCGAAGTTAATAAAGTTAGTGTGATAATTCAACGTGATGACCAGTTGTGTTCTTACATGAGAATAACTACGGTTCCGAGTGTTCTTTCTATAAAACTTGCTGCGTTCTTTTGAAATCGTCTAATATTGTTTATGTTTAATATGTATGTGGTCCCAGAAGACTGATACGAATGACACATAGGGAATTATCATATATCATGATGTTACCTTAACTGTTTCAGAACAATTGAAAATATTTCGTCCCGTATTTAAATAAACCGCAACTACATAAATAATGAAAATTTTATCAATCTGTCAATTATTTCCAGTGTATTATCAAAAGCTGTCCCCGATAGAAATTTGAATGAATATAATTGCTTTCATCTGGTGCCCTAGTTGTTGGGAAACATAACACCATTTTTCAGTGTTTGGATCCTGCCAATATTTCTCGCATGTTCCTCTACACAACATGGCAGCTCTGGTCATAGACATGATAAGCTTTATGGAAATAACATACAATAAAAAAAATTATGTGTCAAACTATGGTTAACTGTATGTCTTAATGTGTGTTGCTGTCATGTTGCTGTGAATTACGCTCGCCATCATTAAAGTTTATAACGTTATTAAATATTTTGCTTTAGAGAAGGTCGAAAAAGGGTTATTTTGTCCCTGAGACAACCAAGGTGTGGTACGCATGTATCATGTACGTAAATTATTTGCCATCACAACTCGTCCACTTTGCAATATGTTTCAGAATGCTGGCGTTTGACTGAAGCAGATGAGAGATAATTTTCAACCTTCCACACAACATATCTTTGAAACATCATGCCATTTTTCTGGCCACAAAAGATTTCTAACACAGAACTTCTGAAAGTAACTGCTCAGATTAATATGGATGACTTGTTCACCACAAGAATCGGCCAAGTTTTTACTAAACGACGATGACAATACGGCGATAACAGCTGTGAGGTAAACCCCGAAGGACAACGAAAACGAGGTAGACTAAAGAAACCTGCGACTTTTGTGCTCTCTAACGGTGGTTTAACGTGCCAAAGTAGATGAGAAAATAATATCATTTAAGTGCACCTATTTCATGTTTTATGAGTTCCCACAATGTCCCACAATAAAATCCATAAACCTGCTCTTTTGAATTAGCGCGTTAGCATTGATACGCGATTGTTTCAACGCACGGCAAACGATTCGCGCTAAGGGCGTGTCGTACTTCCGTCGACAATCTCAAGCGATTTCACATTTACCTTGCAACAGAGGCGCCACGGGTTATTTCGGGCACCATATGTTCTAATTACAATGTAATTAACTCCAATTCTGATTGTAATACCCTATCAACTGAAACAGCGCTTCCGAATGAACTGTTGAAGGTCAGTGACAGCCACAAAGGGGTGGTATGGCTTCAACTGAATCGGAGCGAAGCTTTTGACATCGACCGACATAAACATGCAGCTTACACTCTATTATGAAAACACGGGCAACATCTTCTGTTGGGTCGAACGATATGCCTGTCATGGTTCGTTGCCTATATCCAGCACAGACAATACAGTAGTTCAGCTGCCCGTGAACATTCAAGAGATCACCAAATGAACTGCGGCTAGTCCAACAAGGCTTAATTACTGTTGACCGACCAGCACGTTCTTCAAATTAGTTTCTTACATAACAGTCCAGGCGAAGTTGGTGCTTCTGTTGACGCACCTGACAAGACCCATTTGTGAAAGACCCCACTTGCTGGTTTGCATGGCTTCGGATTCAATACACATTATTGGCCTATGACACACACAGTATGCTTGATGCGGTGTTGTGCGTGACGTTGACAGCCAGTCGGGGAAAATTTTTGAAGACTGAAAAAGGTGTTCCAATACAAAGACGAACAAAAACAAAGTGTTCTTTATGTGTGCACAGGAACGTGGTGACTAGCAGGAAACAGCGCCGTGCACGGGTGGCATTTCCCTCATGGCAGGCACGACGACACTCTGAGAGGTTGGTACTGATCGAGTGATGTGTATAACAGCAGCTAGGCGATGGAAGTTTATTCCATCATGCACTTCCTTTATCTTCATAGCTTGAAGCTTTCAAGTTTATGTATTGATTGTTGAAATGACTGTGTTTGTTTATTTATTTTTAAACAACGTTATAGCGAATTCACCTACGTTACAATATTGTGTCATATTATTTATTTTCTACATATCAATTGGTGAAATAACTCTGTATTGCATATCCTGTTTTAGATATTGTGTACTATTTTCTAGGACATATTTTTATTGTCGCTGTTCACGCGATACATGAAAGATGTTCATCAACGGACTACCTGTCATGTGTGCCTCTTCGAGTCTTGCTAAGTGATCATCTACAAACAATTTCGGCTTTAATTCTCATTATATGATGAAAAGCTAGGTTTGTGAATAAAGGTTAGTTCGGTATTGTATATAGATATGATCTATTCCATTGTTGCACATTTAATTGGACCGGCAATTAATGTATTTGGGCATATATTTATTACTAGTGATATTTAATGGTGACAGATTCGTAAATTTCAGATTACAAACTCCATACAGCCCCTTCTGGGGACAGTAGCATGATAAAGCGCCGTCGTTGTATATTTGCCCCTTATTTGATATGTGTGCTATATTTATATTTGTAATACTAATACTTGTACATATAAGGGCCAAATAAAGAGCATGTGTCTGCTTGTCTGTTGTAGGCGCCATCTTAGGTTGACCACTTCCGGCGGATGTACATAGCTATGATTGAATATGCAAAATTCAATATCAATAAAATGGATTAGTAATATTATATACGCATTTTGTATCGTGTATGCTGGATCATCATATGATGTATTGTATATAATAAACATTCTAATGAATAAATATTTTCATTAGATGTCGTCACTTCAGTTAATTTAGATTGAACAGGTTTGAAAGACACACACCACAAATTCGTCTGTTTGTTCATGACATAGTATATAAGCAAAAGTAATTCCTATAGTTAATAGGTTGAGAACTATAACACACAGGGTTATGTCACAGTAGTCGGGTGGGAGACTACAGGCTTAGGGGTCGACATAGACTCTCCCTTGAATAGTTCAATAAAGCAACCAAAAGAGATCCTGTGTTGTGGAGGAGGTCCCACACACCAAATCTGTAAAGTGCTCCACTAATTGCCCGAGCCCAAGGCAGAATGGCAAAGCGTCACTCGCTTCACTGTGGTCTCTTCTTTTTTCTGTGCATTATTTTAATCTTTTGACTGACATTTGAAATTTATGACAAACTAGTGTTACAATTAGTGTTACATTGTAACGCGTTTATTTGGGAATACACACACACACACGCACACACGGACACACGCACACACATCCTATACACTACATCCTATACACTACACCTGTAGAAGTAAGGTGACACGCACCACACCACACCACACCACACACACACACACACACACACACACACACACACACACACACACACACACACACACACTCACACACACACACACACACACACACACACACACACACTCACACACACACACACACACACACACACACACACACACACACACACACACACACACACACACACACACACAACATTCAACATCTTTTCCTAGTCAGAAACACCCAGTTAAGCAAACAATTGTAGGCTACCGGTTCAGGCCATAATCCCTAATGCTTTAATAAAACCACCAGGATGTCCTCAAACTGCCACTCATCAGTTAACCCATCAGTTAGCCATGGAATGCAGTGAGAAGACCATGCCACTTGACACTGGCTGACAGTGCTAACTGCGAAAAACTTCCAGCTGAGTCTTCCTCTGTAGAAGTAAGGTGACTCAAGTCAGACTGCCTGGAGCCCTACACCAGTGTAAGAATAATCTGGTGCCAACAGTATGATTAAAAAGTTCAAAGGGGATTTTAAGCATGTTATATTGGCATGTGCTAACCCTCTCAACAACCAGTAGTCTAAGAGCAGAACATATAAATTGCAAACTTCTAATATAAACAGATTACAAATTGCAACACTGCTTTTGTGCACCCACAGAAGACAAACTGAACTAATGTGTCAGCATGTAAATTGGTCTGATGTTGTCTTTATTCAAAACAGGGACAAGCAAGCTTGATTGAAATTGTAACACATACCCTTTGTTCCAATTTGGACAAATCGTCTCACCTATGCCCTTTCAAAATTAATGATGTACATGTTTGGGGGTCACTTTAGTCACTGGTACACTAACTACAAGCAAAGATATTGGTTATATGGGTATTGTTATGCCAACGTATGTGGTTTATAAATTGTTAATTGCAGTTATGAAGGGACTGATTTATGTGTAATACCATGTATGTATGTTTGTGAAAAGGAGGGGTTCGTAAAATGTAAAAGTATGTTTGGGAATTGAAATGTCATAAAAAATATGTATATACACACAAACACACACACACACACACACACAAATATATATATATATATATATATATATATATATATATATATATATATATATATATATATGCAAAATAACCACACAAGTCCAGCGTAGAATTAAATAGGCCAAATAATGACATTTAGATTTATTCATTAAGGAGCAGGAAATTAGGCAAGCATACACCATCAAAATAAGATACATCAAATAATCTCAGCAAGCATGCCGGCCCCCAAAAGGTGTTTACACATAATTAGTAAATCACGCCTATCAGCTACCCACTACCAATACTATCTGTACCACTACTGACTTATATATAATTCACATGGTGTCGGTGAGGGTCACTCTGCCGTGAATTAACCATACACATACATGTACAAACAGAAAGCCTGGGGTACTCGATCCCCCAGCCAAACATGATGAATGAAAAAAGTGGGCTAACCATCCAATATTCGTGAACAATTCGTAATGAAAATTATGGTAACACAACACACAATGTATAAAGGTGTTACATATCTAGACATTAGTCAACCAATAACTACTAACACATCAGACCGAGAGGTAGGGCCAAACAGCCACACAAATTTACTCGTAAAAAGTACCCGCACTAAAAACCCTGTGTACACTACTGAAAACTCAGTGGAGGGAAAAGCGTTAATGCAAAACCTCGTGTACCAAACTCTAACAGGGAAAAGCGTCAAAAAATTCAAAAACTTTGTGAACTACCTCTCTGTCTTCAGTGTTTCACTGTGTATCTACACATAATGCACAACTTGTTTTATTAGATAACAACTCGATAAAAACTGTTAACGCAATATTAGGAAGGGAGGGTGGGATTTTTCAAACGGAGCGGATTAAACTGAACAACAAAACTGATCTTGCAATAAAATCAACAAATTCAGCGATAACGATTAACAAGTAACAATAGATATTCGGAAATATTTGCAGCGCAAAGGTCTCACAACGACACAAGCAGACTTGGAAATCGAGAGAGACATATATATATATATATATATATATATATATATATATATATATATATATATATATATATATATATATATATATATATATATATATATATATAATATATATATATATATATATATATATATATATATATATATATATATATATATATATATATATATATATATATATATATATATATATATATATATATATATATATTGACATTATTTATTTTCTATATTATCAATTGGTTAAGCAACTGAGCATTGCATATCCCGTTTAACATCTTTAGTATTATTTTCTAGGTGTATGGTGTAACTTTTATTATTGCTGTTCACACGATACATGAAAGATGTTCATTTACGGACTGCCTGCCCTCTTTGTCTGATCGAGTCCTGCTAAGGGATCATCTACTATTTACTTACATAAAAAATGAGGAAACACGCGCCTCCTCCAACGCACGCATACCGGATGCATCAGGTCCGACCCCCACCGCCCCCCTCCACGTACGTAGTGATGACGTAACTAAGTCTATAATAAGCGGCTGGCAGCAGGTGCAAATATCAATACTTTCCATCAAAGCGGGAGGGTACAAAATCAAGATCCAAGTTGCAATGTGTTGACAAGATATTTGTCTAAACGACAACAAATCGGCGTCAAAATCGCTGACGTAGACGTAGAACTCTACTTCAGTCCTTTCACAACAACGATGCTTTCAAACACCTTACGACATCTTTCAAATGTGTTCCCCCCAATAGTTGGGTGGATGAGTAGAAAGAGTGTGCACTTGTGCATACAATTTTTACACTGCCTACATATACTACTTTGGACCCTGAATGTGTTCTGATATAGTGCGGATTCAACTTACAGCGCCACCTAGTGGTTGGCCAGACACTGTACGGCAGATATGTAAACTAATTACGATGACAACATGAAACTTAGCAGACACTTAGATAATATATTAACTTATGGTATCTGGCTATATAACCATACATTTTTTTTACCATATACGTCGCATTTTTAAAGATAAATAGGTTTACGCGGGCAATGATTTTATATATTTTACTTTAGACTTTCTCCGACATTCAAAGTCAAAACAAATGTTCCCATATCATAAGAATAACTTCAACTAGAGCCATACTTGTGGTGTCAATAAATAGTTTTTTGATGAGATGATTTAAAATAGATTACTTTTGAGCTACTACGACAGTCGTTTATCCGCCATCTCTAAACACGGCAAATATAAATGCCGGAGAAGGTCAAAAGTCAAATATTTGAAATTGTTGCCACCGAAAACCTGTGTTTTGACAATACACTTACGGCTCTAGGTGATGTAGTTTTTAAGATACTTGGAAAATTAGTTTTAACGACAATCTTCTTTAAATATGGCGGATATGAATGTCGGAAGAGGTCAAAACTAAAATATTTAAAATCGTTGTCCCCGAAAACCTGTGTTTTGACAGTACACTTACGGCTCTATATGGTGTAATTTTCAAGATATGGGGAAAATTGGCATAAATGTTGGAAAAGTGCCACAAAAAGCATTATGTTATACTATTATATGCCCCTTTTGTACCGGAAATGATTTGGAATGATGTAATGAACACATTGAGATACACAAATACAAGTAAGGACGTCGACAGAAAGCCGTGTAAGTTAGGCTAGTTAAAGCTGATTCGTTAAATGGATCAGCCCATCGAGAATCCGGTTTACTTATGTGCAGGTGTGTAGCGTGTGACTAGCTTAAGTAATGTGCGCAGTCTGTTTAATAAAATTGTCTACTTTTGTTCAAATCATCGAAAGAATTGAGTTTAGTCCTTAGATGATAGATCTGGACCAAAATAGTGGAAATCTAAAATGGTAAACACTGTGTGGGTCAATGCTGATCATGGGCGTGACTTCCATCCTCTGGCTGATGACATGACAAAGTTAAAAAAATTCACCAAGGAAGAAAATCGTTGTTTTTCAGCATTTCGATTATCACTTCAGTTTATGCCTGAACAAGTATTAACTATTTTAATTGTTTGTCTGATGAGTAGTAAGTGGAAGTTTCTGAGACCTCAAATGAGGAGGCTACGCATGACTGACATCAAAGGACTTCAAAGGAAATACACGCATGAACGACCTCGGAGTGCGCGCAGCCAATCAGAGCGCCGCAGAGCGCCCCCTGGCGGTCGTAGCCGAGCGTGCGTAACCTAAGCGCCCCCTAGCGACCGGAGGAGGAACGAACATGGACCTAGTTACGTTTACCGAAGGGTCGTTAACCTAGTAAGGAGACGAACACAATCGTACGGTGCACACGTATTTTATTGAATACAACAAAGCGGCAGCAGCAGCAGTACAAACGAGGCGATCGTATGTGATTGGATACAACGAGTCGGGTATGATGAAGTCGAGGCGACTTGCGAATGGTGACCATCGCGCCAGAGGTCGCGAACTTACGGGTGTCTCCACCGCGTCAGAGGTTCGAGGGCGAGCTTACGGGTGGAGCGACCACCGCACCAGAGGCTCAGTACGATATGCGATAGTACGGTATACCCTTTTTCAGCAGGTTAATCCAATCGAACACGCGACAATCGTTAGCGACCAGATCGGTGTGGAAAGCGTTGACGAAAGTTCTCATAGGAGCGCCGTCACAACGAAGCATGATATAAGTGACGCAATATTGTCCGCAAACGTTAGACAGAGGGCTCTGAAGTCTCGTGCTGTTATGAGTCCACTCGGAACAGTGTTTGTTCAAGAAGGTGCGGAACGCCGCGTGGCGAGGCGGCAGACCGTACGAACAGAAGTATTCGCCGCGCCCGTCGGAGGACAGGTACAACGCTATCCAATGTTCGCCCGGTTCGTCGCCGTCGTCGGTGTTGCACACGAAGGCGATCGGCAAAGCGTCAATTGTTGCAGGCAGTCCATCTCGGGGTACGACGCCGCCAAAGACGGACGCGGTGTTCGGATCCATCGCCAGTAGACGGGCGATCTGCAGGGTGTCCATCTCAGTAGTCGTAGATGACGTTGCGGTTCTTGTCGATTTCCAGCACGGACTCGAATTCGGCGTAGGCGACGACGTTCACGGTGGTCTGAAGCGCTGCACGGAAATGGAATTCTAAGCGCAGGTTGCCCTTTTGTACCAGATTAAAGCAGGGACCGTCGCACTGGTCGGGGGTCAGGTCGAAACAGAAGAAGGTGTAGCCGTCTCGGTACTCGTCGCGAGTCAGACCGTTCCCCTCGTCCTGCCATATCTTGCCGGTCGAGGTGAACATGCTCGCGTAGCTCCTGGCGAAGAGGTCTTCTGCGAAGTTGGGCTGGAAGGGTTTGGCGGGTATCTGACGACCGTCCACGTACACTGAGACGAAGCTGATGGCGTTGTTCTTGGCGTGAAATGGGTTTGTGGCGTACGTGCCGTTGTAGGCGTCGTTGTCGATGCAGCACAGTACGAGACGTTTCGGCAGGGCGCCGAGGAACAGGTTCTCGTGCGTGTGCGACAGAGCGCCCGTGGGAATGGAGTACACCTTGCATTCGACGGGTCGTAACGGATACTTGACCGTGGTCCGCTCGAGAGCCATGATGTGAGCCTTCTGCACGGCCGGAGTGATGGTGGCCTTCTTGACGAACAAGGACGCGTCGACGATTGTTATCGTGTACTCGTTGTTTCCAGCAGCAATCAACGCAAACGAGGGCTTGCTGCGCACCAGGCGTAACTTGACGTCGACACCGTTGATCAGGAATTTATCCTGCAGAAACATATCCACGTGGAGACGACCCATCATGTCTACCACGCGACTGCCGGCTATGTATTCTCGACGAGTCACGAACCCGGGGTTAGGATCGGGTCCGGCGGCTAGCTCGGTGGCGTGCATGCGACTAGCCTTGTCCTTGTACCACAGCTGATTCGTCAGCTGCGTCGACTTGGCGTCGAATCCGTAACTCAGCAGCGCCTCTATGAAGGATCGATACGGGTACGAGTTGAAGGACGAAGAGGTCACGAGTGTGTTGTTCAGGGAGAGGTCGACATTGCTGAACAGCGAATGCAACCAGTTGTTAACCGGTCCCACGGGTTCGCCCGCGTCGATAGGGGTACCGTTGGCTCGCGTCACCTTCACCTGCACGTGTAGCATCGTGTTGGCGAGATCCATGTAATCGTCTCCCGATCCGGGGATGAAGAATTCTATCGGTCCTCCAGAGTCCAGAGAGGCCGTGGGTTGATATTCCACCACATGACTGTCGGCGATGCAGTTCTGAGTGGGGGGTACGGTAAAGAGATCCAGCTCGGTCTTGACTCCCTCGCACGACTGTCTATGCACGAAAGCCATCTCTGTCGTCGAATATGTCGACCACGCGGTTCTTGGACGTCCGTTTCTTGCGGCGTCTCTTTACTGCAGTGACGGACGTCTTTGCGGCCGCTCCTTTTATACGTTTACCAGGGGGTCTCCGAATACTGCTCAGCACGGCATCGGTGACGCGTCGTTTGGCAGCCGTTTTTATGTTCTGGCCTGATAAGACGTCGCCGGCTATGCGAACGCCGGTCTTCAACGCTCCCTTGCCCAACGCCACGGCACCTCTCTTGATGAGCGGCATGGCGCTGCGCAACAGACTGCCGAACAGACTGCCCAGTCCGTGACCTCGTTGGTATTGAGCACCGGCGAAGTAGGGCAGCGCACCGCCAGCCTGGCGCGCGTAATAATCGTTGTAATTCATCAGAACAGTCCGGGTCTGCGTCGACGAAAATGAAGCGTCACCGTCACTCTGCCGTATTCGAATGGCACGCGTCGACCCGTGTCGTTCCTTATATCCACCTCGATCGAGTTGAAGTTCGAGCACAACAGGGGTACGTAGTGCACGTTAGTGGAACGAGCGGACACCCTGTCACCGTGACGTCCGCTAATCGGAAGGGCTCGCAACAGAGGCGCGAGAGTGTCACCCACTATACGAGACTCCACTATGTTCGTGTAGACGTATAGGGTGTCGAACCCCTGCGTCAGGTTCACCACATCGTCGGCCTCGATGTGAAAGGGGTACGACGAGTCGGGATGGCGGGAGTCGTTGGGGAGGACGGGAGATGACGTAACCGGCTCACTGGCTACGGGTTCACGGAATCCTAACATGGACGACATCGCGCTGTGGTACGGTATGGTGAACAGGGTGTTCGCTGTCATGTGTATCGTCATTTTCTGAGTGACGGAACTATAGCTCATTTGAGCCTTTGTCGTCTCCGTCTGCATACTGTACAGTCCCTTGTTGACGTGATACAGCAATGTTAACGGATCGTCGTAATACCCGCACGACAACTTCGAACGTCGGGACGAGTCCGTAGCATCGATCGTGTTGAGGAAGAACCAGACATCGTTCTCTGTGACGTTGTACCAAGTGTGTGGATACTGGACCTCAGCCAACCCACACTCCCACTCACCGGTAAGATCGATGCGTTGAGGCAAGGCCGTGACGTAATGGGTCACGGTGTTGTCGGGGTGCATCTTCATAGAAGCGTTGCTAGGCAGCGTCATGTAGAAATCAGTCGCCATTGCGTCTCAACGTGGGATTGGGCAGTAGGTAACCCAAAGAACTACTCAACAGAGCCGTCCACAGATTAGAATCGCCGTGACCTGTCGTCAGGTTGTAAATGCTGATCAGAATGACCGTGTACAAGACGACGACCTGACACAGAAACACGATCTCCTCTTTGGGGCACGCGGTACCGAACAGATGCCAGGGAGTGCTGTCTGGCTCGTTCGATGCAGCGTCAGTACAATCCTCGTGTTCGTCCACCTCCTTCGCCTCCTCGTCTATGGTGGTGGTGCAGGTCGGTGGTGGTGGTGGTGTCGCGTCGTGTGTCATTGCTCGAATGCAGTGTCGACATGTGCGAGGCTAGTCTTTATAGTTGACGAGTCCCTTGGCATCGATCCAGCTGTTGAAGTAGGAGGAATAGCCGAACCATTTCACCAAAGCTTGCTTTCGTCTACCAACTGTACGGCGTTTCAGTACCGCTTCAACACGGTACACCTTATCAAAGGGTACCGTCACCTTCTGCAGCTCCAGTTCGTAGAAGGTACCCTCCAGCACTTCGCCGAGATCGTCCCGCAAGCGGTACACGGGTGGATCGGAGGGGTGAACCTCGTGTATCGTGAACAACTCTTCGCTCCAGTTCGTCTCGTAGCCCTTTTCGAACGTGCGTTTGTACTTGCTGACACGCACGCAATCTGACACGTGCAACTTGGGCACGCCCTTACCATCGTGACCGTACAGACGTTGCCACACCTGTTCCTGGTTCTGTGCATTCACCTGTGACGGAGCCATACCGATCATGCGGTGGGGGGCATTGTTATACGATCGCATCAAGTCCGGAAGGATGTCTATGTACCGCCACGTCTGGTGTTTCGTGAAGTAGCGCCACATGCGCGACTTCAACGTTCGGTTGAACCGTTCCACGACGGCTGCCTTCGTCTCCGCGTTGTGCGTGTAGAAGTAATGGATGTCGTAACGCCGCAATAGCGCCTGAACGGATTTGTTCCGGAATTCTGTGCCTTGATCCGTCTGCAAGGTCTGGGGGCAAACGTTGACGAACGTGGATTGCAGCGCTGCCACCAACGACGCCGCGGACTTGGTCTTCATGGGAACACACCAGGCCACTTTCGAGAAGACGTCGATCATCGTGAGGAGAAAGGCCATACCGTCGTTGACGCCTTTGACCTTCGACATGTCTACGAGATCGGCCTGCCACTGCTGAAGCATACCACCCACGATGACTTGTCGTCTCTTGAAATGACGTCTCGCTGGTTTGTGTAAGGTGTAGGTGTCCTGTGCCGACAACCATGCCTTGACGGTCTTCTGTGGCAGGCGCGTGACGCGTCGCAAGCCAGCGACGCCTCCATAACTGCCTACCCTCGTGGGATCGAAGTAGACCTCACTCAAGGAGCGTTCTCCCCTCTGTGCCATCAAAAGAGGTGGAGGACCGATGTGTTGACGGGGGCGGTGACGTTGACTCCGGAGTCCGACTGATGACGAATGACGAGGAGCACGCCGACGTGTAATAGGACACACAATATGGCACCCACAATGCAAGCGGTGGAACAACAACGGTCTAGCAGAGTAACCATAGTCTGAATAACACCTGTTGTATAAGAATGCCGGCTGCAACGTCTCCCAGCAAGGTAAGTCCTTCGAACAATAGCGCAGCGACGACGACGGAACGGTACGCGTCCTGTGGATCGATGAGCATGACGAACACTGTGCTACGGACACGCGTCGTACCACCTTATACGTTGTTCCATCCAGCCAATGACGACGAAGCCTTGCGTGATGCTGGGGGAGGGTGGGTGGGTGGACAAGGAATGTTCCATTCGACGAGCAAGGGGGGTTCGAATAACGTCTGTGGCATAAAACTTAGGACTAGACTGTGAGCAATCATGTAAAGTCCACTGATAAATATCGCACCGACGATGGAACGGTACACGAGGTCCTGTGGATCGGGCGACATGACGAACACTGTGCTACGGACACGCATCGTACCATCCTATAGGTTGTCCCAACCAGCCAATGACGACAAAGCCTTGCGTGATTCGGGGGGTGGGGTGGGCATGGTATGTTCCATTCGACGGCTCTGACGGGCGAGGGGTGTCCAACTTAGCGACCTTCGTGCACTACCTGCAGTAGCAGCACGCGGAGTAGTAATTGACCGACGAGAGGGAGTGACCGTCGGCGCCGGACGTATGTAGGCTCTCCTGGAGACGTTACCGACCAACGTCATGGGTAGGTTGATGGCACGGAGTTGTCGTGCGAATGGCTGCCAACCCGTCGGAGCGGTCTTTCTCTTACGCAACAGATCATTAACGAGATCCACCACGTTACTTCCGACAACCGGCACGCCCTCGTGTATCAGTTCACCGCGAGCGGTCCACGCGATATCTCTCTTGAGATGCTCCATCAAACGGCTGGCTTTGGCCTGCATGGTCTTGGGAACGGTGGCCAAGACGGTGGCCTCCAGTCCGCTAATAGGGGCTCGTGCTGTACCCTCCGACCCCGACTCCGACGTCACCTCCGACTCGTTCACCGTGACCACGCGTAGTGGTTCCTTGATGCGTTTATCGGCCAAGACGTTGTACCGCTGCAACACCTGATTATACAAGGTCACCTTGGTCCCGTCGTCTAGGTCCTTTCTATCTAGGATGGTCTTCATCTCGTCATCGAGGGCTTGCACCTTCTTGCCTAAGGTGTCGGTTGCGGGTGGGGGTGGGGGTGACCGAAGCGTGTCCAACAGTCGCGGGTCCACCAAGGCCATCTTGCGTGCGTGCTCCATGTATCTACCTTGAGGTCAGCACCTCTCGGAGCAAGGGTAGCAAGACCGTACTTGCCAACGGTGCTAGGAAGGCCGATAGGAAACCGCCGCTCTGTCCCTCGCCAACCTGCGGCTGCAGCAAGATGCGTCTTCTTCTGGCAGCGAGCGTTCGTCTATTAGCCAACTCGCGTAACTTCGTCCTGTATTTATTCAATCGTCGCCTCTGTAAGGCGGTCAATGGAATGTTCTTTGTTAGTATGTTGTAGGCACACTCGGCTAGTGCACACAGCAGATCGGCGTCGGCGTTGGCGATGATGGCCTTTTTAATTTTGTTGTTCTTGACTCTGGCCAGAGCCTGTATGCACACGATGTGTCTCTTCACCAGGGCAGACATGATGCGAATGAAGAGACTATCCCCACACTCGGTCGTTTTATACCTTCGGCAAGTACACGTACTGAACACCGTCGTCTGGAAAGATGGCCGTGCGCAGACGCATGTCCTCGGGCGTGTCCTGTTTGAGATCGACCAATAGATAACCGTACGGTACCGCCGTGGCGTCTTTAAACGCCTCTTGCACGAACTTGCTGCGTCCCGGATACATTTGCCGAGCCAAGGTCGCCATCTGCGATGCGTCACGTGGATTCTTGAACACCACCATGTACTGCGAATTCAGACTGATGGTGCGACTCTCTTTGTTTTTAGGGAACAGGTTCTGTACGAGATACAGCACGGACGTGTTCCTGTGGTGACTTTGTTTAGTGAACAAGGTCGTGACCCGTTCGTCCGTTTCTGCCATGAGATCGTCTATGACGATGATGTTCCTCGTTGTCGGATCGAACATGGCCGCCGTCGGTAACCCTTCCTCGAATCGCACGTGACCCAAGTCCGTCGTTGCGTAAGCCTCTTGCCATTCTCCGTAACACCACGTTATGTGTTCGGGTGGTGGATCGATCATCGCAGCGGCGTGACGCAACATACGCGTCACGAAAGTACTCTTACCGCACCCCGTCGGTCCGGCGACGATGCACGTGAAGGGGTGTTTCCATCGGACATCCATGATTGCGTATGAAACGAGTGCAGCGTGCATCGCCTTTTCTATACGTCCACCGGACCCGTGGTCACCCCGTCCTCGTGCACCACGCGTTTGGCGTAAAAGTAGGTGAGTGCATCCCGGGCCTGCACGTACGTCATCACGATAGATTTATGCACCCGGAAACCACGGTTCGATCCACCTCCGCTCCGACGGTTGGTGAGCACCGCCAGGAACGCGTCCTTGTCGATGGTGTTGTGCCGTTTGCTCAGTCCTTTGGTGCTGTACTTGTCGGTGGCTCCGAAACAATAGTACGTCTTGCTACACAACCCCACGAACCCGGCACCGGACCACTCGACCTTGAACAGACCCGGTGTCCTCTTGTCGAACGCTCTTCGCGCCTTACAGCACGCCTCGTCTCCGACCCACTGTCGATTGGCGAGACGACAGCGCACGTAGTCGTTGCGATGATCGTCGCAACATTCGGACGGGAGCCATTCGGAACGATGTCGGAAATAATGTTCTCGTAGTGCTGGGGTCACGAGGTCATCGACGGACTCACCGGCCAAGGCTAAATAGGCACTATCTGTATCCATCTCGCAGTACTCGAACAGAGGGCGCTCCACGTATCTGATGATGAAGTCGTAATAGAACTGCAACATAGGCATCTTGGCGTACTGCAGAACGAAGAATCCCACGTGTACGGGTAGGGTGTACTTGACGGTTTTCTTGTTCAACTCTATCTCGTACGCATCGTCGACGACGATCTCGAGTTGTCGGAACCGTTTATCGTTGACCAGGAGCGATGCCGCCTTCTCCGTGCAGTAGCTGACGTCACGATGTCAGTCAACGTTGGTGATGGTCTTTCCGTAGCCCGAGTTCCCCAGCAACTTCATGGTATCCGCGATGATGGTCTTGTCTCGGTGAACGTCGCCCTCGCGTCGGGCCTTGGACACTGCATCGCCGAACCGCCGGAAACACGGAATAGGATCGTATTCGATGACCTGGTACACGTGCAGTACCTCGAGACCGTGGTCCAGATACCATCGCAGCAGTGGCGTTGCGAGCAGTATCTTATCGCCGCAATAACTACCCACGAGCATGCGTCGCGAAGTCTTCATGATGTCGTGTTCTTCGGCGTATCGGCGCATGAACGGACCGAGATCCTCGCGTAGCAGACTGATGTTCTTGAACACGGGCTGCATCTCGGCAAAGTGCGCGCGCAATTCTTCCGGTACGCGTATGTCGCACTCGATCATGCCGAACATGGTTCCTGCACGCACTCCGTTCAGGATCTGTTGCGACGTCATGGTCCAGCGCACGTGTCGACGTCGGGGAAATGCAGCATCCAGACACTTACGTACGGCCGGGGTTCGTCTCATCTCTTTCCACTCGCATTCCCACAGCTCGACGACTGTGACAAAGTGACGTAGATAGGCGGTGGTCTTTCGGGTCTCGGCGAGCAGTTCCGCCATTGGTCTCCCGTTGACGGCGTTCACCTCGTCACGGTTGCACGAGCAACCGTGGAAATAGCACCCTTGGAACTGATAAGCCATCTTCGTCTCGCTACACCATCCGTCCACCCGATGTTTGCCTATTCTCTTCTCTCGTCCGTTGATCTGATGCCGTATGGGACGTCCCATGCGTTCGGATTCCCACGTCAACCATTCTCCAGCCATCTGTCCGTACAGCTGCGCCGATTCGGGGCGGAAGTCCTTCTCTGCTCGTCGTCGCGTGTACCATCCCATAGGCATGTCTTGCATGAGCGACCACAGGTACAGTGCGTTCGCATCGTATCCGACGATCGATCGGCAAGGACGAGCCGCCTCTCCGTACTCGTTCTGATGTAGCGTGGTGACCCCTTTCTCGTGATAGCGATGAAAAATGATCGAAGGCCCGCCTACAATGTTCTCTTTGACGAGGTCGTGCAGGTCTTTATTCTTCTCGTTGAAGATGGTAAAGTAGGTCTTCTCTGGAAGGTCGTTGAACAGGTACAGCAGGGTCAGACCAGGTACGCTGATACCTTGCTTGAACATGTCTATTCCACGTTGTCGATAGAACGCGAACTGTCTGTCGATGGCCTGTAGAAAGGGAACCACGTCCCTGTTGTTGTACCAGACGAGAAAGTCGCGCAACGTCGTCATGCCATTGACGCGCCAGGCCTCCTGACAACTGGCGTAATCCTCGTCTGAAATACCTTCGTTCTTCAGTCGACTGAAAAAGGCCTCTTTCGGTGGAAGAGCGGTGTCGTCGAGTCTCTCCAGCCGGTCCATGTACTCGTACGGGAAATGACCTTTCGTCACCTCGCATCCGTACGCTTTCAGATACTTGTCGTAGCTGAACCCGGGGGCTATGTAGTTGATCATGTCGAGGAATTTCAGTTGATCCGTCGAAAGACACATGAAAGTGTTGTTGCGTTTGATGACGAACATTGACCCGACGCCGTCGTTCTCGTCTGTCTTGTTGCCCTCCTGCTCCCTCTCGTCCTCGTCTTCGGCTTGTTCCACGGTCTTTGAGGTCGTCAGGAAGTATGGTATGAGGAACTGTTTGATGGCATTGAGATCATACTTCCCCGAATTGAACCCGATGACAGGTAACTGACGCATCCATCCATACAGTTGTCCCATCAGCGTTTTGTACGGATTGGTTGCCGGTCGAGCATCGTTGTCGGTGGCTGATCGTGCAGCCTCCTCCCGTGCGTCCCATTTCGTCAGCTCTTCTGCGAGTTGGTCCAACACATGATCGTATGAGTCTTTGATCTTGTCGTACGCGGCCTCACTCATCGATTGCAGGATAGTCATCATGGTGCTCACCAACTTGTTGGTGTCTCCGTCCGTGACGATGCATGTCACCTGTTCGTGTCCGGGTACGTTGGATGCCACGCTGACGCTCAGCGGGACGTGACGCGCAACCCAGTGAACCTGGGCACTGTCAGACGGAAGGTGTTCGGTGTCGAACCAACACTCGAAGTCGAAGGTGGCTCGGTACGGATAGTACTGCAACGCTTCGGCCACTCGAATGTTCTCGTCGGCTAGTCGGTCGAACACCGATGGAGTCGAATGGTACACGCCACCAGGATAGACTCGACGCACACCCCCCGTACACGTGCTCTCGTGGTTGCGTAAACTCCATGCGTCTTTCCACAACGAGTCACCACACTTCCGACATCTGTACGAGTGACAGTACATGCGTCTATTCTGGATGAGGGAAAAATGTGTCCCGTGAAGATTGAGGTAGAGTGTGTCAGGGTACTTACATACCGAGCGACGAACGAGTTCTGCAGTTGGCTTTCCATCCGCTCCATCTGGTTTTACGAGACTGTACACGCACACATTCGTTTGGAACGTGGTCTCTACACGATAGAGGTCGTCCATCGTAACCCCGGCAAATGCTTCCATGGATACGTCGTCTTGGGCGTAAGTCTCGTACAGCGTCTTCACAGCTGGTTCCAATCGACGACTTTCACATCCTCGATGCAGGGCCAGACATCGGAAGAGACACAGGTTGTCACTGTACCTCTTGGCATGGATGGGTTCCTTTTCCAATCCGATGACGGCTTTGTTCTTCTTGATGTAGACTGGAAGGTCGGTCATTCCTACACATCCTATCGGGTGATCGATGATGCGATTGACGAAAAATGTGACATTGGTCACGAGTTCACACACCCACGCCGAATCCGGTCTTTGATTGATGGCCCATTGCAAGACGTCGGTTTCTCGGATGCGTTCGAGGAACTTGTCAAAGTCCTTGCTGTTGGTGATCAGACTGGGCTCGTCCAGGTAGCGTCCACAGCAGTTGCACGAGGGATGGTAGTACTTGTATTGACCCGTGTTCTTGTTCCTCAGAATGAACCCGTAACTGAGGTTAATCTTGAAAGCGTTGGTCTGTTCCTGGAACATGTTCTTCAACGACGTCTCTAGAACGGTCGTGTCTAGCGTCGTTAATCTGTGATCGTACCTGCACTGGAGAGGACCTCTCGTTACACGTGTCCGTATGGTCGACCAGTGCGCTCGTACGACATCTAACAGTTCCGTCGACAGGTTGTCGGCGAAGGGGAGTCGAGCAGGTGGGTCGATGGGGTCTGCATCGGTAACGAGTGGATGGTGGGGTGTGGTGTCTTCCCTGATTGATCTCTTCGGTAATGGTAGCTTCTTGACGACGCCGCCGGTACACGTTGTTTGTGCGTGTCTGGTCAGGTTATCGAGTCTATTGTACTTCTTTCCACATTTCGCACATGTGTACACTGTGGTCTGTTTTCTATTACTGCTACTGCTACTGCTACTGCTAAGACGACATACGGACCTAACATGATGCTGCAGATCGTCCCATCTCTCAAACGTTGCATCGCATTTACACGAATATTTCGTTCGCTTTGCCTGTTCGCTAGGTGGCACCTCTATTGGTTGCGCTGCTGTATACGTGTGTTCGTTCGCTGTCTGTGTCGCATGCCTCGCTACGTGGCGTTTTAGCGCTGCATACGTGTCGAGCACCAATCCGCAGTGACGACATTGATGACGTTTCATGGTGCTCTACGTGTCTACAACTGAGAGACAGCGGTCCTTAGTACAGCTATATAGTGCGTGTGGTAGTGGTGGTGGTGGTGGTGGTGGTGGTGGTGGTGGTGGTGGTGGTGGTGGTGGTGGTGGTGGTGGTTGGTGCCTGGTGATTGGTGAAGGGTGTATGACCTAAGGTGTGATCCTGTGGTATTGGCTACTGTGTGTCCGCTATCGATGGCTACGGGTTCTCTTTCAACTATGTAGACCGTGGCAACACCACTGACAACACGTTTAAATCATTGTATGACTTTTTATTGAATATAATGTCATATACATATACATATACATATACATATACACGGTTAGACTTATATAATTACTATGAAGACTTTAAGGTTTGTGGGATTGTTACATCCGCGACAGTGACCTCTAGCTTACGATCGGTTATCGATACGCCAGTGGCTAGTAACATGATTATTAACTTGTGGGCTTTTACACCACGACAGAGGTTACGTACAATGATGATGATGAATACTATATAAGTCTGTAGGTATATATATATATATATACATATATATATATATATATATATATATATATATATATATATATATATATATATATATATATATATATATATATATATATATATATATATATATATATATAGATATATAGACATTACTCTATGTCATGCAACTACAATATGAGAGAGACTAAATACAATAAAAGAGAGAGCTACTAAATACCATACAGTTCAACACGTTCCACTAAGCTACTGTTATTCCGTTGCAAACGGTGCTTCTTAAAAGTCCGGCGTTTCTATCATAAAATCAATAATTATCTGTAGTAATCTATGTAATGCACGTGTCCTCTCGTCTCGTGCTAGTACGGGTGCCTCCTCCTTCACCTCCTCCTTCACCTCCTCCTCCTACATAAAGAAATAGACCTATTGTTCATCGTGTGTCGATATAATATATTCTAGTAGTAGCACTACTAATTCACGGCTTGCACGCCTACGCGCTTCTATCGGTAGCACAGGTACGTCATCCTACAGAACAAATTAAAAGATACTAATAATTCACTACATATTACTTAATACTACCTACTAACTCGGTTATGTTTACTAATAATAATATTCTGTTGACGACATCATATACGTAGCGTTCAATACTCCAGCTCGTTTCCGAATGCTGGCTGGGAGTACGGGTGCCTCGTCGTACACTTCACTCTACATAACAACAACAACAACGATACTACTACTACTACTACTAATGTTCATATACCGTGGTTATAAGTGCATACATACTACCTACTGCATACTACCTAACTATCTCACTACCGACTACTGTTCATCACATACTACTGTTCATCACATACTACTGTTCACGGCTGTCGACGGATAGCGCAACGGACATACTTCATGATAATTTCCTGGTACGGTGCCGACAATATAGTAAATGCTAGTGATCGGCACACGTCCACGGTCACTTCCTCTACCGTGGATGGGGCGGATGCCCTCCACTCCTCCGCTATTAAGCCCGCAATGTTGTTTTGCATCTCTAGGTAACACACCTTTCTCGCATCCTCATCATTGGAGTCGTCCGCGATGGTCGACGTCGACGGCTTCGGGTGCGTGATGGTATGTTTGTCGGCGATGCACTCGCACCCCCCGTCTGGCGTCAGGACGACGGTTGAGTTCGGGAAGACGTAGAGTGTAGTTGTTGGTGATGTTGTTGTAGTTGTTGTTGTCCTCTCGGCCTCCGTACTTTGCGTGAGTGGTGGTGGTGAAGCAGGACTGTACGTGAAGTCGTCATCGTCGTCGTCCTCGTGAGCGGGGGATGAAGCGATCGCTTCTTCGTCTACTTCATCATAATAATGAGGGGGGGTTCTGATGATAAACCCATCGTCCGACTCCGACTCCGACTCCAACAACTCCACTGGTCCCCACGGTAGATCCACCTCCTGGTTTGCTGGTGGCGAGTTGCAGTAGTCCTGCGATGTGTCGTTTGATGTCGGTGTTACGCGTGCACCCGTGCACCGGTGCTTCACCACCACTCTGGTATCTTCATCGACCGGGGCTTGGCGTTTGTATGCCTTCTGCAGCTGCGGTAGACCAGTGCTCTGTTGAATAGAAAGAACTAGTTACATTCGGCATATTCATCCGCGTCGCCCTGTATATCGTTGAATTGGGCGTACATACTCTTTCTAACCAAATCTGTCACTTGGTGACGCCATGTCATGTTCCCACACGTTGCGATGACATCTATCGATAGCCACCGCAAGACGTGCATGACCATGCTGGCCGATGGTACGTAACGATCCTTATCATCCTTTAAATTCATTATGCGATGCACCTCGTCACAGGCAAATCGCACGCTGGCGACCTCTAGCGCCTTATAGAAGGTATTTTCATTCGTCATGGCTTCGGCTCGATCCCGTATCCTATCTAAACCACTCACCGTAGCCTCCATATCATCGCTACTGCTTATGGATATGACGTCAGCCTGTGACGCACTATCCTCCCCCTCGTCATCTGTTATTGTAATTAATGGTGGCGGTGAACAGCTGTCCACCGAGGAGGAGAATAGTATTTCCGAGCTATTAGTACGTAACCATTCCATTACCTTCGCACGTCCCTCACTGTCGATGACGTCACTGCTTCCAGTAGCAGCTGCAGTAGCTGCAGCAGCAGCGACGGTAGCGACAGCCTGTCAACAGAATGATTCACACTGTGACTACTTCCAAGTCTGACACCGTGTAATTTACATACTGTCCCGCCACGCGTTTCCTAATGGTCACCATGACTTGGGCCCCCCGCAACATGTCCAGTGCTGCATACCGCTCGGCATCTGTCTTCATGTTCATGTAATCGTTAGCCGTGTATCCCAACACCTGGACAGCCTTGGCATTAAATAACGTTGCCCACACTTCACTACCGATGGCGTCTTGTAGGAGTATACGCATAGCGAACTGATACACTACACCACGCTGCCATCGATGGATCGGACACACAAAGCCATTGTTTTCAGGATTCACACGTTTGTTACACTGCTGACATGATGGATATACGATATATTTCTCTTGTACAGCACATTGTACTATGGTTAACGGCCGTCTAAATATATAAGTGCCGTTACATACCTCCTTCTCGAGTTGGCTCACTGTCATCATCATATCGGCTTGTTGGGCGGCCATTTCTTTCTCTGCTGATGCTGGTAGTAGTCTCGACGTGTGCTGTGGATCGGAGTGCGATTGTGTGCCTCGTTCACTCTGCGTTGGGTTTATATACACCTCCCACTGCCTATGGCGCGCTTTCTTATCGCCGACCCTTGGTCGCGCGCGTGATGCTGCTATTGTACGCTGCTGGATGTCTGGTATCTCGTTGTACTCTGTTCACCGGTCTTGTCATGCTATCTCGCTGTACTCTGTTCATCGGTCTTGTGATCGTCTCGCGTTACGTCTGGCCATCGTTTTGCTGTGGGGGGAGTCTGATGCAATCGAATGAACTCGCGTACTCGCATGAGTATATGCCCTAGCATGTTCTGACCGGCTTGACCACTGTATGTCAGTGCACCCCAGTATCCTTCCCGACTCTTGACCCATTCCTTCAACTGGGAATACCCAGTGTCTAACAGTCGTTTACGTAGGGTTGGATCGCGATATGTAACAGCAACTAACGCATACATTAGTGAATATCGTTGTTTGTTCCATGCTGCGCGTAACTGTTCTTTTTCTCGTATGCTCTTGCTGAGGTGTTTCGCCTGTAGACCCGTGCGCGTGGAAAGCATTTTTTCTGCGGTTTGCATGTCACCATGATGCATGCATTTCCGCCATTGGTAAGCGCTTTCAACACTGGTAAATTCTCTATTCCACACATGTATCCTGCACACGTAGAAATTGGACAAATAATGTTTACCGCCTCTAAACTGTATAGGACGGTTCATGGTGACTTTATAACGTTAACATGTACAGTTACTGTCTTAAATACACGCCGTTCTAGCGCTATCGAGTACTCGTAACCCCCGTTTTTTTCCTTGCGTGATGGATGTCCGGTGTCGGTAAGCTGACAGTTGCCGGTCGCTTATCTGTTTTCTGATTAGTGTGGTATTGTTCCTCGGGTTACGTCAGCTGTCTGGTTTATTTCTAGCATGGTATATATAGCTGCTGCGTTCGTCGTGTCGTCATCACAACCGCCATTGCCTTCGACGACGTTCACCACTTCTATTCATAATGCCTGTCGTTCCAGTACGTGACTTTGCGGAGTTTTTGGCTCTTATGAATATTATGGGAGATTCGTTGCTCCCTCTAATGCGTAGTGTGTGAGTATTTCTTTTATTTATTTATTAATATTATACTTTCATAGCTCTACATAGCTCTACATAGCTCTACATAGCTCATACCTATTTTCACTTTACATACTGTTCTATCGTTCCTGTGTATACATGTCTCGGTATATATATATTATATATATATATATATATATATATATATATATATATATATATATATATATATATATATATATATATATATATATATATATATATATATATATACATGCCTATGCATGTTCTCACTCTGGTTGTGTCCTTTACTTACAGCATACCTCGCTTTCACTGGGCATGTGTAATGTCGGAGCTGCTAGAAGTCGCCGTACACCGACGGGGCTGTCAAGCGACAGTACTCTTTCGGGAGCAACTGTACGACACCGATCTGATGACAGCGTTCACAGAGCATGTCAGCCGTTGGCGGCACGTCATGTCCGACATCTGTCATTACGCCAATGGCTATCGCGCCCCCTCGATCGCACCTGAGTCGTGGTCCGACGACGACGACGCCGCCGACGACGCCGACGAAGACGACGCCGACGAAGTCGCTTTCCGTGTCGCTTTCCGCTCTCATATGACGCAATGGGAGCCCGTCATGCACCAGTTGTTACTCTTGCATGTCCCATCACCCACACCTGTTTTCCGTCGCCTTCACAGAGGACCCATCCATTACCCGTCACTGTTCCGTCGCCGTCGATCGGTGTCCCTCCGCATTGCCTTGGCACGCAAACTGACTGCCCGTTGCGTTCGGCGTTCGTTATTGACGGCATTCAATACCTCTTCCTGAATGAACACTTCTACCCACGAACATTTTATAACTTCTTTTTCCTTATAACCACTCCCGTTTACTTTTCTATTTGTACTTGTGCTTTTTCGTGTATTAAATTTTGCATCACCTTATATTCCCGTCTTGTATTGCGTTCTTGTTCCAACTGCGTGTTGGTATATTATATTTTACACATAGTCCATTTTCGTCCTGCTACATTTTACGCACGTTCGGCTACGACCGCCAGGGGGGCGCTCTGCGGCGCTCTGATTGGCTGCGCGCACTCCGAGGTCGTTCATGCGTGTATTTCCTTTGAAGTCCTTTGATGTCAGTCATGCGTAGCCTCCTCATTTGAGGTCTCAGAAACTTCCACTTACTACTCTGATGATTTCACAAAAACTACATTCAAAAGTTGCACAAACGAGCTAGCATGTTGGTCTCAAGTAATTATGCTCCTAACAACCCAATATTGCAGAGGCGCTGCTAACAATGATCACGTGCCGCTTATAGCCAATGAGATCGCACAAAAACGACCTCCACGCAGATTACGCGTGGTCGGAAGATCGACTTTAAAAGATTGATAAAAGGTCCCGATTTACCCATTTCAAAAATTAAAAAGATGCTTCACTGAAGCTGAAGACGTCTTTGATTTAAAATTTCGCCAATTTGAACCGGGAGCTGTAGTACACACAAATGAAATGACAAATACACGTACAACGTAATACATTTTTACCAGTAATGGGAAGCAGGGGTCAGGGATTTTAAAATTGCCAGAGGATGGCAATTAACACGCTAGTCCAGCAGCTATGTAGGGAAGAAGAAGTTGGATTTGTGGAGATGTTTTGTTAAGTTACACATAGCTCTCAAAGGTTACATACATCACTCACATATTTCTGGTAGTACTTGGCGAGAGTGTCAACTGCGCTAGTCCGCAGTGTGTCAGTCAGTCGTTGATATAGGACATCTGGTGACCGAGGGATGAGTCGGTAGCTGCGATGCCTAGTGCGCGGATGTGTAATGTCTTAAAGTTCGGGTGATCATGTAGTTCTTTCTCTGTTGTCATAGAGCACAGCTGACTGTGACGGTATGGATCTGGAAATATAATACTTAACAACTACTTCGTCATGGAGTACGTCAAATTGTTATTCAGCATTGTATACAGTTTTGTTGACGTCGGAATATGCATATTTGTATGTTATGCTAAGTGAGAACTACCTGTGAAATAGTGTGTTTGATCATTTATTACTTTGGATCTAAATTAATCAACTGGTGCAAGATCTTCAACATTCATTAGAACATTTTGTTGTTGAGTTTTTTTAGATGAAATATGTTATTTTAGCCTCATTACACAACAATTTACTGCATCGTGAAAGGTTGTTCTTTTATATGTGGGTTTCAATGTATGACCGTAAAGTTTTTCCTTACATCTTATCAACCTCTATGACAATATCTGTATCATGACATTTAATACATAGATCCAAGACAAAGAAAATCCTTGATTTGAATGAAAGAATGAATGAATGCCAAGGTGATTTTCTAACACTGCTGGCTCATATGGAATGAGAGTGTTTCACTTTATAGACGACAGATGCTAGCACAAGAGTTGTCCGATCACTGACCTGTTCCATCCTTTTTTCGTCAGTCAATAAGGACGAAACATCAAAGTTAGAATCTGCAATTAACTGGCTCTTATGTATAAATTCCCTACGTTGCCCTACCTTTGTGTAAATCAATATTTATGTCAAACATAGTCAGGATACTAAATGCGTGACAGATCAAACAGACAGGTCTTGAATCATTCTCTGGTCTTAATTAATTCACCACATTTATTTATCATTCATCTAATTAACCATACACTAAATAAGGCAATAATAATGTGATTCTCTGATAATCAGTTAGAATACCACAATGTGTGAATTTGTTACTGATGACTAGTGCTGTGACAGTTCCGGGTCTAGAAAGTAACAGAACAAATACCTACCAATACCCACTGTTTCGGTTCTAGACCCGGAACTGTGACAACACTAGTTACTACTGAAGGTTTCTTATTATTACATAATTACAGAGCCAATTAATATGTACACATAGTCACATACCACTAAACGAGCATAGATGGCGGAAGGCAACATCAGCTTCAGTTCAGCCCAACTATTCTTCGTTTGATAAATTTTAAACATACCTTTTTATAAGTTTTGATACAAAATGCCACAATTTTAGTGCCATTTTCTGACTCAGTGTTACAGTATAAGAGAGATATATCTTTATATATACATATATGCCAATAATCTATAAAAAAAAATGTTTACATTTTCAAAAAACATTAAAAGTACTTCGATTCTGACACTTTTTTTAACATTGAAATGTATCGTAACTACCACCATCTCATAAAAAAGATCAGCAATTTGAAATTTTCATCCCTATTTTTGGCGGTACCAATTTGTGAAATTTGATCGATTAAGGTCTAAATGTTCTTCGACCCAAATTCTTGTCACTAGCAAATTGTATCTACACTCCAGCAGGTCTAAATATAGGCAGAGACACATACATTGTATTAAATAGGAATATTATTAGGCCAATAATTTTGTTTAAATTAAAACACTGCTTCGAAACATTCTGCCTCGCCCTCGCTGCCATTCCATTAGCCTCGATTATTCAAGCTGCGGGATGTGGCGCAACAGTTTGTTGCACACACTACACATTCATCAAGAATTACCCGTATATATTTCATGTCCTGGAATATCAAGCAACAAATGTTGTTGTAGGTAATATTGGTTTTTAGATAACTGAAAGTTCGTAGAATGGCTCTGAATTCAGATCAAGTGTTGGGAGGAGGAACCAGTGAATGTGGGGAATAGGGAGAAAGGTTGTTGGGAGAAGGAACCAGTGAATGTGGGGAATATGGAGAAAAGGTGTTAGGAGTTGGAACCAGTGAATGTGGGGAATAGGAAGAAAAGGTGTTGGGAGGAGGAACCAGTGAATGTGGGGAATAGGAAGAAAAGGTGTTGGGAGGAGGAACCAGTGAATGTGGGGAATAGGGAGAAAAGGTGTTGGGAGGAGGAACCATTGAACGTGTGAAAGGTGTCATTGTGTGGCTGGCATGGCTGGTATTTGCTGGTTCGAATAAATCCGTGACCAAAATTAAGCAACACAGAAAAACGTTCTTCGTTAAGATTACATGTCAATACAGCGATGTGTGTTTTTTTGGATTTATTGAGTCTAGTTTACAAACATATATGTCGCATTGTAGTTGCAACTCGTTTCGAATACTTCGATCCTCCGTTGCCTGCGCGGGCGCCAACGTCCGTCGTAAGCTGTGGTTGTTTTTTAGAAGACGCTCTCAGCTTGCAGATCTTAGGGGTCGTCCATAAAGTACGTCACGCTCACTAGGTGGGGTGACCGAATAAGTGTTACGGAGAATTACATGGCTGGGGGTGTCTTGGCGATCGCTACGTTCGTTATTAAGACACTTTTGTGTTCGTCCAGCTGGTGATTTCAGACTGATAGCATTGATTGCCATGTCAGTTTTGGGGTCTATTTCAACAAAATTCGAAAGGAAAGGGAAAGCCAACTGCACCGTGTATCAATGAAGTTTGTAAAGGCGCGATGTATAGATGTATGCATATTAGGTAGGAAGTCTCTCAAAACGAACGTAGTTTTAGGAGAGTACAGGCCAAACGTAAGTATTTCATATTTGCACAACATATGGGAATCTTTTTTCAAAACAAGCGTAGTTTTTTTTGGGGGGCGCTACGAATCGTGAAAAGGGGTGGGGTATCAAAGATGTAAAAAATAGTGTGACGTATTTTAAGGATGGCCCCTTATTTCGCCGGAGTCAGTGTCACATCCACATCCATTATCGCGTCCAACAACATCACGTAATCATCAAGGGTAATGCAATAAATCGACCGGTAATATAATAAATCGACCGGTAATATAATAATCGACCGGTAATGTAATAAATAGACCAGTAATGTAAAAAAAATTGATGACAATCATTATGATGATGATGGTGTTAATAATGATGATGTAGAAGGTGAGGACTGCTCCGAGGATTACAACCTTGTCGTGGTGGAGTAGTTTGTGTGCTTCAGTGATCCTGAGAGCTGTGCCGGCTGGGATACGTGTATCCCTAGTAGGTTTAACCATGCCGGATTGGTCGAGGGTGAGATTCCAGACTAAGAGTGATCCCTGGTCCTCCAGGCTGGGGGTTGGGCGGCAGGCTAACAACCTGCTCCCGTAAAAACAACAGATGTTACAGAAACATGTACAAGAAATCCAGCCTTTCTGATGGGTGATATTGGCGCTCGTTCTTCGACAGAGGATAGCATGAATGGTGATCGCCAAAGCCGTAAGAAAGCTAACACCAAGACAGTGCCGTTAGTACATCCACGAAAACAGATCAAGGTTGCGTGTTGGAAAGTGAGGACGATGAACGCAGCTGGTAAAACTGAGCAAATTGTAGATTAAATGAACAACAATGGCATAGACATACTGGGAATCAACGAGAGTAGGTGGACTGGAACAGGAAAAGTCAGACTTGAAGGAGGGGAGACAGTGTTATATTCTGTTGTAGAGATCAGGCACGAGTTTGGTGTTGGGATGATAATATCTAAGAAGAACAGGAACACACTTCTCGAATGACATCCAGTGAATTATTACTGTTAGATCGATCGGAAGACCAAAAGAGACGTGGCGACGAATGGTGTAAAAAGAACGAGATGCGTTTGGGTGGAAATCATGGGCAGAGGCGGCACAGAGGGCGGCTGACAGGCCGGAATGGCGGACTCTTGTACATGCCCTATGTGACGCATGGCGCCCAAGGGATCCGTAAGCCGTAAGTAAGAAGGCGATGATGAGGGTGATAAACGATTATGATGATGACGACAATTAAGGGGTCATCTTAGTGATGATGATGATGATTATGACGATGATGATGATAACGATTATGATGATGCTGATGATAATGATGATGATGATAATAATAATGATGATAACGGCGGTGATGATGAGGGAGATAAATGGTCATGATGATGATGAGGAAGAAGATGGAGACAATTAAGCGGTCTTAGTGATGATGATGACGAAGATGATACCAATGAGGGTGATCATTATTACGATTATGAGGACGAACACAATGACACCCTCAGTCTCAACATCTTGCTCCTCCTCCTCATCGTCATCATCATCCTCATGTTCACCCTTATAACTGTTAACCATGCTGACACCCACTCGACGTTCACAAACCTATGATTAACATAGGAATCTCAGAACGAGTGAGCCGCAAGTTTTCTGGGATATGGAATGCCGTTTGTATAACCTCCCAGGTAACGCACGGCAGTATCTACATGTTGGCAAACAATAGGACCGAGTCAGACATAGTGGTAAGGAATAAGGTCGGGGGTTATTAGAAAGGGTCGCCTCAACAAATGAAAGAGGTAATCTACACTCAGTTAAGGGATCATCTCAAACAATTATTTAAGGGATCGTTAAAAATGCTTAAAAAAGAAATACCTGGTCATCATTTGATCAAATTAAGTGGTCATATCAAACAACTTAGGGGAAATCTGAAAATGCAATGTGACATTACATTAGAAACTTAAGTTTAGTTACAAAATAATAAAATAAAGGATCAGCTGAAACAATTAGGGGGTTATCTAAAAAATTAAAGTTAAGTGCAATGCCAGTCAACTAAAATGTTCATTTAGCGATTAAAGGGCACCTAAAATATTTTAAAATATGACTAAAATTAAGGGATTTTATCAAAAACAGGAAAGGTTAATATAAAAATGAGTCATTAAGGGGTCATTTAATAACTAGTCATTATAAATGAACTAGCTGATCGTCTCAAAACATTATGGGGTCATCTCATAAAATCAAGTGATCGTCTCGAAATAAAGTTAGATAAAATGAATGGGTCTTCTCAAAAAAGTTAAGGGATCGTCACAAAATGTTATATGAATTGCTCGCTTAAATCCATTGATATTTTATCTACATATAATCAGTACATGTGTGGGGTGTAGATTCAGACTAAATGTCAAAACTATTTTCTTGCATAATTCGGGGCAAATACATCAGACGGCCTCCTTAGATTTATGTTCTTTGATTACATGATAATAAAATATAATTACGGTATGTATCTGTTGCGGAGTTACGCGACCGAGCACTGGCAACGTGCAGGTGGATAAGAGAAGAATCGCCACGCCATTTTGCGGTTATGTTCTAGTAAGACGTCCGCGCTTACTGCCATTGCACTCAGACGTCCGCGCTTAATGCCGTTGTACTCAGACGTCCGCGTTTAATGCCTTTGTACTCAGACGTCCGAGCTTAGACGTGGGAACGCAGGAACACGTGAAAATACCGAAACGGACCGCGGGAACGCCTGAGTATATAACGATGGAGGCGGGCAAAATCAACCCCTTGCGAATCGTACAGTGCGGATCATATATTCACGACATCGATGTAGGAAAGAGATAAAGTGAGACGGAAAGAGAGAGAGAGAGAGAGAGAGAGAGAGAGAGAGAAAAGAAATAAGTTTCATTCGGAAGTAAGGTGGAGCAACGTGTCATGTTAATTTGTCATTATTTTGTTCACATTGTTGAGATAAATTATATTTTCATTTGCACGTTAGTAAGCGATATATAGGCAAACCTTTATTTCATCCGTCAACAGCGTCGTATATAAACACGTCTTGCCACAATACTTTTTTCAATTGCTGTAGGATATGTGATTTTCAATCTCACTTGAGTAAGATGGCGCAACGTGTCACGCTGATTAACGGATCCATCACAATGTTTGTCCGCATAGTGGCGCTTGTAGCTCTTTAGTTTGCCTGGTAACATGTATTTTGTTAAAGAAATAGTTGATGTCGGGTCTGGGGCGGTGGATTGCCCCCGGAATCACCCTTTGAAGTGGGCAAAAAAGTACATTTATTAAGGAGAACGACGCCAAGGCTAAAACAGACATCCACTTACGTTTACTAAATTATACTTAAAATAAGATTCTCAGAAGGATTTAGCAGCTTGTTTTCTGGGAGGACATATGGACTGCTGTTTATATATCCTCTTAGATAGATAATAATGCTTTGTGATGATCAGCTAGTTCATTATTAAATGACCCCTTAATGACTCCTTTTTAAATTATCCTTTAACTTGTTTTTGATAAAATCACTTAGTTTTAGTCATATTTTAAAATATTTTAGGTGCCCTTTAATCGTTTAGATTAACATTTTAGTTGACTGGCATTGCCCTTAACTTTAATTGTTTGAGATGACCCCCTCATTTTTTCAGCTGATCCCTTATTTTATTATTTTGCGGTTAAGCTTAAGTTTCTAATATAATATCACATTGCATTTTCAGATTTCTTTTTAAGCATTTTTAGTGATCTCTTAAATAATTGTTTGAGATGATCCCTTAACTGAGTGTAGATTATCTCTTTCATTTGTTGAGGCGACCCTTTTTAATGACCCCCCCTTCTTCCTTATCACTCTGTCTGACTCGGTCCTATTGTTTGCCAACATGTAGTTACTGCCGTGCGTTACCTGGGAGGTTATATAAACAGCATTCCATATGTCCTCCCAGAAAACATGCGTCTCACTCGTTCTCAGATTCCTATGTTAATCGTACGTTTGTGAATGTCGAATGGGTGTCAGCATGGCTAGCCGTTATAGGTGTGAACATGAGGATGATGATGACGATGAGGATGAGGAGCAGGATGATGAGGCTGATGATGTCAATGTCTTCGTCCTCATTATCGTATCATCGTCGTTATCATCGTTATTAGTATCATCATCATAATCATTATCATCATCATCGTCATAATCATCATCATCATTATCATCGTCACTAAGATGACCCCTTAATTGTCATCATTATCATAATCCCTCATCATCACGTTCTACATCATCACCTTTATTAACATCATCATCATCATCACCATCATAATGATCATCGTCATCATTGTTATTACATTACTGGTCGATTTATTACATTACCGGTCGATTATTACATTACCGGTTGTAATATATATGTACAACGATCTTATATAATCTGTGTAGGATGATGATCATGATGATGGTGATGATGGTGGTGGGGTGATGATGCTGGCTGCGGTGATGATAGTGATGATGATGATGGTGATGATGACGGCGGTGGTGATGATGATGGTGATGATAGTGGTGATGATGATGGCGGCGGTGATGGTAGTGATGCTGGCAATGATGCTGATGATACCGGTGGTGGTGATGGTGATGACGGTAGTGGGGGTGATGATGATGGCGGTGGTGATGGTGATGACGGTAGTGGGGGTGATGATGCTGGCGGCGGTGATGGTAGTGATGATGGTAATTTAGCGTTTGATGGCATTCACAACTGTCGTATGTCTTACTGGTAGTGCACCTGTTTACTCCATCTGAGCAGATGACTGTAACCAACGAAGTCATGGTTGTGACTCAGGGGTTCCGAGTCATGTGCATGAGATGGCGCTTTGCTGTGAGGGGGTGGTGCAGGCACACTTTCCAATTCTCCCCCTTCAATATGACTAGGGGATTTCGCAACGATAGATTGCGTCCATCTGGTATGGTAGGGATTACAAATCGAGGTGCTGAACACTGAGGGCCTCCCACAGGTAGAGGGCCTCCAACAGGTAGAGGGCCTCCAACAGGTAGAGGGCCTCCAACAGGTAGAGGGCCTCCCACAGGTAGAGGGCCTCCCACAGGTTGAGGGCCTACCAAAAGTTGGAGGCTTACCACATGTTGAGTGCCTACCAATAGTTGAAGGCCCCACCACACATTAAGGTCCGATTGGAAACCGAGGGCCAACTGAAGACTGGAGAATGAATGCCAATTGAAGATTGAGGTCCAATTGGAGACTGACGGCCAGTTGAAGACTGGGGACCAATTGGAGACTGGGAGCCAATTGAAGATTGAGGTCCAGTTGGAGACAGACGGCCAGTTGAAGACTGGGGGCCAATTGGAGAATGAATGCCAATTGAAGATTGAGGTCCTATTGGAGACTGACGGCCAGTTGAAGACTGGGCCAATTGGAGACTGGGAGCCAACTGAAGATTGAGGTCCAGTTGGAGACAGACGGCCAGTTGAAGACTGGGGGCCAATTGGAGAATGAATGCCAATTGAAGATTGAGGTCCAATTGGAGACTGACGCCCAGTTGAAGACTGGGGGCCAATTGGAGACTGGGAGCCAATTGAAGACTGGGGTCCAATTGGAGACTGAGGACCAATTGGAGACTGAGGGCCAACCGTTGACTGGGTGCCACCTGAAGACGGAGGGCCAACTGGAGACTCGGGATCAATTGTGGATTCAGTGCTAACTTGAAACTCGGAGCCATTTGGAGACTGTGGGCCAACTGGATACTCGGGATTAGCTGGGAATTCAGTGCTAATCCACGCAGTATGCATCAGCTGTTGCCGTGTGTTGGCTTATTTTAGCTACATGTGGCAACTTTGAACACTGTTCAGAATTGTCAAAAATTACGTTCAAAGTTTCCCCACAACATATTAACTTGTTACTGCCACATGCGATCATTTTATAAAATAAAACAAGTCCATTACTTCACAGATGTATAACCCACGTTGTCTTGTAAAAATTGAACGTTTTGTAATGACTACCACTCAGTAATTCCCTCGGGATTGCTAAAATGTCTATTAAAGCAGGATTGCACCAATACAATCTTAAATACATTATACAGAAAAATTATTTAGAGATATTGCTGACTGAATCTTTTCTGAATTGTTTTCATAGTTTTCCCACTGTTCAAAGTAGCCCCGGTTTACGGTATGGTACATATCTGGTATACCGTGGTTTACTTGTTTCAAAACACCGTGGTATTTTACAATGTTTTCCTGTTTCACAACACCAAGGTATACCACGGTTTCCATGGTATATCATGATATTTTACCCTGGAATACGATGGTATATTTTCATAAGGGACCACATAATTCCAGCAGACGATGTCATGTAGGCCCGCGTTTATCTATTAACCTGCATTCCCGTCACAACAGTTAAGCCGACTGCACCGATTAAAGCCGCACGCAGAGAGACAGACGCACAGAGACAGACGTACACACGCACACTTGCCGACATATGGGTATAGAAAGACTGGAATGCTTGACTTTAGGATGAGCCACTAAAAGGCCGTAATTTCCCTATAATTGTTGTAAATTCCATAGAAACATACTAACACATACTAACCATTGGCTGATACATGTGGTGTCCATCAAGTGCCAGGACACTCCCTTTTATTGTGTTCGGATTTTTGTATCAAGTCAGAATTAGTTGTCAAGACGCCGCGAGGTGGCGCACTCCTGCACTTGTTCCTCAGAAGAGAACATTTCTAAAATGGAAACGTAGGACATTGGAACACATAACTGTCATACGTAAATTAGCCGATGCCAATGATTTTACTTGCCACAAGACTATTCAGCCAGGAAAGCTGAAACATTTAAAATGTCGGACTTTTGGCAATGAGAAGTTGCAGTATGAATTGGATTTGAAAACGCGTAGGCATATTTTAGTGGTGACATTCTTGATACACCGTAGGCGTATTAATATTTTTCGAAATCTGGTCATTTTGAGACATGAATAAACTGTTCAGAACATTGGCACCACATTGCCATTGGATGTCACGAAGGCTTATAATGTTTTATGGTCACATGTTCTTTCAATCATGTAAAACGTTAATATTTACAACCAAAGGGAAAATAACTGCGTCCTTCCGTCGTCTGTAGAACGTTTCACCACGCTTTGTACAGGGCTACTGCTGAGTGAACACAGGTGCGGGGACCGCGAGATGTAGGCCAGACGTCATTGTTCTCTTAATCATAATACTTTATATGCATTACACAAGTAAAGCATTATTCCCGGCTGTATCAATTACCACCGATATAACATTTCTTTGTACAAGTCCCAACACGCAAATAATAGTAGACGCCGCCAGTATATCAGTGCGTTCTTTCATCTATGTTAACGTTGGGTTATTGGTGGTGGTTGATGTCTAAATATGCACAGCTAAATTGTTAGCTCCCAGACAAGACGTTTATAGCTGAACAACTCGTACGCGATAAAGGATTTTAGAACAATGCGCTTGCTATCTGCGGGAGACATTTGCGGTGTCGGTGACATTCAAACAAACCGAATCGCAATCCTCAAATACACTGTTTTTGTCCCCCCCCCCGTTACAAGGCCCCTAACACAAGTGGCATTTCCAGCAAACCTGCAGTCACTAGCCTAAGAGACACTAGGTTCAGACGTGTGTGAATTAGTACAAGTGTGAATGAATCAGTACTGGGGAAATTGTAGACACGAAACAGTAGACACAACGCAATTGGAAAATACCAACTACCAACTGGGGTGGGCACTGGGCAGTGGGCAGGTCGGTCAGGCAGGCAAGATTTGGAGGGAAGGACTAGACAATAGAATGTCCACTGATTATCAGTTGATGGTTAATCATGGCTTGATTGCCTCTGCAAAAATGTCTAAAGTAAACATTTGGGGCTGGCTACTTCCAGCCAAGTGAACTCATGGGGCCATTAGATCTATGCAAAAGGCTGCATTCATACAAAAATATGCACCTGTAACATCTGTATTATCTATGTACTATGTAGTAGCAACATGTACTGTGTAAATGTGTGTGCTGTGTATGCGTTGCTATGCAATGCATTATGCAGGTGTACAAACACATACCCAGAGAATTCAACACCCCTTTTATCCTCAGCAATAACGATGCAATACTTGCATAGTTAATTGTCGAAACAAGCATCAACAACTTTTAACATGTGAACAAATGCTGCATGAAACCTTTGGAATCTTTCCAAAAAGTATTCATCAAATCACTTGCTGAGGGGACTTTACCACAGCACTGGAAAAGGGGAAACATCACCCCAATATTTAGAATCACGGAGAGTTGCTCACCGGACAGTTGCTCACCTAGGAAATGGAAAAGCGGACAGCTGCTCACCCTGTGTTAATGTTATTTGATGTACAAAAAACGAAAAAGTAGGAATTGCGGAAACACGGTTTATTGGGGGAACTAACGTAAAAATGTAATTTCCCTTCCTTCCGATCTTTCCGTTTCTGTTACTATTAAAACGATCACCAAGAGGCGCCAAATTTCTCCTTATATATTTTAGTTATATATTCTGTGATATCTATGTACATCCTGTGGTATAACAAAGGACACTTCCAGACGATCAACATTTAAAAACTCAAAAATATCAGCTTCACAGAAAGTCCGTTTGGCGTCGCGGTAATCAGCGTTGCTGCTACAACTGTCATTAATTAATTTTAGCATTGTATAACGGGTAAACGTTACGTTTGGTCCGTTTTGATTTAGTATAATTTTCTACCTTTATTATCATTATCTATATTGCCTAAAACCTCAAGTTGTAGTATTTAATAGGATGGCTATTATGACATGTATTTAGAATACTGTATACAAGCATGGAGATCATATCGTAAGAAGGATATAGATACGCTTGAACGCATACAAAGGAGAGCAACTAAAATGATTCCAAAACTGAGAGACCTTAGTTATGAAGAACGCCTGAAAGAATGTGGTTTAACAACTCTAGAGACAAGGAGGTTAAGAGGAGATCAGATTGAAGTTTTTAAGATATTGAATGGGTATGAAAATATTGATAGAAATATGTTTTTCTCACTCAAGAAGGATAGCAGAACTAGAGGACATGAGGTAAAATTAGTAAAGGATCAATGTAGATTGGACATCAGGAAGCACTCTTTCTCACAGAGGACAATAAATGAATGGAACAAATTGTCTACAGATTGTGTAACTGCTAGCAGCGTGAATATGTTTAAAAACAAGGTTGACACATATCTCAGGAGGGCGGGTTATAAGTAGATGAACATTGTTGGACTCTCGATAAGCCAATGGCTTCCTTGTCCACTTGCCATCTGGGCCTTTGGCTTGGATGGCAAATCTTGTTAAATCTCTTGTTAAATCTTGTATGAGTTCTTGTGTGAATGTCTGGAAGCCGTACTACTGAATCCATTTGGATAGCATGATATCTACGAGGAGGTTGCATTGACTGGCAGTTGGGACCAGGACGAAGGGTCAAGGGCTGCTAACCAGACTCACTTCGTCACATACCATCATCGCATTCCTCATCACCAATAATGTTTTTGAGACTGTCAGGCCCATGGCCCCCAAGCTTTAAAAGAGGGACTCAGACATATATCAAGCTTACAGTATGATCGACCAAGCACTACCTGCGCGATCTGGCTATCCTGTTTTGTGATCACCTATTTATGCAGCTTGTTGTGTAATGGTTAGTAGATCTGCCGATGAACAACAGTTATTAAAACACAGCCAATATAAACATATTTTCTAGTATCTAGTTGTTCCCAACACCCGCAAAGTTCTATTAACTGACTATAGTCTTTATAATTACATTGTGGTTAGAAAGTTATGTTCTTTTGAGGTCTCATTCAATTTGTTAGCCTTTTCATAACTTTATCGCCAAGCTCACCTCAGTGATTCTTTAACGTCCCAAATTGAGACGGGACTGACATTAACGTGATCTCCGAGTTACCAGGGACACACAGGCAACAATGTTGAGAGCCAGGTTTTTTCATCACATGTACCGTGTCCGGTTTGCGTCTTGAATTCAGAACTTTGGCATGAAAGGCGGATGTGCTAATCATTACATTTATATTTTTGGGTTTGTAATATAAGTACACAACTTCAGTTAGTTATGTCACACTGTTCCTCGTTCTATGGTGTATGTATTTCTATGATGCGTTTTAATTTACATGGCGCAAAGGTAACAGGAAACATTTTAATCTACCAGTTTGCACGCACTCTTGTTATATGGCACTACTACTACTTTTAGCAGAATGTCTCCCGATTCAAATTCAGATCACGAATGGAATGATGCACTTTATACAGAGTAGTTTAAAATGCAACAACAGTTTGGATAGCGCTCTTGAGTTGGTAATCTAGCCCTCCGAGGTATTGGTTCATATATGTCTAAAATTCTCAGTTACACCTTGTCCCATTTCAGACACGATGCCACTACTTTCTGTAATATGAAACCTAGCTACTTTTATTATATCATTCAGAACCACTATCAGAAGGGGCTGGATGAGAAACTATTAAACACAGTTTCCTTGGCAAAGTATATGCTGAATAATATAGAGAATCCGTGTAGCACGTTTTGGTCAAATACGTGTTAGTCTCTTTGGGTGCAAAGATACTTCAATTGTAATTGAATTGTACACATTGTCGTACGAATAAATATATAATTTTACTATTACTACACTACCGTGCCTCTAGTTTACAATAATGCCGATATAGAAATTAAAACGATTACGTGTTGTTTTAGTCACTTGTAGCATACTCGTTTTTTATTAAACATTTGCATTACTATAGTTGTTTTAGTCAATATTGCAATAAATGGCACATAACAGATGTTTAATGTTGTCTTTTCGTTTAGACATTTTTAGACACACCGCATTTTCTTCGTAGGAACAGGGCTACCTACAGGTTAAACGAAACAAAATCCGCTGCGTTTTGCCGAAACTCTAGACTCAAAAGTAATTACACCTCGTCTACTGTAGATTTGACATTCGAAGTTACACTTATGTGACGAAGACAAGAAAATACATAGGATTATTTTATCACGATTTTTATACATTCAGCAAATCCGTATTAAAACAGGACATGGCCAAAACCGTATTCCTCCCAAAAATCCGTATTGTATACGGACAATACGTACGACGTCGCAAGTCTGAATTTTGGGTCGATTACATTAGGCCTTATCTCGCTTAAAACCAGATTATGGGTGTCCAAATTTACACAATTTCAACTGTTTTGTCTAAAAAAACGTCAAATGGTTGGGAAGGGGGATACCCCCTCCGTCCACCCCCACGATACTCGTTGCGCTTCATACATTACCTTGGACCCCCCCCCCCTTTTCTAAACCCTGGATCCACCCCTGAAGACAGACATTTGTCGGTGGATTTTTTGGGGATTTTCAAAATTAAATTGAACTCTACTTTTTCCCCTTAGACTGCGTACAAAATATTTGTCAGTGAAATAACCTGTCCGGTTCGATTTTTGGGGGCTTTTTAACATTAAATTGTCGATTTTTAGAGTTTTCCGTAACATTAAATTGCACTTTTTCTTCTATTTTTCGTATTTTCTTATACTGCGGTACGAAATATTTGACAGCGAAATCGCCTTTCCGGTTCTGATGCCACCGTGATATTGTTACAGCACATTTCGGATGATCGCCATATTAAGAACACCGGCTATTGCCGGTATAGCGTTGTTTTGGGCACTAAAAGTACGCTAAAACACAATATTTTTTGCAAATATACGTCCGTTTTGTACCTGATCCGATGGGGAGTGATGCAAAGAACACGTTAGCATCGAAAAAATGAGGTAAAACTGTCATTTAATAGCGTTAATAATTTCGGCCAAGTTAATGCACCTTTACTGGTCGATGTAGTTTTCGACCTACTTAATAGAATATGCCGTTAAAAAAAATCTGAAGAAACATTTTGTGTAAGAGACCGATATACCAAATCAGCAAAAGCTACTTCATTTATTCAATGCAAACAAAGTATTAAAACAGTTGTTTTGAGTGAAAAACTTACGAATATTGAACGTCTGAACCATGTCGCGCTAGTCGAGGAAACCGGTGGAATTCGACTTATATTTATGGCAAGCCGTACAGACAATCGTTTTTAATTTTACCACTTTGTTCCAATTACGTCAACCTTTTTATCAACCAGGCTTGACATAGCGCTTTATAAAACACATACACATATATTTGCATTGAATATATAATGTTAATGTAGTACATTTTTTCTCGTATATTTAAAAAAAAATTATTATTCCTACTTTTATGACAAGACTAGCTTGCCATACATCTACCCCAAAAAAGGGCTATTATTGTCACGTGGCCAAGAACGAGACATGCGTCAGCAGACGCTCAATAATAATGTCTGGTAAGCATGCAAAGTCGTTTTTTTTATCAAGGTATGTATATCATAAACATGTTCCATGTCATATTATATATAAAAATATATTTTGCTCAGACAAGACTCTGTATGGTTACTGTCGTAAACAGACGCCGTGACGTCTCTAACGCGATATCAAGCGAGATTTAAATGGATCGAAAACTGGCGTGGGTCGAAAACTGTATCGGTAACTATATATCAACAAAATCATCATATCGATCAGATGATCATCATGGTTCCACAGGATAGAGTGTCCTATGAAGTGTATAACACTTTTGTAATTTTGTTGATATCTACATTATTTCCGAAGTTATTCCACTTTTTGATCTCTGAAAATTAGCATTGATGTCTATAACAATTTGGTTCCATTTCTTGTGACCCGGAATGCTGAGGACTGTATTTCATTTATATGAAAATAGCAATAGTTTTTAATGTATTGAACATATTGATGTGAAATAAAAAGGTATATGACCCAGAAACTAATGTTAATAATATATGACCTTGACATGACCTAATTAGTTGACCTACATTTAACCTTTGACCTATTTACATGGAGTAATGGCATTATTTGGTTGTAATTAATTAATAAATGGGTTTATTAAACCTTTATGGGATGGAAATTGTCAATGTATCTACTTCAATGTCATGTGACTTGGTAAATCCATATTTTTGATGACCTAATTAATTGACCTACATTTTACATTTTACCTATTTACATAGATTAATGGGCTAATTTAGCTGTTATTTAATAGGTAATTGGCCTATTTAGCTTTTAATGGATGGAAAATGTCAATTTATCAACTTGAATACTATGTGACCGTGTAATTTACATTATCTAATTAGTTTACCTGCATTTCACACTTGACCTATTTACAGGGAGTAATAGCATGGTAATAAGTTGGTCCACCCATACAGGGCTAGGGGCATCAAAATAATTGTATGTGTTTAAATGATATTACAGTTAATTATACATATTTTACCATGTATTAATTATGAAAAGGTTATAGCATGTTATTCAAAAGCAACTATTTATTTCTATATGTACATACGTTTCTTCAGACAATGTCAATGCCTATCTACGTTCGTCATATTTTTTATTTCTTGCAGGCAAATGCAATAGTGTGTCAATGTTCCACAAACACACTGTCTCAGCATCAAGCTCATGATTTTGTTTATCATGTTAGATGAGTGCATGGCAATAATTTCCATGTGTAAGAGTATATGGTTATCGTAGACGACTGCACATTTGTCAAAACCAGAATTGATCACTTTGATGTCGCTCATCGATGGACGATGAATCTATCTCAAATCGTCACTGAAGAAAGGAACAGTTGTCCTGAGATTAAGTCTTATATGATGTTGCAATAGTGCATGCAATGTCATCTCCAAGGTGTTCATCATTCGATTCATTTGTATCGTAACAGCCGATTGTAATCCATATCAATCACAAACTAGCTGAAGTCTGTACACACAAGTTGCTGTTGAATACCTTTACCTGTAACACAAAATACTTTTGAATAATTAAATTAATAATTATAATATTATATATCTGATATAATCAGATGATAAAATATCAAAAGTACATTTTGTAACAGTAAATTTTGCACAAATAAAAACTGGATCTTCTAAAATCCAAGATGTTAAATAATGTGTAAAATAAAATAACGATAATTAAGAAGATATTCAAGTTGGCATAAATGATCACTGCAAATAAAAATTAACAAGACACAAATAGTGGCAGATATTAAGTATAAAATATGCATAATCAAATATTAAAGTGAAAAGTATCTGCAGCTTAAAAAAATAATTACTTGGTTTTTAACAGTAATCACTGGAAGGCGACCGAACATATAGGTATATACAAATACACAACAATTTTGTTATTCATCATAAAGTATTCATTATCAATGCCTACCTTAGAAACACTACACAACTCACACCAGTTATTACAATTTACAAATTATATAATCAGTAAAAAAGGTATGCAGTAAAACGCAACAAAAAAACAATAAAACATAATTTCTTACATAACAACTAATAAATACTGCTACACAAACTACAGAAATACATATATAACAAATGTTATAAACAAAATGTGCCAGCAATTAATTGTTGAAATGTGGATTGCTCGGATTCTTCGGAAAGATTTCATATTCGCGTATTGCAGATGACGCCATGTCCCATGACGCTGTCAAATCATCTTGCATTAATTTACCTTTCGTAATGTTTAACATAAAAATATTGACGGATAGACAAAAATAATACATTTATAATAACTTTTATCAACAAAACATGCAATTAGTTAACTGCAGGAATACGAATGTCAACGGATTACAATGCGACGAAGGGTCTTTAAAATATTCGTTCACTCGAAGCCACCGACCGTAGCTTCCGAACGACAAAACATAACAAATTAGCGCACACCGGGTCATGTTGCCCATGTATTTCTGAAAAACGGCATTTGTTCACTGCAATAATATGCACATCATTTTAAAGCTAAGTAATTATTGTACTGTTCTTTTTTATTCCTATAAAATTCTTCTTTATATTATATGTACTTTTTAACAAGTTTAAGCAAAACAAAATTTACTCACCTTCGTACAGTCACAAAAGCGTCGGAATGAAAAATTTTCCGCGCCCATAATGTAAAGAAGACATTCATTGGTCGATATGAAGGTAAACAAACTCGGCCACGTCATTTGCATACCGAGTATTTGGGCTTTTCCCGCGACCATGTGACGCGAGCGTCACGCCTTCGTACCAAATATGGGACACATAAAACGACGTTATTTTTGTCGACAACGAAAAAGTGACGCCATCTAGCGGAACTTGATATACCTACCTTTACCGAAAATAGGCTCCAAAAATGTTTCAAACGAAGAAAACGTTCTCCACAGTTTTCATATTTTTTGTACAGCACATACAGTCATTTCTAACATAATATTTCACATTTTATTTAATGAAATATTTGATGTTACAAATATTATTATTTTTTTTATTATATGGTTGACATTAGATGTTATGTGTATGCGCAACTACAAGGGGACATCTCTTTGCAGGTCATTGTTAATATAATTAAATTTAAAATAATGCATGGGTTAAATTATCTGTCGTTTGGTGAACAAAGGCTAATTATACTGATGATATTGCATGTCATATGCATGCACATCTTGAAGGAGACAACACATGTATAGATTAAAATATATGTTGTTTGAAGGAATTTTTTTTCTTTCTTTAGGGAGGGAGGGAGAGGGAAGGGAGGGGTGAATGTACAGAAGGAGATCAGGGCATCTATGAATGGGAAGCATTGTCAACTGAGGTGGGCTGGCCATTCATGAATACAATTGGAAATCTATTTACCTTATTTTTATTTTCGATGTAATGTACAATGTAACAAAATTCACTGTAACAACTCTTGCTATAGTTTGGTTGGCTCTGAAAAGAGCTGTTTGGTTCTGAGTTAAAACAGTCGTTAGTAAATTTATTCTGCACCATCGTTCTTCGGCATTCTGTAAAAGAAGGATCCCATCAAGGTTAAAAGAAAGTCGTCCACCTCAGTTGCACGCCTTTTTGTGTATGAATTCGTAGAAAGCGTCATGTACACTCTTCAGTATCTTGAGTCGTACTAACGAAGAATAGCAGAATAAACTTCGAAGTACCGCGACTGAGCGATCATAGAGGGTCTGCGCCTCATTGACCCGTTAATTAAGTACGGGTACCTGGCAGCAGGCATGATAAAACTTCTGTTCTGTGTTCGTTTTCGCAGCAATATCCTGCAGAAAAATCGCGATGTAGCACCGCCTTGCCAGTGATTAATGGGAAGAAGAAGACAGCTCAGAAACAATTGTAATTGTTCATATTAAATAACATTGGTTACTTTCTCATAAGACATGTGAAATAAAAGCATCCTTTCAACAAAATACATAACATTAATTAATTATTTTAGTAATTAATTAATTGTGATTTTGACGTATAATAAATAACACACAACAGTTTACAGTTATTTAGCTTTCATAAAGGGATGGAATCATCATAGAATATTCATGCAGTATGCAACAATAATTACGTAAAAACAGAAATGTATTATTATCATTATGGGACTACATAACTTTTCATTATCATTACAAGCCATGATTGTCAGTTTCATTATCATTACCGTCAATGACCATTTATATGTAAAGAACTCCATGAACCAACTATTGTAAAAGTTGGTTATATTTATTTGAATGAAAAGGTCACAAAGTAACAATGGTGCTTGAAAGTTGTCTGCTGATGTAACATGTACTGCACTGCTGCTTGGAGGGTTTATTGATACATATGTTAAAGACAGTCAGCTTGCTGCTGGTCCACTGCTGGAAGTCTGGAACCCATATGATGCATATCAGTTAAGTAATCACCAACAAATGAATGGCTTCAATGGAAAACATGTGGAGCCTGTCCCCATCAGGAGGCTAGTGTGGAAAGGACAGTTAGGTGGGGACTCTTGAAAAGCCCATGGTGTCCTTGTCCGGTTGCCATCTGGACCTTTGCCTTGGAAGGCAATCTTGTTAAATATTGTTACAAATGGGGTATGGACATAACTCCTCACCGACAAAACCTCTAATGATCATTATTATTTTGACCTTGCAGTAATGCAAAATATTTTTTTGGCAACTTGTTTATTTAAAATAATTCAGTCGCGTACATATTGAGACTTCATATGTATTGAATAGGAGAAATACAATAGCATCACATCACAACATCACTTTTTTTTATCCGGAGGGGATAGTGTAGGTATACAGACACACTTTCCCCGGATATAATGTCCCCACCTAAATGGCAACTGGGACTAAAAAAAGCTCCTCACGTAACTACATAAAAATACAAACACAGTATATGTAATAACCTTTATTTGCACTTGTAAAAATGTAGTTATAGATCTTTATTGTGGGGGGGGTAAGTGCCGAGTACGAGTACACCACTTGTACCACGGCTAATCCGCCACAGGCTAAATACCTTTTTCCTGTTACTAATTGTTCTGATTAATGTTGCATATATACCCCTATGTAGGCGCATGCAGAAATAAGGTAAATTTCTGTAGGAAGTCTTTGCTCAATAATAACAATATTTAGTTAGTATTTACATCGTGTGGCTTTCTTTTGCGCACCGAGGGCCTCGATCTGAGGCAGTTGCACAAGAAGCATTTGCATGAACTGCCGTAACTGTAGAACACACATCGAATGCATCGATTGTGTATCTGCTGGATGTGAGCAGTGAATGTGTTATCAGTCATTCGATCAAGAAATGTGCACTCACACAAATCCGGTGGTAATACAACTGCTCATAGACACAGCTTATACGTGAAAAGCAATACGTTATGTGGTTAGGTTACTCACAAGTTTAGAACGATTAAAAAACCTAAATATGGCTTTGGTGTTCCACAAAATATAAATATGCATATAATTTAATTATTATTTGTAAATTAATTAAACGAACATGTTAATGTAAAGAGAATACATTAAATTGTAAATTTACATAAATTGACTTAATTAAATTGAAGTACAATACTCCCTCCCTCCCTAAAGAAAGAAAGAAAGAAATTTCCATGAAATGGCATATATTTTAGCCCATGCATTAAAGACGTGCATGGCATGCAATATCATCAGTATAATTTAAAAAGAAGCCTTTGTTCACCAAACGACAGATAATTTAACCCATGCATTCTTTTAAATTTAGTTATATTAACAATGACATGCAATGAGTTGTCCTTTATAGTTGCGCATGTGCATGGTATGCAATATCATCAGTATATTTTTTAATTACAAAAACAATAGTCTTTGTTCACCAAACGACAGATAATTTGACCCCTGCATTCTTTTAAATTTAATTATATTAACAATGACATGCAATGAGATGTCCGCATGCATGCGCATAACATCTAATATCAACCATATAATTTTCATACAAATAATATTTGCAACATCAAATATTTCATTAAATAAAATATGAAATATTACGTTAGAAGTGATTGTATGTGCTCTACAAATGCGTTTAATATGAAAACTGGAGAAAGTTTTCATTTTTCATAAAGAAAAAAGATTAATGTCCAGTTACAGAAACAATTATGGTGTTCTTCCTTTCTCATATAAAACAAATATTTCTCATAGAAAATCACAATGGAAAAATGACATTAACATAAATGTTCTTTCATGCATGAGTAAATAAATGTATTTCATCTTTTATAAAAGCCAGCATCAAGATACATTTCAACCTTGGTTTTTCTCTTAACTCTTAATAACACTATTTTTCAATAAGTGATAAACAAATTTCCTCACATAACATGATTTTTTGTTTATATAAAAAAAATTATTTTTTAAAATTTAAATTGATTTTTTTATTTTTTATCTGGTATATAGAAATTTATGTTGATGTTTATATTTATAAACTCTTTCAAATGTGTTATATTTAAATCGATTTGGGTACTTGTCTTAACAGAGGGTACATGATTTTTGCTTATATAAAACATTAGACAATGTCCACAAGGCCTCACCACCTGTAGTTGCATAATCTGTCTTGGAAAGGAAAGCTTGCTGTGTGTCTGTGGCTGCAGCAGTGTATATTGTTTGCTGAGAGGGTGGATTAGCACCTGTCCAGGGCTCTGTACTCTAAGGGTCTCCAAACAGATTGCAAACTGGTACAGTATTAAAAAATTGTAGCCCAGACTGTCTCACTTGAGTCAACATACTGAATTGGTAACAACTAGCACAAGCTCTAAGTAAGTGGACTTTAACTCAGGGCTTCTGACTTGAAAAGATACTTCCTCTGGAAGACAAGTTTGTGTGGCTTCACTGCATTCAGATAGGGAATAGCTCAAACATACACAATGTCATAAAATATTTGATTGTCAAGCTATCTGGTGTCAATACAGCTACACAAGTGTGCGCACTTTGTGCTTTTGTATTAAAACACAGAACTTTGTTGATCTCCATGCTTGTAAACAATTATTTGTATTAAATTCATATAAATCAGCGATTAAAACAATTGGAAGTCAAAAAAAAAAAAAAATCATAAATCAATGATTTTGGAGTGATTTAAATCATGACTAGATCAAATGCTTTAAATCAAACAACCCTGATGACAATTGTGGGCACTGCATATGACACACAGTGTCGCACACATGCACAAACACACGTTTTGTTTATGGTTTGTCGTAAAAAAATAATCTTCTTTTAAACAAATGAAATGTCTTTGTGGTCATTCAACTGTTTTAAATTGCACAAAAATACTAATTAAAACTTAAAACTCAACAGATGAAATGTACGCAACTAGTCGCAATAATCATAAAAAATTATGACATAATCAACAAACAGCAGAGTGACGTTGATGCATTTATTTAATTTATTATCAGTACGGCTTGCCATTAGATATAGCTTGAATTTAACCGGTTTCCTCATCTTGCGTGGCATGGTTTGGACGTTCAGTATTCGTAAGTTTTTCACTCAAAAGAACTTTTTGTATAATTTGTTTGCATTGAATTGATGAAGTGACTGTTAGTGAATAGGTATAACGATCTCTGGCAGAAAATGTTTCTTAAGATATTTTTCAGTTTTAATGAAAAATGTAAATGTGATGACAAACCTGGCATAAAGGGCCCACTTTGGACGTTGTTCCCCTATACTACGATCTTTGTTGTGTCACTTTGGTAATATGTACGAAATTGTAAAAGGGCAATTCTGGCATCATGGATGTGCATTTCAGAAAAAATGTCGACTTGCAATACAGCGCAATTTGGGATTTCGAATTGGGCATATTGTGTAACCTACAAAGTATTATTAACATGCCAAATGATAACTCTCCAGGTTTGCTAATTTTTTTTTAAATGTTCTAAAAATAGTTCTGTAATGGACGTACTCAGAGAAAATGATTTTTGAATGTTACACACGAGTTGCCCTGTATGCCTTTTGTCATGGGAGGGTCCTTTCTCCATGATGTTACACATGAGTTGCCTCGTATCCCTTGTGTAATGGGAGGGTTCTTTCTCCAAGATGTTACACACAAATTGCCCTGTATCCCTTGTGTAATGGGAGGGTGCTTTCTCCAAGATGTTACAAACGAATTCCCCTGTATCCCTTGTGTAATGGGAGGGTCCTTTCTCCATGATGTTACACACAAGGTGCCCTGTATCCCTTGTGTAATGGGAGGGTCCTTTTTCCGTGGTGTTACACACGAGTTGCCATGTATCCCTTGTGTAATGGGAGGGTCCTTTTTCTGTGGTGTTACACATGAGTTGCCCTGAATCCCTTGTGTAATGGGAGGGTCCTTTCTCCATGATGTTACACATGAGTTGCCCTGTATCCCTTGTGTAATGGGAGGGTCCTTTCTCCATGATGTTGTGCACATTCCTGAAGTTTTCTACCTGGTGCTATTGCCATGCATCCATTTGGTCCTTTGCAATGAGGACGTCATTCCAATATATAACTAATTAGTTAAATTATTTACATCTTGAACATTCATCATGTAATGTTCCATGAGTAAATGCAGTGTAACATAGTTTTTATATGACATCTAGGCAGACTGGATTTCTTTAATGTTACTAGACAGAATGTTTTCTTCAAAATAAATTTGTGCACTACATATGTTCTCATTAAAGTTGCCATTGACCTCTTGTATCATAGTGTACTGATTCTTGATGAGATCTTTGTGTATGACAAATACTTTTCAAAGTAACATATTCCTTGGAAAACATTTTGTTTAAATCCTCAGCAGGTACCTCCTGTGTCACTAATGTAACCTGTTTATAGCCATTATCCAGGTGGAAGTGACGTGAGTTGTCATGTCCTGCCACCCTGACATCTTGACAGATCTTGTATTTCCTGCAGTAGCTTTTGAACATCCTACTTTTGAAGCCTCTTAACGAAGTGGTGAGAATGTATCTTAACCTTTGCAACACTAAAGCTTGGTGCCTGGTGCAACAATAATCAACTTACCTTGGTGCCTGGTGCAACAATAATCACCATACCTTGTTGCCTGGTGCAACAATAATCACCATACCTTGGTGCCTGGTGCAACAATGATCACAATATCTTGGTACCGGGTGTAACAACCACCTGACAATATTTTAAAGCAAAGTTGAGATGTTTTCTATAATAACATTATAACACTGATGTTTTCTCTGCTTCTAAATATAGGACAGCAATATAAAACATACTATTTTGCTAACGGACGTTAGTTGACCCATTTTGGTGATAACAGTTCAGGTGAAATGCCGACCATTTGTCTAAATGTGTTTCACTTGATGTGTTATTGATAGCATCCCATGGGAGAGCATTGAAATATAACAATTATTGTTATTTACGTATTTGTTCATTTTGAAGTAATTATTTTCATTAGTTATTTTGACATCAAATATTTTGAAATTCATGCAATAATATTGATACATCCATCATATTTCCCTTTAGTAGTAATGTTTACCTTCAAAATGGAACCCTATTTTTATAGATAAAAAATTCAAAGCATTATGGTAAGGCTGACCATATGGTGGAATTGCCCAAATAAAGATGTGCGTTCTATTGAGGGACAGCACAGCAAAAATATATACAACTTCTTTGGGTAAATCTTTGATGTAGCCGATGTAGCAAGGTTGTAAAGTTTTCACAAAAAAACCACAATAATTACGCCAGAAGTTGGTGGATTTCTTGCTGTCACCTGATGTCACAGTCAACTAACTAGATTGCTTTGTTATCACATGAGTCATACACAGCATACAAAGAACTAACTGTTCAGGTGAACTCTACATTACAGCTGTGTTCATTGTTTAGAGCTGTGTTCATTGTTGCTATGTGGCTTTGGTATAAAGACAAAATTGCAGCCACCCAGGCAGTTATTGAAATGATTATGTTCATATAACTGATAGAAATCACCTCATGGGTGCAGACACCAATGTACTAGGGGGACACGCACAAAGGGTCTTTGTAGTGAGTGGTGGGGGGGGTGTAGATACCCCAGTAGTCCTGCTACAGCAGAGCTCAAGCAGATATCACCATCACTGACCCAACACTTATTTGTCTACCTACAGTCACTACTGTTATGCCTGTGTCAGGTATAACATGGACCTCCATTGAAAATGACCCATATTTGATTATAGGATTTGTAACTCCATTGAAAAAGGTGCAAAATTGATCAGATAATATAACACAGTTTGTAGGCTGTAACTTGAATGTCAAAACCATTGCTTTTATGAATTTTCCCCGGATCCATTTTCTGTGGGGTACATTTTCTGTATGACAGAAAATGGACCCCCATAGAAAATAGACCGGGGTTCCATGTTCGATTATAGAGTATGGACCCCCCTTATAGAACCACTGAAAAGGTGAAAATTGATCAGCTAATATAATCCAGTTTGTACATTGTAACTGGAATGTAATGACCATCTTTTCTACGAATTTTGTAAAATAATATTTAATTAGCTAATTTCAAGCTAAATTCACAACACTATGCCTGTTTCAAAGACCTTTATCACGTCTTCAACAACAAAACCACAACAACATAAATGCAATTAGCTTTTACATTATACTTTAACAAATGGACCCCCCATAGAATATGGACCTCCCTGGGTCCAAATTCTTTATGGGGGTCCATTTCCTATAATAAAAACTGGACCCGCTGGGTAAATATTTTATATGGAAAATGGACCAAGCTCTAATGACATAACGGGCTACACAGACTCAACAAGTGCGAGGTTGTTACGATTGTACTAAGTTATGCAAACAGTCCATTGATCACTTTGATATTAGATGCCAGAGACTTCAGGGGATGGTTCATGTAACTTGGAACAGTTGTAGAAAAATTACATAGCGTTACAAACACGCGACCAACCAACTAATGTCGACCGACTGTTACATCCGCTTATATATGTAATAATCATCTGCTTATGTAATAATCAACATGATGATGATGAGGAGGAGGATTGTTATTGTGATTATGACCATGATGAATGGAATGATGAGGATGATTACAAGGAGGTTGAGGGTGATGATTATTGTTATGATGATGATGAAGATGAAGACGTTGAGGATGATTAATAATATTATGATGAGGATGAGTAGGGTGAGGATAATAGAGACAAGATGATGAGAAGGATGAATATTGAGATTGATGAGGATGAAGATGCTAATGAGGATGATGACACGATGACGAGCATGATGGAGAGGAGGATGACGAGGAGGGTGAGGGTGATTATGATTATAACGATTATAATGATGTGGATGGTGATGATGATGAGGAGGATAAAGTGAGGATGGGAAATGATGATGATCATGAAAAGATGAGGATAATGATGATGAGGATGATTGTGACAATATGAGGAGGATTGGGATGAGGAGGAAGTTGAGGATGATAATGAGGATGATGGTTAAGAGAAGATGATGAGTTTGATGTTGGTGATGGGGACGATGAGGATATGTACTGCTACATCTTCAGTTATAAATATCAGCAGTTTCACAAAGCCAGCATTACCTAGTATTTTCAGTATTATTAATATTCTGTTTATGTTTTAGTAATACAGTTTTTACAGATTTTCACCAACACTTCTTCTTATTTAGAGGGTACCAAATTGAAGAATTTGATTCCCAGAATCCATCAGAATGCACCAGAAAGCATCGTTTATGCAGAAGAAAAAAATCCTTAATTTGGGAATTCCTACATTTTGACATTCCTGAGCAATATGCCAATTGAATTGTGATGTCCCACTACAGAATTGTGTCTCCCACAACATAATTGTGTCTCCCACTACATAATTGTGTCCCCTCTACATAATTGTGTCCCCTCTACATAATTGTGTCCCACCTCTACAGAAATGTGTACCTCTCTACATAATTGTGTCCCCATCCTAACAAAAATATGTTATAGCTTAATAAGAATGTATGTCAAACTGACATATGTACATGCTGTTATTTTAAAATTGTAGTCTGAGCAATCAATTATTAACAATGGAGGTCAAAATTATGTGGGGGTAACTTTTCTATGGGGGTCGCTTTACTATCTCGCACCGAGCCTGTCAATCCAATTTCTAAAACCAAATTATGATCATTCATGACAACTTCAAATTATTCAGTGAAACTGCTGATATTAACAATTGTAGATGTTGCATTAGTTGTGTTTATTTTCATAAAGTATACAATGGTTATTACATTATTGGTTATTACATCCTAATCACCATTGCTATCCTCATCATCTTGTCATAATCATCCTGCTCTATTATACTCATCATACTCATTGCATCATGATGTCATCTTCATAATCTTGTCATCATCGTTATCCTTATCTTTATCAACCTTATCATCTTATTCATTATCTTAATGCTCATCATTCTCATCCTCCCAATCCTCTTCTTCATCATCCTCATCATATTATCATAATCTTCCTCATCATATTATCAGAAATTTCAGATAGGTTAAATGAATTAGTATATCAGCTCGGTTTTTACCACAGAAGATATCAGCTCACTTCCAATTATAGTTACTAAATTTGAGGGCAGTAAATCAGATCATTTAGGGCAGTTATTTGTAACTCCGGAAAAAATAGCAAAGAAAATTAAGAAGATGAAAGATAATAAATCACCTGGGGATGATGGGATACCACCAAAACTGCTTAAAGAAAGTGTACAGAAAATTAGTACACCACTTGCAAAAGTGAATAACTTGTCACTAGAAGATGGAATAGTTCCTTCAGAATGGAAAGAACCAAACATTACGCCGTTATTTAAGAAGGGATCGAGGAACAAGTCAGAAAATGACAGACCAATAAGTTTAACATCAGTTGTAAGCAAATCATTTGAAACGTTAATTAGAGACCACATGGTGGAATTCCTTGTAAAACATTAATTCATAAATACATCTCAACCTATGTTTCTTAAAAACAAAGTCATGTCTGACCAATCTCTTTAAGTTTTTGGAAACAAATTACAAAGTGGGTAAATGATGGATCACCAGTGGATGTTGTCTACTCAGATTTTTAGATAGCTTTCCATAAAGTGTCACATAAAAGATTGTTACTTAAACTAAAAGCCCATGGTAATGATGTAATCAACTGGATAGAAAAGTGGCTTACACACAGAAGACAGAGAGTAATAGTAGATGGTGAGATTTCAAACTGGAAATCTGTTTTGAGTGGGGCACCACAGAGATCAGTATTATGAACTATGCTATTTTAAATATATATGTATGTATGTATATATATATTTAAATATGTACTTATATATATATGTATGTATGTATATATATATTATATATATACAGTCACGCCTCGTTATTACGCGCCCCATTATTACGCAGATTCAGATATAACGCGGTCGGTCGTGGACCCCGATTTTCTGCCGCCAGGGGGAAATCCCAAATGGACCTGCTTAAACCTACTTAGAATTGCTTTGACAATTCTCAAGAAACATTAGACGAACAATGTCAATGAACGAGTGTCAGGGTGTTGTTTGTTTTACGCTATCGCCGACATCAATCGCTGTCGCTGGCTTCGCTTCGACGGTTTGTAAATTGCAATCAAGATTTACAAATACGCCTCGCATAAGAATCAGATCAACAGTTTTAAATGCATTTAGCATGCAACACCAACATAACACTTGGGTGAAATGACATGCTTCCATTACTTAGTAAATTTAATCGTTTTTGCGACACGAAACCAACGCCAAATTCCTAACCCAAGGCTCTACCAGTGCACGAAAATATGCTAACTATATATATATATATATATATATGTATAATTTTGAAATAATAGTGGCTTGTTTTGTGTGCATATAATACTAATTGTGGCTCGGGTGTTTTCTACTTAGGTGGGACATTCCATGTTGCGATATATATTTATGTACCCCGGACATAGACGGGGCACTGCTTGTAACGAAATACAGCTTACCACTTGGGGAACACGATTGCTTTCTACTTAGGTGGGGCAATCTGTGTGACACGGTTAACAATGCAATATTAGTCTACATTGACTAAATTCATATACAGATGTAATTCTTGTTACGCTATCTAGTGACATGGAATCCGGTGGGGTGGGGGGAGCCATTCTGAAATTGGCCATTACAGAATTGGCCTGGTGTGGTCGGTCAATGTTAAGTGGTGTGTAATAAATTTATGCTTTGGTCACGATCGATTGAAAGATGAAGTGAAACAATTATTAATTCTACCTATTGTCGTTTTCTGTGTTTTATCAGCTTACATGCTACGTTTGTCAAATCATATACGTTTTCGGCTGCTCAGATCCAGGTTATTATTTTTGATTCGTAGGCCTATTGGTCCAGTACATCATCATCGTAGTAGAACTATTCCATAACGGTATACGTACATGTGTTTTTATTCAGTTCAAGAATCAGCAGGGTGTGACATTTAAAAATAATACACGTTGATTCTAGTGTAAGTTTAATAAGTTCCATAAACTGCATGTTGGAGTATAAGACAGTGCTGCAAGCACACATGGCTTCGACAGCGTTCATGGACTTGGTGCAGCGGGCGGCGATCACTGTTCTTTAGTAGCTCCCTGGTGGCAGATATGGGAACACCTAATGCGCCTCGCGTACAGCACGGTCCGAAGTTGTGGACCCCGACCACCGCGTTATAACGAGGCTCGACTGTATATATATATATATATATATATATATATATATATATATATATAAATGATTTGGAAGATGACATATCTAGCAAAGTACTGAAATTTGCAAATGACACAAAAGTATTCAGAAAAAAATTAAAAATTATACCGATAAACAAAATGTACACGATGATCTAGATAAATTGGTTAAATGATTTAAAAAAATAGCAAATGTTATTAAATTTTGGGAAGTGTAAATGCATACACATATGACGTGGAAATATGGATGACATATATCCAAAGGGGTATATAATAGGTAGAATTACAAAAGAAAAGGAATTTGTATTTTAAGTAGTTTTGATCTAAATGATTCCTTCGTTACACATTAACACACATTCTGCAGCAGGAATGTGGAAAGTTGTTGTGAGTGAATGTAGAACTGTTTGTAATAACAATGTTTGATTGTTCTTTCAGAATGGATAACAAGCGTCACAAATGTTCACTGCCCCCTGACAAGTTCTCGGCCAGCACAAAAGTAAGCAAATTGGACGAGAATGAATCCGCAGGTAGCCATGTCCCACAGCAATCCAGTGGCAGTGACACAGCGACAAGTTCGACCCAACAAACAGTTGCATATGTCCCACAACAGGGCAGTAGCAGTTGTATGACAACAGCATGGAGCCAACAAACAGGCAACCCTTTCCGACAACATGCCAGTAGAAGTGGCCCGACGATGACACCAAGTCAACAGACAATAGACCCTGTCCTACAGCCAGCCAGTAGCGTGACGATGACACAAAGTCAACAGGCAGGAGCCAATGTCCCACAGTTGGCCAACAGCATGACGATGACACCGAGTCAACAGACAGGAGCCAATGTCCCACAGTCGGCCAACAACATGACGATGACACCGAGTCAACAGACAAGAATCCCTGTCCCACAGTCGGCCATCAGCATGAAGATGAAACCGAGTCAACAGACAAGAATCCCTGTCCCACAGTCGGCCAACAGCATGACGATGACACCGAGTCAACAGACAAGAATCCCTGACTCACAGTCAGCCAACAGCACGACGATGACACAGAGTCAACAGACAAGAATCCCTGTCCCACAGTCGGCCAACAGCACGTCGATGACACCAAGTCAACAGACAGTAGTCTCTGTCCCACAGTTGGTCAGCAGCATGACGATGACACCGACTCAACAGACAGTAGTCTCTGTCCCACAGCCAGCCATCAGCATGACGATGACACCGAGTCATCAGGCAGGAACCTCTGTCGCAGAGCCGGCCAGCAGCATGATGATGACACTGAGTCAACAGACAGGAACCTCTGTCCCACAGCCAGCCATCAGCATGACGATGACACCGAGTCATCAGGCAGGAGCCTCTGTCGCACAGCCGGCCAGCAGCATGATGATGACACTGAGTCAACAGACGGTACTCTCTGTCCCACAGTTGGTCAGCAGCATGACGATGACACCGAGTCAACAGACAGGAACCTTTGTTCCACAGTCAGCCAGCAGCATGACGATGACACCGAGTCAACAGGCAGGAGCCTCTGTTCCACAGTTTGTCAGCAGTATGATGATGACACCGAGTCAACAGACGGTAGTCTCTGTCCAACAGTTTGTCAGCAGCACGACGATGACACCGAGTCAACAGACAGTAGTCTCTGTCCCACAGCCAGCCATCAGCATAACGATGACACCACAAGTGAACAGACGGTAGTCTCTGTCCCAAAGTCGGCCAGCAGCATGACGATGACACCGAGTCAACAGGCAGGAGCCTCTGTCCCACAGTTTGTCAGCAGCATGACGATGACACCGAGTCAACAGACAGTAGTCTCTGTCCCACAACCAGCCATCAGCATGACGATGACACCGAGTGAACCGACGGTAGTCTCTGTCCCACAGCCAGCCATCAGCATGACGATGACACCAAGTGAACAGACGGTAGTCTCTGTCCCACAGCCAGCCAGCAGCATGACGATGACACCGAGTCAACAGACAGGAGCCTCTGTCTCACAGCCACCCAGCAGCATGTCGATGACACCGAGTCAACAAACAGGAGTCCCTGTCACACAGCCACCTAGCAGCACTGGCACTTCCCAGGTAAGCATCACACACACACACACACACACACACACACACACACACACACACACACACACACACACACACACACACACACACACACACACACACACACACACACACACACACACACACACACACACACACACACACACACACACACACACACACACACACACACCCACCCCACCCCACACACACACACACACACACACACACACACACACACACACACACACACACACACACACACACACACACTACAATTTTCGCAGGATGTATTTGGTAAGCAGAACATTCCACAAGTCTCGGTGGTCATTTCCATCCCCATCTGTCGTGTTGGATCATTCAGCATCACTAAAAGTTGAACTGATCAATTATAGGAACAACTTCAAATTGATCATTCGTTAAGGCGGTCGACTACTCTGAAATCAGTCTGCACATCATTGACAACAATTAAATCAACACAAATGTTATATTTATTGATTTAAACTACATCCATAATGCAAAAAGTAAGCATGGTACATTTATTGGTAAAAGAATGTTAATACGAACAATAACCATTATAAATATAACATTATACGTTATGTGGTGCGTTTTGCAGATATGCGGGGTAACTTCTGTTGAGGAATTGTTACAGAAAATTGTTTCAAGATTTCAAACTAGAGAAACTTCAATTTCTGTTAAGCATTTCATGACTAAGATGTTCATGATGTGTGTAGGGATGAATAGTAACAATTTGGCCAACATTTACTGAAACGACAATACTCCTTGTGGGTCAAATGTGGCTTTTGATAACAATGTTACCATAATATGACATTTTGCAAGAACATTTGGTTAAGGTGGTGCTTTCAACATTGCAAAACCAAATTTTTTGTCTGGGACTTGAATAATTCTTTTCTTTTTATATAGAGATAATTAATAAATTAACATTTTGGCCAAATAGCATTACTCATTGTAGTCAAATGTGGGTTTTGATAAAAAAAAAATTATTGTTGTTGCTGACGTAGCTGTTACTATAATTACAAAAAAAATGCATGGGACCCTACAACTTTTTTGCCATTTTATAGAGATAATTAATAAATGAACATCTTAGCTAAATTTTACTGAAGTTACATTACTCCTTGTGGGTCAGATATTGAATATTTTCGACATTTGGCTAAAATGTGGTATTTCTTTGACTTAATAAATTACATAAAATAAAAACATTTACCATTTGTTTTATTTGAGTTTGACATATTACGCTTTATATAATATGAACATATCAAATTGCAATATTTCTGCAAGTTTTATATTTGAATTGTAAATAAATCTCGAGTTATGGCTGATTATGATCAGAGTACAGTATTTTGCTAATTTTGTTGGTGACGTAGCTGTTACTTTTAAAAAATTGCACGGGACCCCCAACTTTATTTGTCTTTGGGGTCGAATTGATTTCAAACAACCTTTAAAATTTAAAGTTTAAAAACTTATTTCAAGGTAATCGGCCACCTTAAACCAAACTAAATGTTAGGTCTTTGATATAAGGCTGTCTTTCAATATTTAAACAATTTATGAAACACTGTTATCCAAGTGTACAAATCGGAGTCATGTCAGATAGTATGTGTAATCATGTTAGATGTTTTGACATTATGTATTTGTGGAGAAAACCCATGTAGGCAGTAGCTATGGAAATGTGATCAAAGTCATTGTGTGGATAACTTACTTAACTCGTTTCATGGTATCGGTTCCAAAAGCATTACCCTAGCAACACATTTATACAAAGCGCCAAATCACGCACATCCATGGAGGTGCTTCTACCAGGACATGTACACTGGTAACATGCAATGATGATAGTGTGCTTACTACCAATTGTCAGGGTTGTATAATACAAATATAATAGTAATGTGTGTTGTTCCCTGTAGGGCAACATATTGTTCAAAGAGTCACATATTTAGACATTGTATATCTCAAAAGAAATGTGGTTCAACTCACAACCCTCGAATTTAGAGTCCAACACCTTAACCACTAGGCCACGGCCGCCCCCCGTCAAACACGGCCAAAATAGTCGGATATGTGAACCAAGTTTCTTGTGATTTAAACAATATATAATTTAACAAGCAGAGAAATAAAAATTTCTATACATTCAAGTAGTCACATGTTTGTTTACTTTCAGAGTAGTAGTAGTAGCTTGTTGGTGCTGAACCCCGAGGAAAGTCATTCTTGATGATATGCCAAGACATCTGAGGGAACTCTTCCGGTCAGCTTTCCAGAAGACATACAGACTGGCATGGGGCGACAATTCAGCCACAGGGAAATTTGTTATGGCAATGGTCCCAAACTCGAAGAAAAGAGATAAACACACAACAACCACTGTCGAACAGGGCATTTCAGAGCAGTTTGACCCCACTGTTTTGTTCTTCTGTTTGCTTTACTCCGGCACAAACCTGTTGTTGCCAGGCACCAGAAAGAAGGAATTGAGAATGCCACCTTTCCATGAAAGTGAACGCATGGATCAGCTCCATGAGCAAAGAAATGCCGTGGCCCATGCCACTACACCAAGTCTATCTGAGGCAGACTTCCAAGCAAAGATACGAGAGATAGAAGACATCTACACACAGCTTCAATGGGACCAGACACAGTTGATGGAGGCTGCTTATGGTCGTATTTGGCCTGTAGAACATGACATACTGCAAGGGAAGATTGATGTGGAAAAGGCACGAATTGACAATCATGATCAGCGACTACGGGATCTTGAGCAGCAGTCACAGCCACAACAGGACCGAGAGACATTTGTGAAGACAGTAGAAGGTATGTCAATAATGTTACATAAAATAGCTCTTGGTTTATTTACTTTGTTTTGAATGCTAAGACGCAATGCATAGGTAAAAGTAGTACCTGTGTAACCATAATGGACTATTTCAAAACTCTGCTGGTGTGGATATGTAATTTAATGGAAACAATACATGTTATTAACACAATGACTCATATTGGACCTGTATGTTTTCCTGTGTCAGTACAAAACAGTACATGGTGTTATTGACACAATGAGTCATGTTGGACCTATGTATTTCCCTGTGTCAGTAAGAAACAGTACATGTTGTTATTGACACAATGACTCATGTTGGACCTGTATATTTCCGTGTGTCAATAAGAAACAGTACATGTTGTTATTGACACAATGAATCATATTGGCTCTGTATGTTTCCCTGTGTCAGTAAGAAACAGTACATGTTGTTATTGACACAATGACTCATGTTAGACTTATATGTTTCCATGTGTTAGTAAGAAGCAAGACATGTTGTTATTGACACAATGACTCATGTTGGACCTATATGTTTCCCTGTGTCAGTAAGGAACAATACATGTTGTTATTGACACAATGACTCATGTTAGACTTATATGTTTCCATGTGTTAGTAAGAAGCAAGACATGTTGTTATTGACACAATAACTCTTGTTGGACCTGTTTGTTTCCCTGTGTCAGTAAGAAACAATACATGTTGTTATTGATACAATGACTCATGTTGTACCTATATATTTCCCTGTGTTAGTGAGAAACAATACATGTTGTTATTGACAGAATGACTCATGTTGGACCTACGGGTTTCCCTGTGTTAGTAAGAAACAATACATGTTATTATTGACACAACGACTCTATTATAATGCTGGTTGCCACTTTGTTGTTTACAGGGTTCATTGTTCAAAATAAGGTTTTGCCAAACATTCAGCCCATCATAATATATTGGTATGTGTTCGGAAAAGTAATGACGTATTCTACTGACCCCCCCTAATTTTTTTCAGCCCTTAAAATGCTTGTGTTTGGGTAGATAAATTATGATAATATTTCCCTTTTTAACATGTCATTTACATTTCTATTTGCAAATCCACATATTGGCAGTATGCATCTTCCAATCTATATATACAGTTTTTGAATTGTTATTTTTTTATAAGTTAAAGTCCAAGTAAACAGGATTATATGCAAGATGAATGTACCCTTGCACACAGTTGTCGTTGTTTAGATTATTTCACTATTTATTCATTTGTTTTATTGTATTATAATAGTTGGGAATTAATGGAGAACTGTTCAGTTGTTCCACATTAAGTATTAATTTAAGTCAGTGGCACATAAATTATGCAACATAACACATTGGCTTAACATAACACATTTTTTGGCAATACAACAGATAGAAGGAGTGAAAAATGGCAACATTGTTAAATTATGAATTTTTTATATTTTGTATTCATATGTTGATAATAAAATATTAATTAATGTATTTTTTTACAGATACAATAACTAAACAGATACGACAGAAGTACTGCAATTCATATCTCCCTGTTCAGTATTCACTAGATGCACCCACGCGTGCCCCTCTAGATGACATGTTCGTTGACCTACGACTGCAGAAGTTCGAGACAAGAAAACTCCCAGAAATACTTCCCTATAGTGATGTGGAAGAAATGCAGCGATGCAAGCAGTCAAGTGAAGTTATACAAATTCCACAACTTTTTAATGTGTTGAAAGACAAAGTTGCCCAACACAATGTCCTGATTCGAGGGAAAGCGGGTGTTGGAAAAACGACATTCGTTAAACAAATGTCAAAGCAGTGGGCTGAGAAGAAGCTCTGGAATGACATCAAGTATTTATTTGTTGTCACATTGAGGGAGTTGCCGCAAGATAGGAAGTGGACACTAGCAGATCTGTTGCTGGGAGAACTGACATTGTCTGAAGAAGAAAAGACTGTCGCCATTAACAAAATCTACAAACGCCTTGAAGACACCATGGTGGCCATCGAAGGCCTAGACGAATTTCCAGAATATAAGTTCTCAGAAAAATGTGGAGGAGTGAGGAATGAGGAGGTTGATTTGAACGTGTTAATCTCAGGTATCATCAGCAGCGTCATGCTGCCTGGAGCAAAGGTACTTGTTACCTCCAGACCAACTGACCAGCTTCCTTCAGAAGTGTGTTATCGTGTTACGGAAATCTATGGCTTCTCAAAAGAAAACATTGAGAAATATGTTGACAAATTCAGTGGTGGTTACTCAAAATTGCAGCTGTTCATCAGGAGATTTCTTGACACAAATTTGAACATCGCTACCATGTGTTACATTCCTATTCAGTGTAACTTTGTGTGCATGTGCCTTCGAGACATGCATTCATGCAAGCTAACTGGGGACGTGGCTGCAGTATCAACCATAACACAGTTATACGTGTTTGCTACATTGCATCTCATCAGGAAACTGCATCCGGCTTTGAAGAATGAATCAAAACAAATGGATGCTGAAGCGATCTTCAACAAAGTTGGAGATTCTTTGAAGAAACACGTCAAGGTGGCTAAATGTTGCACACTATCATCTCCACTACGCCTAATCCTGTATGAAAAAGACATAGAAGAAATCAGCTTTGAGGACAGACAAAGTGTTTTTTTAGAAGAATCACAGACAACGGATGCAGTTACGCGAGGCCTAAGACGACAGTGTTGGTCTTTCACGCATTTGACTTTTCAGGAGTTTTTGACGGCGGTTAGTTTGCTGATTGGACACCCTCGTGACATTTCACGTCTGACTGATAGTGAAACATCAGTCCATCAACACGAGGTTTTACTCACTTTTGTAGTTGGTTTATTATGCGACCCAAGCAATGCCAATTTCATGAGGTACTTTGGGTCAGCCGATAATGAGCAACTGAACCCACGGACTTTCATTGAGGAACTTGAGCACAAGACTGAACCGTTGCAACTAATAACTCTGATCCACGAGGCACAGTGTGAAGATCTAGTTGAGATTGTCCCAGAAACAATAGCGTCTAGGCGATTACACCCTACAGAGGGGATGGCGCTGGCGTGGTTATTACAGCAGCAGACGTGCGCGATCACCAGTCTCAAGTAAGTCATACAATGTTTACACTTCAAATTACCCCAATGTAATGGGCGATATCAACTTTAAAACTATGGCCTATATATAGTGCAGAACAGTATACTAATTCAGTGGTTTTATGAATGTGAATGCTCACTGCCTCCTACCAGTCATGTAAACATGTATGTGAACATGTAAACATGTACGTGAACATGTAAACATGTACATCAACATGTAAACATATACGTCGACATGTAAGCATGTATGTCAACATGTATTTGAACATGTAGACATGTACGTAAACATGTATGTGAACAAATTCATTATGATATATTTCAACATGTCACGGTTTCTTTCAAAGTAACTTTCACATTAATGTACATTTAACAAGATTTAACAAGATTTGCCATCCAAGCCAAAGGCCCAGATGGCAAGTGGACAAGGAAGCCATTGGCTTATCGAGAGTCCAACAATGTTCACCTAGCGGGGTGTTGGAAAAACGACATTCGTTAAACAAATGTCAAAGCAGTGGGCTGAGAAGAAGCTCTGGAATGACATCAAGTATTTATTTGTTGTCACATTGAGGGAGTTGCCGCAAGATAGGAAGTGGACACTAGCAGATCTGTTGCTGGGAGAACTGACATTGTCTGAAGAAGAAAAGACTGTCGCCATTAACAAAATCTACAAACGCCTTGAAGACACCATGGTGGCCATCGAAGGCCTAGACGAATTTCCAGAATATAAGTTCTCAGAAAAATGTGGAGGAGTGAGGAATGAGGAGGTTGATTTGAACGTGTTAATCTCAGGTATCATCAGCAGCGTCATGCTGCCTGGAGCAAAGGTACTTGTTACCTCCAGACCAACTGACCAGCTTCCTTCAGAAGTGTGTTATCGTGTTACGGAAATCTATGGCTTCTCAAAAGAAAACATTGAGAAATATGTTGACAAATTCAGTGGTGGTTACTCAAAATTGCAGCTGTTCATCAGGAGATTTCTTGACACAAATTTGAACATCGCTACCATGTGTTACATTCCTATTCAGTGTAACTTTGTGTGCATGTGCCTTCGAGACATGCATTCATGCAAGCTAACTGGGGACGTGGCTGCAGTATCAACCATAACACAGTTATACGTGTTTGCTACATTGCATCTCATCAGGAAACTGCATCCGGCTTTGAAGAATGAATCAAAACAAATGGATGCTGAAGCGATCTTCAACAAAGTTGGAGATTCTTTGAAGAAACACGTCAAGGTGGCTAAATGTTGCACACTATCATCTCCACTACGCCTAATCCTGTATGAAAAAGACATAGAAGAAATCAGCTTTGAGGACAGACAAAGTGTTTTTTTAGAAGAATCACAGACAACGGATGCAGTTACGCGAGGCCTAAGACGACAGTGTTGGTCTTTCACGCATTTGACTTTTCAGGAGTTTTTGACGGCGGTTAGTTTGCTGATTGGACACCCTCGTGACATTTCACGTCTGACTGATAGTGAAACATCAGTCCATCAACACGAGGTTTTACTCACTTTTGTAGTTGGTTTATTATGCGACCCAAGCAATGCCAATTTCATGAGGTACTTTGGGTCAGCCGATAATGAGCAACTGAACCCACGGACTTTCATTGAGGAACTTGAGCACAAGACTGAACCGTTGCAACTAATAACTCTGATCCACGAGGCACAGTGTGAAGATCTAGTTGAGATTGTCCCAGAAACAATAGCGTCTAGGCGATTACACCCTACAGAGGGGATGAATGTTAATGTTAGACATTTAACTAAGACCTGACATCAGACATAGGTTAGTAACTCATGACAAAATTCCTGAGTGAATGTTGATGGATGCCAGGTTGTTGGGTCAGGCATATTAGAATACAGCTAACTAATGGGAAACTAACCAGTAATTGTGACACTGTTTCTCTTCCAGGTTAGGAGGGTTAGACAGCCATATGATGATGCAACTGTGTGATGGTCTGGTGCGACACAAGTTGCTTAAGGAGTTAAGGTAAGTTATTATTTTTGTTCTTCCAGTCCACCCTACCCTTGAGTGCCGAATAAGCATCCCTATACGTGTATTTATTTTATGAAAAATGCCATCCTGTACGCACCTTATTTGGCACTATACTATTATTAAATTTAAACATTTGTGCCAGCCTATATTCTCCGATAATCGTGGCAAATTATGCAGGGTATCATTTTTAGGAGAGCAATCGCTCTCACTCCGTATTGCTATACCGCTAATCAATCATTCACGGTGCGGTTTACCGCCCGCGTTAAAATCACTTGCTCCCAACTGGAGCGGCACCTCTGACGGCTAAGTCCTTTAGTTTAGTCCTTCATCCTTTAGAACGACAGTCATGAATTTAGCGGGATCACGTGCTTCTGAGGATCCTAGATTTTTATCCCGAAGCATTAGACTGTTAGATTTCCATGAATCCTTAGTTATCGGGAGCTTGACATGGTATATTACTAGTTAAAATGCCATTATCACCGCGTAAACCGACCATAAATGGCCACCGTGCGCATCGCCTCAAATCGGTCGTAATTGGCTGGCAGTGGTTTCCCCTCACACGGGCTTGCGTTTTCAATTCAATAAAACTTTAATGTACATTTAAAAACGGACAATTCCCCGGTTTTTCGTAGATATAAAATGCAGTTACTATATCTGCGGTGACGTGAATGCGCACAAAGTTTATGCATATTCGGCAGAAAAAAAATCCAAATACACAGTGATCCGCGTAGTTTTCTAGGGACGGATTGGCTTCTCATGGAGTAAAAAAAATTGCTTTGGCGCAAAAAAAGACAAATATACTAGTGACTTTTTCACACTGTACTATTATTTGTTTTAAACAATTTGCCCCCCATACTGTTATTCGTCACTATACCATTATTAAATTTGACCGATTTGCCACACTATACTGTTATTTGGCCTATACGTTTATTTGGCACTTGAGAGTAGTAGGTTATGTGCCTGTTGTATTTGTTGTTCATCTGTCGCCAGCTTTCACAGCTGTTCTGTGTGTGGTGTTCGTCTGTCGCCAGCTGTCACAGCTGTTCTGTGTGTGGCATTCATCTGTCTCCAGCTGTCACAGCTGTTCTGTGTGTGGTGTTCATCTGTCGCTGGCTGTCACAGGTGTTCTTCGTGTGGTGTTCATCTGTCTCTAGCTGTCACAGCTGTTCTTAATCTGGTCCTAGTTAGTTTTCAGCTCTCATCACATTTTATCACAGCTGGCAATTGTGCACCACTGTTTTCCTAACAGTCCTTTGAGCCACCACGAGACCGAGGCAGTGGACTAATGAGTATTTTCAGTGTATTTCACTTAACTAACTTTCAGTGCTGACTGAATGGTTTGTCATTGTTGTTATGCTGTCGTCCGTGATAGTAAAATGTACGTGAACATGAAAACATGTATGTGAACATGTAAACATGTACACCGTAACACGAACATGTAAGCATGTACGTGAACATGTAAACATGTATGTGAACAAATTCATTATGATACAATTCAACATGTCACATTTAATACAGCTGGCTATTGTGCACCACCACTGGTTTCCTGACAGTCCTTTGAGCCACCACAAGAATGAGGCAGTGGACTAATGAGTATTTTCAGTGTATTTCACTTAACTAACTTTCAGTGCTGACTGAATAGTTTGTCATTATCGTTATGCCGTTGTCCATGGTGGTTTTTTATTTCCCAAATTAAGGTTTTCAGAATGATATTTTAAAACAATAACATTTTACCAATAAATAATAATAAAGTTGTCACTTTCCAACATAGATGGCAGTGGTGCAACATTGTATTGCTTGACCAATGACCACAACACTTCTTCTAGCCAGGCATAAATTATTACTAGCACAAAAACCATTCCGTAATCATAACACATTTAGCAAATGATACATGTTTAATAAAAATTAATGTTAATTCTTTACTAGATATAAAATGTGTTTATCTGCACAGTAATTATGATAGAAGCTAAGCATTGAAAGTTTTTTTTTTTTTCCTTCATATAATATAAAATTATTACTGAATTTGGCTCTATATTTGTACAAATGTTTACTAAAATTTTGTGTTTGTTAACCGATAGATTACGCTGAAGTCTATCAGGTTTTAACTTTATTACCTGCACAGCACTAGCTTGATGGTCCATGCCTTGAAATTGTTCACTTGGGATACATGATCAAATAAATATGGACAAAATAGATAAATGATAACATTAATGTTATTAAACTTAGATATATTTCATCCTGTATTTTTATAAATCGTTACAGTATACGTAATGACAATTTTGTTAATTTAGAAATGCGTTCCCATGTATAAATTGCTTTCCCCTGTGGAATTTTCAATTACTGTAAGTGCTGCCACCTGGTCTCCTGTTAAGAAACTGGACACCCCTTTTTACAGTTTGGATCTACCCATGATTTTACACATGTTTGATGACATAAGTTTAAAACATGTTTATGGGGGTGGGGGGGGGGGCGGAGTTAGTTAGAAAAATTATTAGATCAATGATGATATACTGGCAAAGTATGGAGTGGCCCCACTGGGAAGGTATCCTGAGGAAAACCACATACAAGATACTCATCCAACCAACACTTGAGTATGCTACTTGCACCTGGTCACCCCACATACAAGGTACTCGTCCAACCAACACTAAAATGCGCTACTTGCGCCTGGTCACCCCACATACAAGGTACTCATCCAACCAACACTGGAGTATGCTACTTGCACCTGGTCACCCCACATACAAGGTACTCGTCCAACCAACACTAAAATGTGCTACTTGCACCAGGTCACCCCACATACAAGGTATTCGTCCAACCAACACTTGAGTATGCTACTTGCACCTGGTCACCCCACATACAAGGTACTCATCCAACAATCGCTAGAGTATGCTACTTGCACCTGGTCACCCCACATACAAGGTACTCATCCAACCAACGCTGGAGTATGCTACTTGCACCTGGTCACCCCACATACAAAGTACTCGCCCAACCAACTCTCATGTATGCTACTTGCGCCTGGTCACCCCACATACAAGGTATTCGTCCAACCAACACTTGAGTATGCTACTTGCACCTGGTCACCCCACATACAAGGTACTCGTCCAACCAACGTTTGAGTATGCTACTTGCGCCTGGTCACGCCACATACGAGGTACTCGTCCAACCAGCACTCGAGTATGCTACTTGCACCTGGTCACCCCACATACAAGGTACTCGCCCAACCGACGTTTGAGTATGCTACTTGCGCCTGGTCACCCCACATACGAGGTACTCGTCCAACCAATGCTCAAGAATGCTACTTGCGCCTGGTCACCCCACATACGAGGTACTCGTCCAACCAATGCTCAAGAATGCTACTTGCGCCTGGTCACCCCACATACGAGGTACTCGTCCAACCAACACTTTAGTGTATCAGCACTCGTTCTATGTTTGCTCTATCCCAATGTGGAATTTGCTTTATGGCCAAGTTTGCATCGGTTTGTCTACCATTATTGTCACCAGCACTCATTCTATGTTTGCTCTATCCCGATGTGGAATTCGCTCACCCAGGAAGCAGTCACTGCACCAACGGCAGAAACATTTCAGAAAGGCATCTTCAAAGTTATTAAGTCATTGTAGAAATCCATTTTTACCCTGAACTACACAATTTTATTGTGCATACAAACGTTTTAGATCACCCCACCTTGGGAGATGACGTTACAAACTGCAGGATAGTAAATTATTACTTTTTTAGCAGTATATACTTGAAGACTGAAGACTTGGTCTATCAGAGGAAAAGAACCAAAAAACATTCATGGGGTGAAAATATAAAGTTTGAATGTTTAGTATCAAAAGATAATGTACTAATGCTTTGAATTAAACAATTTGTAATTAATATATTTAAAAAAAAATTGTGATACATTTTTGGAGTGTAATTTGAAGATGAAGGCTTTTTCAAACCATGAATGTCAGATAGGAAACATTCTGAATTGTACCTTAAACATTCTCACCATTGTGACATATTATATAGTCAGAAACCTTGTAGCCGATTACATGTTCAGTTAAAATATGGTTTATAACAGAGTGGGAAGGCATCTGTGGCAAGCAATAATTTATGCTTCGGACTTGTGAGAATAGTTCATGCATCTAGGCCTTCTGGTTGTCGTTATTGTTGATATACAATTTTTTTCCCTTTTGTATACTGTCGGTTTGTATTAGAGCAGCAAGGGTATTTGGTGAAGACTGTCTTTGACAGTTTGCTAGCTGCAGTAGAAAATATCACTAATGTTAAATCTTATCTTGTATTGTTTACTAATTGGTCATACATACCAGCTTAATCAGTAACGTACCAGGCAATCCTTGTTGGATATGAATAAAATTGGATTGCCCATTACCAACCTACCAAGTAGTTGGTGTATTTATACAAACAGAGAAAAGTCTGCATGAGCGTGTCCCCATTTCATTATAAACACAAATACATCGGGAGTCAACGGGATATCGAGCTGCGAAAACACACAAAATACAATTTCAGAGGAAATCTGAAGAAACATTTCTGTAATAAATCGATATTTTATTGATTGAGTGCAAATGAAATGTTAGCAAAGTTGGCTTTAATTCAATATTTAGTATTATCGAATGACCAAAAAGTGTTTTGTGAAAAAAAAATCAAACCCCAGCACCTACATAATTCATTTTTATACATCTAACTATAATCGAGCTAGCGTATGCTTGTAAGTGGTTGTGTTAACGTTTCCTCCGAGATGGCTTGTACCTCAGGCACCAAGCTTTCAGAGATTAATCCACAATCCCATGAATGAAATGTAATGCCTTTATTTTTTCGAAAACCCTGTATATCAAGGGTTCTTAGTGGTTTCTATGGTAAATCAAATGTTTGCTACGTAAAACGTTAACTTCCAACAATCGCAGAAACCACGCGTGCAGGCAGCGAATACTTCAGTACTTAAACCGTTTGAGAGTACGTAGTGCCATCTGGGCCAACACGTAATAAAAAGATATTCTACTAATTTACAACCAAGACGTTAATTAATGGTTAATTTATTCTGTTTTATTAATACAGCTGTACAATAATTTTTACAGTCATTTATTTTATTGCATGTTTTTACCTTTGTGCACTGGACTCTCTTAATTAATATATTATGTGATAAGAGATTCTAGGTGCTAGCAGTCTTTGTTCCATGCAGAATATTTTAGTTCTTGCTAAATATGCACTGTTGTTATTTGTAAACATGAAAACAATTAATTATTAATAAATATTATGTAAATAACAATTGATAAGAACAAAGATTAATGCAAAGTGTATCAAAATATACATAGTTTCTTCTCCTTCCCCTTGCTCCCTTGCGGGGTGGGGTCCAAGTCACTTGGTAGCTTCCTCCACTTTCATTGTTAATACTCTCCATCTCCCTCTGTCTTCTGCGATGGTCTTCCACTCTTGGCTGTTCATACCTGCCCTTTCAAGATCTTGTTTGACACAGTCTTTCCATCACAGCTTTGGTCTTCCTCTTCTTCTGCCACCTTCTGCTTTCCATGCTCTTTACACGTGGTAGAAGATACTGACCCTCACATAATAAGTTTAACCAAATCATGGGCCAACAAAGACATCACAGATGCTGAATTAGGACTGAGAGGATACGTCATGCTAGCCTGGCATGGACTGACTATTATTATTTACTCTTTGTTGGATGCCTCAACTAAATTTAAGAGTGATTAATTTTAAATGTGTTTTGTGCATGACTGAAGCAGAAACTGGGGTTTTTAGAAGTGAATTTATATTGGAAGGATACATTGTGTCAAATGTCTGCCTTGATATTTATTTTTAATTATGTATTACCTTTTCAAAAGTTCTGAGTTGGTGATCTGACAATCAACACAGAAAGTGTGTCAGTTACATTTGATATGGTTTAACTTTGATGGTTATCCTTAATCCAGGAATGTAATCTACTTTGTAGTCTGAACCACAGCGCTGGATTGTTAGCGACGGTCGAGGTGGCTGAAGCGTTGGGCGACGCTCTGGCGTCAATGCTAGATCTGCATCAACTACAGTAAGAATTAGTTTTTTATTTACACCTTTTTCGGCCAACAACTATAATAATTTTCTTCAAGACATCACATATATCAATTTCAATTTTAATTAATTCTTTCATTTAAAGGTGCTTAATCGATTAAATTTTTTTGCTAGTCTCATTTCAAATGAATTTTTTGCGGAAAAAAAACCTACCTTGTATACACTCTAACATGCTAGCTCATTTGTATGTAGTTTTGTATGTAGTTTTTGTGAAATAATCAGACAAACTATTAAATTAGTTAGTTATATTTTTTATTATGTATTAAAATTGTTGCATTGTGCACTTAATGTTTCACAATGATTGAGAGAAGTGACTTTGTCAAAGGATATAGTATATTTTGCTGATGAAATGTAGGTGTATCATGATGATTAAACACGTGTGATTGTTGTTACAGGTTGGTGGACTCGGATCTCTCCCCCCAGTCGCTGACTGCTATCTTGACCAGACTCGTTCATGGGGGGCAATCACTAGAGGGTATCAAGTAAGAACAACTTTGTATGTGAAATAGTTACCATGATTGTTACTGTGTAAGTTTTCTCGATCTTAATTACCCTGTCAGTAAATGCTTATTTCCTGTATTTCTACAAAACTCATAATTTATGTAGAATAGCCTAAATTATGTTTATTTATGTAACATTGTCAAAGCTGATGACCAAACGGGGTTGCTTTATTTGTTGATATTTTTGGCGTAAATTTGTTATTGAGTTAGAATACTTCTGACAATCAACACATAAAGTCTGTCAATTACATTTGATGTGATTTAATTAGTGGACAGTGAGTGACACCATCGTCTATTTGTGTTGTTTTAATCCAGGAATATAATCTACTTTGTAGTCTGAGCGGCAACAAAGGATTACTAAAGACGGTTGAGGCAGCTGAAGTGTTGGGCAGTGCTCTAGCAGCGATGACATGTTCTGTCTGTAAACTAGAGTAAGAATTAGTCAAGTAGAACTTTATTTACACCTGTTTCAGCCGACAACCATAATAATTGTTGTAAAGACATATATAAATTTATATTTGTAATTCATTCTTGTGTTTAACTGTTGCATTCAATTTATTTGAATATTGCACTGTTGAATATTGTATATAAAACAAAAATTTATATTTTAACTATATATTTTTTATTACATATTAAAATTGTTGTATTGTGCACTTAATGTTTCACAATGATTGAGAAATTATATTTTGTTGATGAAATGTAAACACGTGTGATTGCTGTTACAGGTTGGACAAGTGTGATCTCTCTCCACGGTCACTAACCACCATCTTTGACAGACTCACTCGCTGCGGGGGCCATCAGTTGGAGGTCCTCAAGTAAGAACACATTTGTATATTCACCCTACAAATGTCAAATAGTTACCAAGACTGTCACTGAACCTGAAAGTTTGTGGTACATTGTTAGTGTTGTAGTTGTGGGTTAAACGCTTCCAGGGAAGTGCCTTTTCTGATACAGGGTCAGGGTTATCAAAATTGCAGGAGGATGGCAATTGACACGTTAGTTCAGCAGCTATGTCGGGAGGAGGAAGTTGGATTTGTTGATTTGTGGGGTTTCTTTGTTGGGAGGGCTGACATGTTCATGAGGGATGGGCTCTATCTAAGTGGAAAGGGTGCAGCAGTGTTTGCGTATGAACTCTTAAGAACTGTCAACTGTGGCATGGGTAGCATCAAAATTATATTTGTGGCAACAAACGTTGTTTAAACTAGAAGCACAATACATACTAGGTGCCTGAAACAGGACAAGAGGGCACTAGTACACACTAACCAGTTATTTTATATATTAAAGAATCTACTCAGGCTTACAAAATAAAACAGTTGAGGCTCCCCCTGCTGTGTTTTGTGAGAGATATCAAGACGGTTTCGTTTACCAGAAGCAGATCCATATTTTATTATACTTTTAACCAGCCAATCACAGCGATTGGCAATAGGCACTGCCTCTGCCTTTTCTGATCAAGAATCCAGAGCGACCAGACGTATTCAGAATAGTTCGGGAAGATATCAATTGTTACTTGTTGTTTTTTTATACTTATTATTATTCATTGCCTGACTATTGTTCAGCGCGTCTACGACACTGTAAAGGTATGGATACTTCCCGTACTATCGGCATTCTTTTAGGATATTCCTTTGTGTCAGGTCTGAGTGACCATTTTTCACAATGTGGCCGCCATGTTGTTACTGCGGCCTACATAGCTCATCAGCTGTCGATCAGCGACAGAGTGGACGAGTTCCACTTGGTAGGCACCCGCGGTGCACGAATACTTCAGGGACTACAAGCACACGCACATGACGCACTAACCACAATTCGCCCCACGTTCGCCATTGTCGACATCGGTACGAACGACATATCTAACGGCGCGCCCACTGTGACGGTGGCCGATGCAGTGGTGCAACTGGCACACGAAATCATCGACGTTTTCGGGGCACGACACGTGACTGTCTGTTCGGCGCTGCATCGTTCATCGCCGCTCGATACAAACAATCGCCATATCAACAACCTCATCGACAACTACAACAACATCTTACGGAACTTTTGTGATGTAGAACCGCTCATCGATTACCACACACATCGAGGATTCTGGAACACGGACACATACACGTGGTCACGTGACGGTCTCCACCCGAACACCAACGTCGGCTGCGCTAAATATAAGCGTTCCCTCAGAAAAGCTGTCAACCACGCCCTGAGTGTTGTGCACAAACCTAAATGGTACAGCATTTTATCATTGCTTACTGAATGCACAGCCCTTCGTCGTATTTTATTTCCAGCTGGTGTTCGACCACTACTTCATGTATATACAATAACGTCCAATTTACATAACTCGGCTAACATTAAAAAAAAAAATTTTCCCCGACATATTTCATTGAGTTTACACATTGAACTATGTACACTTCCTGCAGTGGACAATCCATATAAGCACTTAATACATACTTATATCAGCCTCACACAAATAATCCATGCAGACCATATGATAGGTCATGTTTTTATATGAGAAACATGTTCATGTCGCGCTACCAGCCTAGTGCAATATTGGCTCATGCCTCCATTAGCTGCTGATGCAGCATTCACTCTACACCCATGTCGCGCTACCAGCCTAGTGCAATCTTGCTTTACATTTTGTTATCTTTGAACTGTGTTCATACCAAGTTCATGTCGCACTACCAGCCTAGTGCAAAATCTTGCTTTACATTTTTGTTATCTTAGAACTGTGTTCATACCAAGTTCATGTCGCACTACCAGCCTAGTGCAATCTTGCTTTACATTCTTGTTATCTTCGAACTGTGTTCATACCAAGTTCATGTCGCACTACCAGCCTAGTGCAATCTTGCTTTACATTCTTGTTATCTTCGAACTGTGTTCATACCAAGTTCATGTCGCACTACCAGCCTAGTGCAATCTTGCTTTACATTCTTGTTATCTTCGAACTGTGTTCATACCAAGTTCATGTCACACTACCAGCCTAGTGCAATCTTGCTTTACATTCTTGTTATCTTCGAACTGTGTTCATGTCACACTACCAGCCTAGTGCAATCTTGTTTTACATTTTTGTTATCTTTGAACTATGTTCATATCAAGTTCATGTCGCGCTACCAGTCTAGTGCAATCCTGCTTTACATTTTTGTTATCTTCGAACTGTGTTCATACCATGTTCATGTCGCGCTACCAGCCTAGTGCAATTCTGGCATCGTGCCTTCATTACCCACTTATGCAGCGTCACACTATATAAACTACTGCCATGCAACATCCATCTTCTTCAGCCGCCATGCCGAAACCACCGCCAGCCAAACGAGGACGTCCGACGACCCGTGCAAGAACGGCCGTCTCCAGCTCTGTTCAACAAACCACCACATCACAAGAGACGTCCACCAGGCCACGAAGCCCTCGCGCTACTCCTGCTCGAGAGCTGTCCACCAGGGCGCGTCGCCGCCCCCGTCGTCTCGAACCAACGACGGACACACCTGTGGCTTCTACTGCAGCTGCCAGCAGTGTTTCATCCGACAACATTCTGAGAGAACAAGTGCTCAGTTTACAGCAGACAGTCGAAGGACTTGCTGGCATTATGCAGCAGCTAGCAGCACAGGCGAACAATCGGGAAACTGCCTCCAATAACACAACTTTGCCTGAATCAGAGGTCACCAACAGCCAAAGCTTCTTCCCGTCCAGGAGTGGGCCCGCATCCGAAGCGGGAGGTGAGTTCACCACAATACCAGCAGTAGTGACCCACCAGGCACCACGACCTATCCTCTTTGCTGCTGGCTTGCCAGCTGGCTACCATCTCAGTGACCACACCAAAACAAAAATTTGGCTGCACAAATATGTCGACTTTCACGACATCTTTAACCACACTCCACATGATTCCGCCTACACCATGTCACTTAACAGTTCAAACAACACCCCCACGCTAAATTTTGTTCCACAAAAGAAAAGACCGATAACAGAAACCGAATGGTGCACCGCATGGGATGATTTCCTTGCGGTGTACACACAAAAACACCCTAACGACCTGAGTGACCTGATCACATACAGCAGACACATCAAAGAACTGATGCGGTCCGGCGCCAACTGGCGCTATTACGACCACCAGTTCAGGGTTGACAGGGAATACAGCCTGTGTTCCTGGGCAGCAGTCCGAGTCGATCTCCAGTTGACAGCAACCCTCAACAAACCCACATTCACACCTCACAACACTCAGCCCTTTCTGCCAGCTCGGTCCTTCCGGGCCAACACACCGCGACAACAACAAAACCGCCCACCGCCAGGCTACTGCTACAACTATCACTCCCAATATGTCCGGTGCACTACAGACAACTGCCAATACAAACATGCATGCCCCAAGTGCAACCGCAGCCACCCAATGTACCGTTCATGCTTTACACAGGTCACAACCTCAACCAATCGAGGAAAACTCCCATACAACAAACCTTCCAACACCAATCAAAACACCCGCCTTACATAAATGGCTCTCGGGTTACCCACACAAACAGAAGATAGTGGAAATGTTTACGTCGGGAGTATACCTAGACTTTGAAGGGAATAATGCCCCACTGACATCAAACAACTCACAGTCTGCTCTCCTACAACCAGATGTAGTACAGACCAAATTGCTGCATGAACTTTCAAATGACAGAATAGCGGGACCATTTCATACACCTCCTTTCATAGCCTTACGAGAAAAACAACAACGCGGTACATACAGACTCCTACACAACTTGTCATATCCATATGACCTCAACTCCGTTAACTACAACATCCCTAAATCGGCCTCAACAGTCACGTATGAGAACTTGTCCCATGCTGTTACCGCCATACAAGACTCATCGCCTAATGCTCATATGGCAAAGAGTGACATAGCAGATGCATTCCGTCTGATTCCTCTACACCCATCTCAATACCGTTTAACTGGGTTTAACTGGGGGAACGAATATTATTATGATAAGTGCTTGCCACAAGGAAGTGCATCATCTTGTAGAAAGTTCGAAGCTTTCTCCACAGCCCTTAAATGGATTTTGCAGAATAAACTTGGGGTGTACAGAGTGGTCAAGGTACTAGATGATTTTTTGTTTGTAGCCAATACAAAACAGCAATGCCAATCTGCATTAAATAGCTTTCTAAGTCTTTGCATGGAGTTGGGCATCCCCATCGCTCATCACAAGACAGTAGGACCATCACAGGTTATCACATTTTTAGGGATCGAGCTAGATACACGACAGATGATGGCTCGCCTTCCACTTGACAAACTGGACAAATATAAAAATGACTTATTGGCGACCATAACATGTGACAAAATCACTCTGCGTGAACTAAAGTCCATAATTGGCAAGCTACAGTTTGCTACCACCATTGTTAAATCAGGACGACCCTTCTTGCGGCGATTATATGACTTGACATTACAAGCGACTAAGCCACATCACTACATATGCCTGACTAAATCTGTCAAACATGACCTTGACATTTGGTTCCATTTCCTTGAACATTACAACGGCAAAACTATGATCAGGAAGCTCTTAGGGACAGACTCGCATTCAATACACCTGTACACTGATGCCTCAAAGTTTGCATTTGGAGGAACCTATGGTACATATTGGATACAGGGTACATGGCCAACTAATTGGCAAACACAAGATATTACCGTTCTAGAACTGTACCCAATTTTCCTCCTGGTCAAAATGTTCGAACACAAACTGGTGAATTCTAGCATAACATTTCATTGTGACAACTCGGCCATAGTAGACATCATAAACAAGCAAACAAGCAAACACAGTACAATCATGAATATACTAAGACCACTAGTACTGACCCTTCTGCTCCACAACATTACCTTCAAAGCTGAACACATTCCTGGAGTACAAAATACCTTATGCGATGCTATCTCTCGTCCGCAGGTCACCACAACGATCCTACAACACTATGGCATGCGAACACAACCACATCCTATACCGGACGATCTAAAACCAGACAACTTCAATCTGCTGTAAATAAGTTAGTGGAAAATGCAGCCAGCCCAACAACGAACCGACAGTATCAACAACAATGGACATCTTTTGTCGAATTTCATCAAATAATACAAATACCGTTTAACGGGAGACTCGGGTCGGATTTGACGGATTTTTGACAATAAAATGAATTTCGAGTTGTTGCTATTTCCATGTATAAATATTAGGATCAAGTCAGTTTGAAGGTGCAATCCTGGTATATACCAGAAATGCGCAATTCTCGTATACCAGAAATGCGCAATTCCCGTTGTACCAGAATTATCGAAATGCACAATTCTGGTATACCAGCAATGTGCAATTCTTGCATAGCAGGACTGACAATTGGTGCAATTCTCATTATACCATAATTATCGGATGTACATGTGTCCGGCTGTGTCCGGCACAATTCTGGTACATAACAGAGCAAAAGTAAAAAATACTGCCATCTTCATGCGCCGGCTACCGTAAAATCGAATTTTATGTCGAGGCTTCGCAGGAGTGTCACAAAAAGCCTCTGTTACGGCACCAGTGTAGCCTGTAGGCCAGTCATGATATAAAAAAAATAGATAAGTTTGCTCAATGCTAATAAAGTTCCATTAAATAAATAAACTAAATGATATCATGTCTTGCAGAAATGACAGGCGCTGCAGATGTAGAAATCATGTTTGTTTTTGCACATTTCCAGTTGTTGATCGTGTAAGTGTAAGAATAGTAAAAAACATGAGGACAAATTTTGAAGAAGATATTAATATTTTATTAAATAGTATTTGTTTTATTCCTGATCTCATCCATCCCTCTCAGGTGTTGTCTTTCATCTATCGCTTGCATGCCTCCTTCTTTTCCAACCTGTCGTTATTATCATACTGAAGGGACGATGCACAAAATACATAGCTATGATAGTAAAATGCATCCCAAATAAGCTTTAATGACTTTGATATAGGAATGTTACTCTTTACTTGGATACTATATGAGTCAGAGTATAGACTACTGCTAAATTAACAAAATTACGTATTTGTGTATAATATATATAAAACCAACATCTCAATTCAATGATAGCAAACTCTTCCACAAATATGTGGGTAGCCCTGAAAAGAACTGTTTGGTTTGTGTGTGGCTCTGAAAAGAGCCTTTATTGTTGTTGTCTTCGGGTGGTTTAGAACCGATATATCAGTGATATATGGGCACAAATGTTGTGGAAGGCTGTTGTGGTGTCGGCACCAAACCTGTCTCGCCACATCCTTTCGTCGAGGTAGCTTGGCAGTTGTTCCGAAGAAACATCTTTCATCGCCTTGAACTTCAGTTTGGCTTTCGCCCAGTGGCTTTCGATGGCTTGCGTGTGTACATCTTCCAGTGTGGGTCTCGATCATACCACTTTCGCCCAGTGGCTTTCGATGGCTTGAGTATGTACACCTGTGGCTGGATCGACGAAGTTCTCGCTGTGGTTCACAGTAGCGTAGGTGTAGTTATTGTTTCGGCTCAGTTGACGGTACGCAGCCCACTGATCGCTGTGGATGATCGATCCGGGCAGCACGACACGCTCGATGATGGGGAGCAGCGTCACCACTCGATGGTCTTATACGAGCTCCATGTAGCCGACTCCAGGTGTTTTTGAAGTGTCGCAAAGGCCGAACACCCACTGGTCCGATGCAGGGACTCGACCACGATGGTACTTGGGCTTGTGCCGGAACAATGACTCGTCGATCTGCACGATGACATTAGCCCCACCGAGAGCTAATGGATCGTTGATGAGATGTGCGGAGCAGACCTCTCGCAGAAAGAGGAAATGTTGCTGCACGCACTGACGAGACACACCAAGTGTTTCTGCAGCCGTCTTCACTGGCGAATTCTGGGCCCACAGATAGACCATGTAGATGTACTTCTGAAGGGGTACGCGGCTTCTGGCGAAGAAACTGTCCGCCCTCACCGTAACATAATAAAAGTAAGTTTTCATTAAAATTTACTAGTAGTTGTGGATACAAGGTAGGCTTGGTTCAAATTAATTGAAGTGAAACAGAGAGACCATGTGCATGTGTTATACTACTAATAACATAATAAAAGTAAGTTTTCATTAAAATTTACTAGTAGTTGTGGATACAAGGTAGGCTTGGTTCAAATTAATTGAAGTGAAACAGAGAGACCATGTGCATGTGTTATGTAATTATGTTCAAACTTAACAACGTCAAAACGTAGATGGGAAACACTCACCTTTCTGTTAGTTTTGATCGCATTCCGTGACTGTTGTAAAAAAAATATCTTGGTATGGAAATTATGACGAATTACAACAAATGAAATACAGCTGCTCCGAGTTGTCTTCAAGAGTTGTGGCACATCCCGCTAATTGCTGTCACGCTTACGTTTTGTGCTTTGTAGTGTAATCACACATCTCTTTGTGTTGGATACATAAGTTGCTCATGTGTGTTCATACATGTAGGTGTGATACTCACTACAAGAATTGTAGGCTGTGATGCTGATCTAGAAGTGAATGTGATGCAATGTCTGTTATTCACACCTGCTCATTGGCTTGCATTGCTATCAATTAGAGGTGTTATTTTTAATGACAGTGGGTCAAATAAATATAAGGTTCATGACATTGACAATTTATTATAGCTCCTTAACATCAACTGCCAACCATGTGCAATACTATATTCAAACCTTTTGCGAAGACATTACGTTTAGAGGAAAAGATCGAGTGCGTCGTCCGTCGTCACCGGAATAACTACTTCGTTGGGTGGACCGAGGAACAACTACAAGCCGTCGAGGAAACTGTGCGACCAGTGAGATGTATCGCATCAGACGAGGCGGCATCAGTTATTTCCAATAACGAAAGGTTACTGAACAAGAAGCTTGCGTGGGTTTGGGTGTCAGAGGCAGATGCAGCAGTAGATCTACGGGACAGAATTCGAGGCGGAAGGATAAGGTCGTTGACTGCAGCGAAAACGGAAGCGGCCAAGGTCTGGAAGAGCGACTCACCCCTGTACGATGGAAGCAGAGCCACCCACATGCCTGGTACGTTAAATTGTAATTGTATTGTTTTATTATATTTAATTTGGGAGGTTACAGCTGTATGTGATTATTTATTTGTTGGCAGATTTACATTGTTGTGTGTACTAGGCCCAATTTTACTTAATTTTACACACACTTCTCAAGTTAATTGCCCCATGCCTGCTGTGAAGATGTTACAATGCAGAATACAGATACAATTACAACTATGCAATCAGGACCGTTTTCTGACCGCTAAGGTTTGCCTAAAATGCAGTATTATATAAGAACATAATAATGAATGACCGTTTCTTGTATACCAGAAATGTACAATTCTGGTACCTCCAAGAAATGGACAGCGCTTACAGTGCATTTCTGGTATACGAGAATTGCGCATTTCTGGTATATACCAGCATTGCGCCTTCAAGCTGACTTGATCCAAATATTATTCAACTTGCCATTCATGTAAGTTGCACTGTCGAAATAAACACTTTTCTGTCATAAAACGTGTCTTTTGTATGATGCCTATCATTGCTAAGTCTTTGTTTATGTCAAATGAACCGAGACTAATGGGACATTAGGTGATTTTCCGCGAGCCATTGCATGCCGGAAAACGCTGCCATTCCAACATGGCGCATATCACGGGAAAGCCCCATTTTCGCTCTGTATGATGGTACAAACAGTTTTAAAATGTGCCCGGAGGTATCCGAGTAATTCCGACTATAAATGACCGCCTCTGAACCATCTCGGTGACAAAGGAATGGGGAATGCCACGACGATTCGCCGGACATCACCACGTGATGTCGGATTCCCTCAAATCAAGCGCTCTAATTGGTTGTAATACTAATTTCCATCCTCTGACGTCAGCTTGAAATACCAGCTACGTTCGATTCGATCGACTTTTTTATCCCATGAGTTTCGTTCATTTATATCGCTTTGTAAAACGACATTATGCCGTTTGGTCGAAAGCGAGTGGGCGGTTACGGTACTGGGAGGCAGCGAAAGTTTGCATCGTTGCAGTTAGCGCGTGATGCGAAGGCATCGAGGGTTGAATTCGCCAATGAACCTGCGGCGACAACTTCGTCTTCTTCGACCATCACCGTCCGTGGTGCCAGCGAGAATGGCACGCAGTGTAAGTTTAATTCTGATATTTCATATGTTCACTTGCGTTTTATCCAAACACCGCCTTTGTGGCATAACTATTACTGTATAAACGATTTGACGCTGATCTAGTTCATGCTGTTGATGTTCGTGGTTGTGTTGATATTCAGGCCCAGGGGCCATCCAGGCACATCAGAAGCAGAGTTGTAACTATGGTTTATTATATTACTACAATTTGCCCTGGTAATTATTGTATACATAGCCTATATACACACACGCGCGCGGGTGTGTGTGTATAATATGGCAATGCCAATAAAATAAATTGCATTCAATGCCATACCCCTGCATACGTAGTAAGGGGGGGGGCTTTTGTTGTTGAACATGTCTTGGATACTTTTTGTTCATGAAATACATTTATATTGTGTATTTTTTCCAGGCATCAAGGCGGTCATCAACAGTACCAGCTGATCCGTCTCGGAGACTGTCACTGAACGGAAGTTTGGTTATGCAGATCTTCTGGAGGAGATAGGTGTCCCGCGATTCCTGGTTGAGGATGAGACAGATGCTGATGGAGATCTTTCAACAGTACTTGTACGCTGTGCCGTGTTGCCATCACTTGTTGCGAACCTGCTATGCACGTTGTGTAGGAAGCATACACTCTCCACCCCAGCTGTCGACCGCACCGCACCCTTGGCATGGTGTGTGGCCTCGAGACTTTCTGCACCAGTTGCGACAAGGTCATCAATGCAACTCTGTCATCAGACTGTATCGATGGGACTCAGGCGACGAATGTCCCATTTGTCGTGGTGAGATCAGCTGTGTCGGCAACGATGGACATGGGTGTCGGGTACTCGGGACTTGTGTGAAATTTATTTTACAATGCCAATGACTCTTAACTTTGCCTTTTGATAGATTATACATTCAGTAATATGTATGCAAAGTTTCAATCATCTAGGTTGCTTTTCAGATGTTGAAATGTATGTGCCAATGTACATAAACTTTGAACACGATTTTCTCAAAAACATGTTTTCCCTCACACCTACTGCCTCCCGTGTCACTTATCTCTGCTATTGTTTGACAGAATTACTTGAAACTTTCTACAGTGTTTCTTGATAGTATGCTCTTGAAAACTATGTAGTAACTTTTTAGAAAACATTATTTATATTTTATATAATGAACCATCAATGTAAAATTTCATGATGAAAAAATACATTCAGATGTAAAAAAATCATGAAAACAAAAGTTTTTTGAAAACTTGGAAAGTCAACTGACTGTTTTCATTGGGATTATGTGGAGTAACTACACACCAAATTTGAGTCCTCTAAATCCAATGGTTACTGATATAAGTCACACGCAACATTCAATCCAAGATGGCTGCATACCGTGGGAAAATATGTATGAAACTTTCTGAAAAAATTTCACAGCATTACTCTTACCTGGACTTGCAATCTATGAAAGTTTCAGCTCTGTAGGTTCAGTGATAATGAAATAAGAAAATAAAACGCGTTTAGACCCAAGCGACGCCTTAAGCTTCCATCCACCTCTGATACCGTTTCCATGTTTACAGCACATCTACAGCAACAAGGCCTCAAAAGCTCTACCATACAAACCTACCTATCTGCCATCTCAAACAGACACAAACTAGAAAATCTCTCGGGCCCGACAGCAACATATCTCGTTACAAAGACGCTACAAGGCATCAAAAACAGTGAACCACATGATACACAACGACGCCTACCCATCACCAAGAAAATTCTACAGCGTATTATATTGTCAATACCATTCTGCACGTCTAACATCTACACACAAACTATGTTGCGGGCACTGTTTCTCTTAACATACCATGCATATCTACGTGTAGGAGAAGCAGTACACTCAAACCAACAAGCACACACACTCACTATTGACCACCTCACAGAAACACACAACAGCTATCAGATAACATTCACATCATACAAGCACAGCGGTACTGAAACTCCAATTTTTCTACTACAACAACAAGCTGACACAATGTACTGTCCTGTACTTGCACTTCGACAATATCTCCTTGCAAGAGGACAGCAGCCAGGACCAATCTTTGTTGACGCCGCAAAAACCCCAATCACCAGGGACAAGTTTGCTCACTACCTAAAACTTTGCTTACAACTGGCTGGGCTATCACCAAACAACTACACCACACACTCCCTTCGCATTGGTCGTGCCACCCAATTAGCTATAGAAGGCGTTTCAGAGACCATCATAAAAACAACAGGCCGCTGGAAAAGTAATGCTTATACAAAATACATTAGGCCGTCATGCTTCACACTACCAGAATAAGCACAAGCCACTTGCATACATACCATGCCACAATAACCATTTATTCAAGGTCTTGGTCTGGATGATGTCAGTGCCCGCTGGTCTTTCAGACTTTTGATTGTCCAAACACAACCAATACACATACAACAGTCAAGTCAACGACTCACATTTCCCTAGGTTAATGTTCATCAGATGTCAGTGCACGCTGGTCTTTGGATGTTCACCTGTTCATACACTTTATAGCCACGACTAAGCTATACACATTACATAATTTCTTACAGTACCTGCACACCTAACACTAATAATTAGTCAAGTCTAGAAGATGTCAGTGCCTGCTGGTCTTTTACACTCATGACTGCGACAATCCATGCACACCAGTCAAATCACTGACTGCCACATTGTTTTGTTTCTTCCCACTTAATACAACTTCATGAAGTCCCCAAGATGTCAGTGCCTGCTGGTCTTCCAGACTTCATTTTCATCCTCACCCCATTACATGACTATACACTTCTTTTACTAGTACTGCACATGGTGACATTGCCTACTGCACATATGGAATATCGTGGGGGGGGTGATTTTTTTGTGGGATGACAGCCTTGACTTCCTGTGCACATCAAGGCTTTGGCGTTTTCAATGACATCCCACCTATTGTTCTAGGACATATTAGTAAATTTAGGTATCTCCAATGTCACCTTATATGTTTACTATGTTGATACATAATAATGTATAAACAACTAGAATTGTGTCGCCATCTATACATGTTTTATTTTATAGAACACATGCTGGGACAATTAGCAAACAGCATGCTGGGACAATCAGCAAACATTCTAGTGTTGCTAACTTTATGGACAGTTTATGTTTCACTGTGTATATATGCATTATTATTATATTGTACCACAACTGTTGCCAATTGACTTGTCGTGAAAACTACTGTCATTAAATACTTTTTATCCCAGTTCTGCCGTCTTGTGTTTCACACAAAATAAAATTAGAAAGGAAAGCAGGTTGCGATAAAGCTGTTTGGTGCAATATAGTTACAGAAAATTCAACATTACTTAATAGATTATATACACCTAGTCTGCATGGAACGACTTTTTATTACTTACTGTTACTCATTGTTAGATGCCTCAACTAAATTTAGCAGTGTTACGTTTTAAATGATTTTTATGTGACTGAAAAAGAAACTGGGTCGTTTGTTTTAACTACACAGTGCATATTGGAAAGCTACATTGTGTCAAACGTCTGATATTTTTTTATTATGTATTACCTTTTCAAAAGTACTGAGCTGTTGATATGACAATCAACACAGAAAGTCTGTCAATAACATTTGATATGGTTTAATCAGTGAACAGTGAGTAACACCGTGGTCTGTTTGTGTTGTTTTAATCCAGGAATATAATGTACTTTGTAGTCTGAGCGGCAACGAAGGATTACTAAAGACGGTCGAAGCAGCTGAAGCGTTGGGTCATGCTCTAACAGTAATGACACATCTCCATGAACTAGAGTAAGAATTAGTTAGTCAAGTAGAACTTTATTTAAACCTGTTTCAACCGACAACTATAATAATTGTTGTCAACACAAGTATATTAATTTATATTTTTAAGTCATTCTTATGTTTAACTATTGCATTCAGTTGATTTGAATATTGCACTGTCCAGTAATGTATATAAAACAAAAGTTTACATTTGACCTGTATAACATTATATATTTTTTATTACGTATTAAAATTGTTGAATTGTACACTTTGTGTTTCACAATGATTGAGAAATTATATTTTGTTGATGAAATGTAAACACATGTGATTGTTGTTACAGGTTGGCGGGCTGTGATCTCTCCCCCGGGTCATTGACTGCCATCTTGGCTGGACTAACATGCGGGCCGGGGGGCCATCAACTAGAGGAGCTCAAGTAAGAACACATTTGTATATTCACCCTGTAAATACCAAGACAGTCACTGAAAGTCACAAGAAATTTAGGTCTGTAATGATGATTAATCAAATGTCATTGTTACAGGTTGATGGACTGTGGTCTCACCTCCCAGGCATTGACCTACATATCGGCTGGACTCACTCACCAAGGGGGTCAACAACTAGTGGTGCTCAAGTAAGAATACATAACATTTTGTATATTCACCCCACAAATAGTTTCCATGTTTTTCACATGTCTGGAGTTAATTACCCTTTCAATAATTGTTGATGTTTATTATCTGCATTTGTACCAATTTTATTAATCAAAATAAACACTACTTTTTACAACACCCTAACACGTGATCCCTGAGGGTGAGAGTTTATCACCCAACGTTTGTTTACGTTCTGTCTGTTGTTTACACAGTTGCCGTGACAACCCTTTGACAGATGCCAGTCGTGACAAGTTCAGAGACCTCTTGACACGGTGCCCAAAGTTAGAGATATGGTAAGTTGACATTGGTTCTTACAGATATTTTAGTTTTGTGTCACGCAGACCCAAATAGAAGGATGAGTGACGACAGTGGTATGTGTTCTGTATATGGGATCATGCCTCAATTAGACTTCCTGGTGTGTTACACACGAATGTTGGGCACAGTAATTTTAGATGTGTAATTTTCAAAAAATCAGCACAAAAAAGCAGGCACGTTGGCCAGTTTGCTGGTAGAACATGTTAACAGTGTAACTGGATTTTTAGATGATTTCAATAGGTGTTTCCGCCACAAGGCATGTGTACATAGTAATTCATGCAGAAATTGGTAAAAATTAACTGGTGTGGCATGTTCAGACATTTAAAATGAGTTAGAAGTATGAGACTTTGACGAAACTCGACCAGCATGTCAATGAGATGATGACAACGGCAGGTAAAAAGTTTCAGAATTTTTGATGGTCCCGTTTTCTTATAATCAAGCAAGACGTTAACATGGTCGCCAATGGGAAACGTAACAGTAGGCTGAACCCATATCTGTTCTGTGTCTTCCAGGGTGCGGAACTGTCCCCTGTCAGATATGTGTCGCCGTCAACTAAGGGAAGAGTTCGGTGAAGAGAGGTTTTACTGGGTAAGTCAGTTGATTGTCAACGTCACTGATGTTGACACTGTCTCACCATCTACCATCTGTCACCAATGTCCAACTTGTCCACTACTACTGACCTGTCTCTAAATGACCACTTTATTAGCCGGGGTTGTAAACACAACAGGGTAACAGTGTCTGCCCCAACAACGTAACACGTTCATTGATGTGTTACATTGTAGCAATGACGTCAGACGTGTCTGTTTACTTCAGTTCCTCGCTGGAAATACACAGTAAATATACATTATAATGACTGATGACCAGGGCAACTCTCAAAACAAAGGAGACCTTTAAATGGGGACTATCTCAAAATTAACAATTATTTATTTTTGTTTAATAAATGCATCTTTTTTACTCTCTCCCTGTGCCATGAGGCACACAAGACAGAGACGCCACCCATCTCTATCTTCAGCCATTCATTTCCTCTTTCCAGATGGTCTCTAGTACCATGCCTGTTTTGGTGTTCTTGTTGGCGGCATTCAAAGGATATGACCCAAATATCTCCATCTTCTCTTCAATAATGTTGACTTGATTGGCTCAGCATTTGCTCTTTAAATACTTCCTCGATAGTGATCAATTCATTCCATCTGATGTTTAGAAGTCTGTGCAAGCATCTCGTCTGGAAACTTGCTAGTTTCAGTTCTATTTGTTTGGTCGTTTTTCCATGTTTCTGAGCAATAGAGAAGCACATTTATAACATTCCTTTTGCTATTTCTTGTTGGTCTTTATATTTGTACACTTTGACCTCCAATTTTTTTTAATGCTCCCCATGCCTAAATACATCTATTAAAACATGCTGTGTTAATAACTTTTTTTATGAAATGAATTGAACTTCATAGAATAATTTTTATTACTCAAGATGTGTTGATATTTTGTTTGCAGTGATGGTGATTTCACTTTGGAGATGGCCGTGTCAACCCTGGGGGGATTCTGTGTCTCGCAGTGATGGAGAAAGAATAGGTTTAGTAATTTTCACAAAACACAGCTAGTCACTAAGTAGCCACACAAAACTTTGAGCATTTTGCTAGGGAGAAAAATAACTGAGTGAAACTAAGTATCTGCGTTACATTATGTAAATATGTGGTAACCTGTCTTTGTTCACTGTGATTTAGAAAACAACTACTCATTTAGTTCATCTATAGAAGTGTACCATGATTCTGGTTCACTTACAGGTAGATCATTATTTCGTGATGTGTAGAGTGACAGTGTACTGTAAGTAGATTATTGTATCCAGCATGATAGTTGTAAATATATTATTGCATTCATAGGATCATACCTTTTGATACATGGTTGTTTAAAATTATACTGGCAGGTAGATGATGATGTCCACAAGTGTACTGTAATAGTTGTAGGTATGTAGGTTGTTGTTTACACAGGTGTATTATGATACACCTGTAAATACTAGTCAGCAGTGTAACATGGGATGTAGCATTTTGTAAATATGTAAATTAATATGTAAATTATGTAAATATGTGTTAACAATGTGTAATAAAATGATGTATGTTTATATACAATGGTGTGTTTGTTTTAGATATTTACCCAGATATATGTTATGTATTCACCTCCTGTGTGACAGATATGCTATAATCAGTAAGGTGGAGCCCCTTTCCTCAAACTCTGTACACAAGAGCCAATGGCCTCGTGTGTATACCAGCAAGTCAGTAACTTGTACCCGTGAACATCATCACTAGGCGACCTTATCTCACAGCCTACCATATCCCTCGCTCCAGGTGAAATGACCAATTATATATTTTCCACAGTATTATTTGACTCGGGAACTCCCACCTCAACACGCTGTCAGCATGGAAAAAACCAGTGAAACTGCACCTGCCACTCCTCGAATACACCAGTGGCGCCCTCTACTGGAGCAAATGTCTACTAGCGTTGCCTTACAACATACTGAACTATCACCTTCCAGCACTCGGTAACAAAACAAAAATACTTCAACAAAATCAACACACAAATGACAAAGTAAACAAGTTCAGGCAAGAATGTCTGTATGAACACTGAACAACATTAGAAACAAATCCTGGTTTTATGTGCAGCATAAAACAAGTTTTCACAGACAGCAATAGTCATGTGGCGACCACCAACATGGTCACATGACACCAAAGAACAGATTAGTCTGATGCTGAAGAAGTGACTGAGATTACAAAAGCTCCATCGAGCAGAAAAATTGACATGGAAAGGTGTCTGAAGTTGATGACTGTTCACAATTGTTGACATTTATATCTGTATACAAAGTGTACTAATTATCAGACCCTCTCCTTCAATTAACACTTTAAAATGTTGATAATTTTCCAGACTGCAAAACATTTCGATATAACAATGTTCATAACAGTTAACACAGCGTATGAACAGAACGAACACTAATAAACCACCGGAATATGGTTAAAATCAGTATTACTGCACCATACAGTGAACGATTACATAAATTAAAACATTAGTAGTTCCTTAACGCCTCAGCGCATGGCGCTCCATGATGCATTGGTGATCATATTTCGCCTGCAAAACATTTAAAAAAATTTGTACGTAGCCCTTGACAACTATGATGTGACTTCTGTATTAGACCCACCTCTCTTTGACATGGTCCCCAAACATATCAAATGTTCATAGTGATGTCACATTGATGTCATCTTTTGGCATAGTAAACTTGTGACAGGCATACAACACATCAACAGTATGTACCATGTATCTCCAGTGGTAATACTTTCAGCCACACTTCAAAATTACTGGGGTACACATTTTTAATGTTGTTCATTACACACATAATTATGTTAATGTAGTAAACTACTTATGTATATACATAATGCCATTATCCTCTTTAACTATTGAACACATCAACAATCATGTTGCACTCAAGCAGACTACAAATAACTTCCGGTATTTCTCAACAAATTGTGTGTTTGCGTCAATTCGGAAAAATAAATTGGCATTCCTAACACTGTAGATGTATGTGGTCAACACTCTAGAAAATTTATATGGACTTCATCTAGGCTGCTAACATTATTGTGTTATGATGAACGATTAATAATATAAATTAATACTTACTAGCAATAATTTCTGGGACACAAATAACGCAACAATACCTCTAGTACAGCAAACAAGACAAATGTAGCTCCATCCCAGGGTTCAACAAAACTTGTCAGACACATGCCTTGTGCAGTGCTGCCACCTGGTGTCTGCTTTCCCTGCGCAGCCAAGGTTTATTTCACACGTAGCTATTTTAAGAAGCATTTTTAGATTAACACCCAATATAGCCAATTCAAGGTAAATAAAACTCTACTGTTCAGAGATCTACGTCCAAACACATCCACACTGACTTCAGCCTATTTCACGCACAGCAGCTTTAACAGACACCGAACAAGCATCAAGATGAGAGTTTGATGTTCCAACCACTATGTTCCTGCGCCCCACGGACTGGACAATGGTCGCCACGTCCTGGCAGAGAAGCAGCAGTCCGAACAAGATGGTGAGTTGCTCAATGCCCAGCAGACCCACCAGAACAACCGAAGTCAGCGACACACACACACGCCTGCAATATGTCAAAAGGGGCAGCACTTAGATACAGGTGTATTAGATTTGAGGTGAATTGTACTATTGGTGATGTTTAGCTGTAACACATTTCTTGGTGAATTGCTATGGTATGTGATATATGTGATACATGTTATGTATGCTATGTATGTGTGTACAAAGGTAAGTTCTTATCTAGCACAGTATCTAGTCTGTATGACCAATCAAAGGGCTTTATACTTCACCCCCTGATAGACCTGTTCATTCCAACACAAACTCAACTTCTCTGGGAAGCATTCAGCCTCGCTGTAATTACTGTGCAAAGACTATTCGTTCACATATCCACCACTGTCTGTAGCCAGGAAGTCATTTATATTTATACAGCTGAGTGAACTAAAGCAACGTGGAGTGAATGAAATTGTTTGACAGTCGAATGTTCTAACCACTGCACCCCATATATATGATAAGACAGTCATAAACAAATCAAATGTCTAGACTTCTAAACTTCTTTAAATCCTTTATGATTACAAGATTAAACGACGCAGACAGGATTTGATTAAACTTTCAACTTTAACTAACTCACCAATAAAGAGACCAAAGAGGGCTGCATAGACAACGAGCATCTCGTAGTTGAGACAGAAGATGCTGTGAGACGTCCCGATGCCGCAGAACATCAGCGCCGTGTTGTACAGAAACAGTCGGTTGACACACTCACGGTCCGAAAACCAGCTGAAGACGACATGACAGATCGTGTTTGAAATGTGATTCACCGAGATGAGAAAGGCGGCATTCGACTTGGAGGTACCCATCTGAGTAAAACGTTTGGGATGATTACAGTGAATGTAATTAAGCGTTAATCAACGTAAACTATCTTAATAATGTTTATGTAAATGTTACAATTATGAATAGGGGAAGGTATTGTTAGTTGAGCCACCCATGTTTCCCAGGAAACTTCAGCAGCAACAGTTACATGGTACCACCCAGTAATTGAACATGATATTAGACCACGATTGATGAACAATAAGTGCATTTGTCACAACGGTAAAAAAAATTAAATTTAAGTATATTTTTTTATATTCATTTGAAACTTTTGGTGATTGTGATTAATGTCTGCTTCTGTGTAAACTATCAATGCTTGTGACCAGACTTAATTTTTTGTGCACTTGCAAATAGTTTAACTATGCACAGGGAAGAAAAGTATTTATATTACTTTGCGCATTAAGGAGAAGTTAATTAAAAAAAGCTTAATTGTCGGAACGGGGTTAGTTGAGCCACACAAGGCCCAAGGTTAAAGAACGAAAACAAGTGTTCTTTACCCAAAAACACATCAAGGAATTCATTTTTTCTGAACAAATTGGATTGCTACCAAGCAACATATTAATGGTTATTTATACTGGTTGCGATTGGCCTATAAGTCTATATTAATTAAGTGTGCCAACTTATTAATTAAGCATGTAGACTTGTCAGACATGTTTTACTCATTGGGTAGATGTGTCAGCCGAGTTGTTATGAAATTTTAGTACACGGCCAACATAAATTATACAAATAAAGCATTTACCCAACTTGCGCTACACTGTGGAATAAGAAACACTTGTCCTGTGGTGCCACCTGGAGGGGCAGATGATGTATGTGTTACAACAGTGTATCAGTCACAACAGTGCATTAGTTACAAGTGTATCAGCTGGTGTACTGTGGATGATACTAAGTTGACCTCCAGAATGTACTTACCATCGCCATATGAGAAGTTGTGAGAAGCTGCCAGCTTCTTGCTCATTGGCAGTAACATCTCGCTGGCGTGACGTTGCACGGTGGCGCCCTCGTGCTTCAGCACCTCAGCAGGCATGTGCGGCAGCAAAAGAACTAGAATTCCGGACAAGGGTGAGCGCGCCAGACAGCGGTGCATGGTGATTACATCCCGTCTAAGAAGACATGCTGCGTCGCTAGCACCGCTGCACCATCCTTCGTGGCGGCACTGTCAAGTAGTTATTAAAAAAAAATACAGTTACCAGTGATAACATTTTACAAAATACTTTCTATAATTGTACTTACCTGACTCATAATCTAAACTTAATTTAATTAGTTATACAATAAAATTGGTATTTATCTGTGGCACAACTTCTGCAAGATTTTGAATACAAAACAGTACAAGATTTAAAACACTGGCATATTCTAACTACTGACAAATGCTCTATTGACTATAAATTAATCTAAAAAAGGAAGACAGTGCAGCTTAGTCTGAGATGCGTCAGTTGCGGGCACAAAAACTAAACATTATTTTAATTAATGAATTTTATTTTACATTGTTTATGTTACATTTATGATAACAATTCAACATAGAATATCACACGAGATGAAATCCTCTCAGGAACTCTGAAGTTTGACATGTGTTACTCCGACACTAGTTGTTGACACAATTACTCAATGACTCTCTCGCCAAGTCTTCTGTCCTTGACCAAAATTAATTGTCAGGGTGTGATCAAGTATTCACCCCAATGAAATATTCACTCCAGGGTGAGGATTTTGCTATGAAATGTTCACTCCCTCCATGAAATATTCCAATTAATGATGTGATCTTAGAAGACGTAGTTCTGATTTGTACATACCTTGTTATACCAAATAAAATCACGTTGGAAAATATATTGTAAATTTTACAATTTTTTTACGTTTTAATTATATTTGCAAAGTCACTTGTGCTCATTCATGGGTCTTAAGATATATGTAATTATGATGTTTATTTCACTGAGAACAACACGTTTTTGCACCTTTCTGTTTTTTAAAACTGTTAGTCCAACTATATGCATAAATTAAACAAAAACACAAACTGGTATTTCCAAGTATACTAGAACTGTCTTAGGGGTCAACATTAACTTTTGATAGATGACAGTAAATTGTCGATACCTAATTTGAAACCAGGTTGCAAACGTCACAGCTTACTATAAAATAGTAAGTGTCGTAATTTTGTAATACAACTAGAGGTATCGAGCTATATCAATATAACATTCCAGTCATATTTCAAACATTACCTTCTCTTTCTCGGAAGCTAAACAGCTCTTGCATCTGACCTCGGACCCCCAGAATTAGCCCCATGTGGACACAAAGGTTCGTATGTATGTGCGTGCATCACACCTCACTGAGACGATCCCTGGGGAGATGAGAGATGCACACAATATCAGTGCCAACTCTCAGTAAAATGTGTCTTACAAATGACTGAGTAATAATCCAGTCACTGCAACATGTTGAAAACAAGAGGAACTGTAGTTTCTCAGTAAAATCACACCAGAGTCATCATATTATGTTCATTTCAGTGGAATTAGAGATCACAGTTAATAATTTGTGGGTATATTTCTAGAATATTAATCACATTTAAATCATGAAAATGGGACTTCTGAATTTTCTGAAAGTTTTCAAGACTGCATATATGCAAAGGACTCAATTCACTTGTTTATCATTCCATTAAAAATATATATAAACTACCCAAGTCTGCCAATTGTACTCGAGGAGTTTACTCTCACAAATTGTTCTCACTCGTAACTGTCGCTTCACGGCCGAGATAAGCGGAGGTCCCTGGAACAGCGCTCCAGTCAATTTCTCTACTGCCTACAACAATCACATTCCAATAATAAACGAAACAAAATGTGTAATTTGCCAAGTACAGAATCCGCACCCTTTTTGATTTCCATGTTACTCCAGTGCTCTTTACTTAAGCCTTTTCATTCCCTGACGGACACTGACTCCTGGGTTTGGATCTTCCAGTTTTTCCATTTACATCCTGGTTTTGCTACCTCAGCAGCAAGTGGTTTTTGAACATAAAGAAATGCAACATTAGTCATTCTTATGCTAATAAATGTAACGTTGTTGGTTTCCACCAAGAGATAATAAACTGATTTTTTTTCTTTGACACTTCCCGTTCCTTGTCAACCCACTCACAGGAATAGTATGCTAGAACAACAGGGGGGCAGCAGGAGGCTCCCACTTGTTTTGGGGGCCAACCTCCCACCTCCTGCCACCCCCCCGCCCCTCAATAGACGTACAGGCCAAGCCAGGATAGGTGCAATACAGTTTATCTTTTCCACTGACTTAGCGAGATGTCAGATTGTTCAATTGGACAGGGGTAATATAAAAGAATCAGAATCACACCCTCTTGAAATGTTGCTTATATGAACTCAGTCTTTGTAGCAGCTAAACATACATTTGTATACCATTTGAAGATCTGAGGTGAGAACGTTTGTCCAAATTTAAACAAAGGGCCTGCATGGCAATGTTACCATGTGGCAATTGGAAGAAAGAACTCAGAAGTTCTGTTCAAATCAAACTATGGTGGGGCGCTTACTTTGAATTCCATACAGGTTTAACAAGACATTTAACAAGATTTGCCATCCAAGCCAAAGGTCCAGATGGCAAGTGGACAAGGAAGCCATTGGCTTATCGAGAGTCCAACAATGTTCATCTACTTATAACCCGCCCTCCTGAGATATGTGTCAACCATGTTTTTAAACATATTCACGCTGCTAGCAGTTACACAATCTGTAGACAATTTGTTCCATCCATTTATTGTCCTCTGTGAGAATGAGTGCTTCCTGATGTCCAATCTACATTGATCCTTTACTAATTTTACCTCATGTCCTCTATATTTCTATCAATATTTACATACCCACTCAATATCTTAAAAACTTCAATCTGATCTCCTCCTAACCTCCTTGTCTCTAGAGTTGTTAAACCACATTCTTTCAGGCGTTCTTCATAACTAAGGTCTCTAAGTTCTGGAATCATTTTAGTTGCTCTCCTTTGTATGCGTTCAAGCGTATCTATATCCTTCTTACGATATGGTCTCCATGCTTGTATACAGTATTCTAAATGAAGTCTAACTATTGCTTTATAAAGAGGTATAATTAACTTTTTTCCCTTGTATGTTGTTTCTTCTAATCAATCCAAGAATTTAATTACCCTTTGAAGCTGCAATACCACACTGCTCTGAAACTTTCATATCAGCGCTTATTGTAATTCCTAAGTCCTTTTCTTTTACAGTAGTACCCAGAACAGTATCTCCCATTTTATAGTTTACATTCAAGTTCCCATGTCCTGTATGTAGACATTTACATTTCCCAAAATTGAACAGCATCTGCCATTTCTCAGACCATTTCAGGTTGCAGCTCCTTCTCTTAGATAACATTTGTTGTCTGCCTGCACATATCTGAAATCATGCCCTTTGTGTGTGCTAGGAATGTGTGAATCCATAGCCAATCCAATGGAGCTTTCCAACAATTAGTAATTAGCTTGTTACTCCTGCATTGTTTCATTGAGCAGGTATTTCTGAAACCATAAAATGATCAGCCTACTGGTCTTTTCGTGTTGTTTGAATAACAGCTCAGCCATTGTCTATACATTGTTTACAATTACTAGCAATTGGAATAACATGCAAACAAACCTGATATTTTGTAAGTTTGCAGCAATAGATAGAAAAGTAATAGAATTGTATCTATTACTTTAAGATCTATTACTATTACTTTTGAAAAAGTTCCTGTATTACTATTACAGAAAAAATGCCTATTATAATTACATATTACTATTATCCCATGCGTTTGTGTTGGAAAAACTCCAATAGAATTAATTTGGAATTTGCATTGAAAGATTTGAGCTGGAATTTGAATTGAAAAAATTAATTTGAATTTGTTTAATTTAATTGGAATTGATTAAATTGAAAGAAATTTGAATTTGAGTTGATTTAATGGAACTGACCCAAAAATACGCCACTGAACATATACCCTTACACTGTGTGATTTACAAAGTAGGTAAAATGTTATCTGATTGCAGGTACAGATTGACAGGGGTCTCCATGCTCCTCTCCCACCTGTTTTGGATGACAACTTCCCACCAATCCCACCATCCACTTATTTTTGAGGCAGACATCCTATCACGTTGGTGTCCAGTGTGTCCTGTCATCATCGGCTGAAACATCCAACACCCGTATGAATAGGGTGGACCTGACATATACACCAATTACCTTGTGTCTACTCAGTGAATACTGTGCGTGCGGCATGGTTGTCATGGATACCTTGTATGTCACCCACAATGACGCTCTCGATGAAGTTTATGCAGTCAGCCCTGTAAACCTGCATCTGAACCATGTACATTATTCAATATTTATAACTGTATTTATAAATGTACATATAGTTACAGATATGGAGATGCATGTTTGTCCATGTGGATGCAGATTCTTTCAGTACAACAAATACATGATAGTTGTATATAATGTAGTCATGGATATAGAGAATCATTAGGTTGAAAATGCCACTGATATTCCAGCATTTGACAATTGTTCGCCCACTGTTTTAGTTCCAATTCTCCAACTTGCTGTGCATCTTACTTGACAAGTTGACATGTCTCATTATTTATGTCTCTCAAAGTTCTTCATTTGTGTTTTCAAAATAAACTATCACTATTAAAACAAATTAGCACATTGTCTGATTGTGTGCATTTACTGCTGTACATAATTACTACATACGTATATATACACACGCATGTGCGCACATGCACGCACGCATGAACGCATGCACAAGCCATATTTGTTGTACTGGTAGAGTAGACACATTCATAAAATGTTAAACTGTCAAGGAATTTGTGTTATTTTAGTATCTTCAGCATACATGATATATACAGTATATTCAGATTAGTAAACAGATACACAAACCTCCTTCATTAAATGTAAATCTGTTCACATAAAATACGCCAATGCAACAAACACATACCTGGTGTGCCTGTGTGACAGAATGAGACTGGTCAGTGTAGTACACGGGCAATGACCAGTCTGCTAAAGGCAGCATCTTGGACCCCTTGACCAAGTCATGCAGATATGTCTTCTTCAGGTTCCCAGCCTTCAAGATTGTGCAAGAGTTATTTTATTAGGAAACAGTCAATTTAATGTGTAAACATATTCCAGGCATACAATTCTAGGGTTGGATTGAGGGCCACATTGGAAATAAAACCAGATTGCACTACACAAAAAAATAAGGTTCAATTAATTTTCCTTCAATTCCAATTCAACTTACTAAAAATCTTTCAATTTAAATTCAGCTCGGTGAAATTCTTTCAATTCAAATTCAGGAATTTAATTGAATAATTCCAATAAATTTTTAATTCTCCCAGCCCTTTGGGTAAATTTTTTACTGTACTTTTATGTTGTGCTGCTATATGGTAGCCTGAATGACTAGTTTTGCTCTCCCCTTTGTGAAATCTTAGATACGCCGAAGAATATGATGAATTAAAACATTCAAAATAAGCAACATTTCAAGAGGGTATGATTCTAATTTTTTTATATTACCCTTGTCCAATTGAACAATCTGACATCTCAGTAAGTCAGTGAACACATTAAATTGACTGTAACATAAAGAAATACATTAGTCATTATTATGCTAATAAATGCAAAATTTTAGGTGTCCACCAAGAGATAATAGACGGATTTGTTTGTTTGATACTTTCTCTTTCCTCATCAGCCCAATCACATGAATAGTGTGCTAGAACAGAGAAGGACTGTGGCAATTTTGAGTGTACACCTCTCACCAATCCTAAATCCCACCTATTTTTCAGGCCAACCTCCCACCTTCTGCCACCCCCCACCCTCGCCCCTCAATAGATATACAAGCCAGGCCTTTCCATTGACTTATTGAGATGTCAGATTTTTCAACTGGATGTTTTAATTGATCACGTACAGTGATATGTCTAGGATCTCACAGGGGGAGGGCCGGGGCTAGTCACCCATGTAGCAGTGCAACAAAAAAATACAGTTTAAAAAATGTAGCAGTGCAATAAAAAAATACAGTTTAAAAAATGTAAACCAAAGGGGGGCCATGGCCCAAAGCTCCCCCCAAAAATGTCACTGATCATATACCCTAATACTGTGTCTGCTACAGAACAAGACAACATTATCTCACAATATTATTACATTTTCATGTGTACTTAAAACCACCAATTGTAAAAAAATAATACCACCTCTAATTTTGAAGTCACGACAGCAAACTGTGAAAACCAGTTTTACTGACAGATGTGGATCATTTCACCTACCTTGGAAATGTAACATCCAAAGATGGAGACTATTCCATTTACACAAAGAATAGACTAGGAAAGGCATGGGGAGTATTTAAAAAACTCACAACAATTTAGAGGTCAAAGGGTATCAATACAAAGGGTATAAATACATAAGAATGTTCAACAACAATGTTATTTATACATAAGAATGTTCAACAACAATGTTATTTGCTACATCTGGGCTTCTAAAGAAAACATCAAATGGAACAAATTCATCACCAATGAGGAAGTCCTTAAATGAACAAATGCTGAGTCAATCAAGTCAACAATATTGAACAGAAGATGGAAATATTTTGGCCATGTCCTTAGAATGCCCAAACAAGAATGCAAAAACAGGCGTGGTGCTGGAAACCATGTGGAAAAAGGAAAAGAGGACACCCAAAAGAAACGTACCAACGAACCATCACAAGAAAGGCACAACTTGAAATCTAAAAATGACAAAACTGTGAGGACATGAACATAGACATGACACATACTTCTTGCGGGGGTCCAGAAGACACACAGCCGACCCTTCTCACGGCCGGCCTGTCTTTTAGCTGCTGCAGAATGATGCTGACACCTGGAACGTCAGCAGTTTCACAACAGCACATAGCTGAAACTAATCAGGAATATTTCAGTTAATAAATTCTATTTTAAATAAAAATTTCCTCTACAATCAAAAAAGGTAGATTTCTGGGTGCACAGAATAAGCTCAAGAAAGGTTTGATAGAAACAGATGATATCGACTGAGCCAATAACAATGACCAGTTTCATAGCATAACATTGTTTAATACAAAACTAGTTAAACCATTCCAATATGAAAATTATCAATCATTTAAGGATTTCGGACAGCAAACATGCAACCAAATATCCATCCCAGTTGAAACAATTGTCACTTTACCATTTGAATTTATATTACACAAATGCTGCACAAATTCTTAACTATTTCATATTAACAATATTATCATCCACACAAGTTCCAAACTAAGCAATATGGATTTTAAATTCCAACAAGATGTACCCACTGAATTTTTGCAACCATGAAGCCCAATTAATTTTACTGAAAGCCCACACATAGGCGTGTCAACACCTAAAAGATTCTAAATGTCTTATCAACTCAATTTCTTTTAATATGATTATTTGGGGTAATAAATAGTATTTTTTTTTAAGAAACGCTTACATTTCTAGCATGATATTATTGCAATCATTTACACATAGTCAACTTTGCAATCCATAAAGCTTCATGGTGGATGCAGCACTTACCCATGGTCCAAGCCAGACTTGCTTCCACCAGAGTAATCCTCTCGTCAAAGTAGTTGCCAGAGAGACACATGCCTGCCTCCAATCGCAGATTGTCCCGTGCACCGAGTCCTGCCAGCTTCACACTGCCATCTGGTGAGGTAAGCAGGCATTCAACCACCTCAACGGTTCAGTCCACTGGTATCAAGATGTGACAGAATGAAAACAGGTTAACTTTCAGTTGGATTTTATGATATCCTGCATATTTATCAACTGTAATGGCTTCATAAATATAACTAGGCACCAATCTCAAGCACAGTTTGGTATAGATTACATCTGATTACCACACCAATTGTGAACGAGCCTATGATTAACATAGACAATTTCAACATTTAGTGAAACCAAAAATGGCACAGAATTTATCATAATATCTGAAATAGTTAGATTTTACAATCAGCTAATCTTACTTTATATACTTAGCCAGAATGTTGTCTGTTGATACAAGTACAAAACATGTATGTTATATTATAATAAAATATAATTTACAACTTCCCCAAAGGGGGAGAAATGCCCAACTCTACCCATCTTCCCTCATGTAGCCGCAGTGAGACACTCAAGAGTTGTGCACCCCACAGTTGCCATGGAACGTTGTCTGAGACAACTGTCACGTGAATCAGCATGGGACCACCACAACCTTATATACTTTATGTCATCACTGTTACCTAGGGACCTTGCTTATGACCATTGTCACCAGGGACCCACTCACATGAATAGTGTGTTAGAACAACAGATGGGAGTGTCTGAGGGTCTCCACTTCCTATCTCCCAAACATTTTGAGAGTCCACCTCCCACCAATCCTACCTCGCACCTATTGTTAGGCCAACCTTCCACTCCTCAACAGATCTCACAAAGGGGGAGACCAAGACTAGTCACTCAGTCTACCATATAGTGGTGCAACAGAAAAATAAAGTAAAACTAATTTTACCCAAAGGAGGGGCCATTGCCCAAAACCCACCCCCAAATACACCACTGATCATATACCCTTATACTGTGTGATTTACAAAGTATTGTAAATTTTTATCTGACTGCAGGTAAACAACTATAGGGGGGGGGTAACCACCCACCAATCCCACCTATTTTTGAGGCAGATATCCTGTCACCTTGGTATCCACCATGTCATTATCTCCTGTCGTCATGGCGTAAAGAGCATACCATGTATATATGAAAAGCAGAGTAATATATGAATACTAATAGGTGTGCACACAGTTTATCTATTTAATGTAGACATGTCAATAAGGGATGTATCGCTGATTCATGCTGAGTCTCAATGCTCTATTGAACACTCGACGATAGACAAGCAGAGGTGTTTGTCGAAACGGGGAAAGGTGATTAATATTGCATTGATCAATGGTACGGTCAAGAGAAAGATTTGCATAGTGTCTACACGATGTCATACCTATAGATGAGAGTTGAGTTACGCGGGTTCCACGAATTCCCAACTTAGTTTCTCCGACAATGGAGGTGCACAACATTTATTTTAATTAGACATTTCAATGCAGAAAGGTCCACGTGAAGAGCGTGACTGGCGTACGTGATAGGAAGCATGCCCATGTTTCCTACTCCACTAAGTAGAGGCCAGCAGAGAGAGAGCTGAGAGAGCCTACTACCGAGGTCTCATCTTCCGATACCAAGGGAGGTGATCTTCAACCCTCGAGAGAACTTGTTTATGTATGTCAGTAGCGCTATAACAGATTGATGTTGTGTATAACAATAAAAGCCTACGCTGTAGGTCGAACCTGTAGAATACACCAACGTGTATTAGTTGTCTCTATTCGAAATCACGTCAGGGCTGAATGCTGAATGAAGTAGGTGGAAGGTCCTGACATGACACGGTTATGAGAGACAGGAAACGGTGAAGTTACACTGGGATGAAACATCCAACATCCATTTGAATGGGGTAGACCTGACAAATACACCAATTACCATGCGTGTTTACAGGAATTAATATTTGTAATACCTCCATAATTTTACGATTTTGTTATTAAGCTTTATTCGCATATTACATAGATAGACAATGCCTGTTCAAAGCTATGCATATATGATAATGGATAACTTAATAATACAACAAACACCGGGTTTCGAAAGCACCCTCTGCCATTTCGAAACTTGGGCAATTTTGTCCAACCTGCTTTGCCTCTGTCTTTCTGAAGAGACACTAAAAGCCGTTGGTGTCTATGTATGATTCTCTATGACTATGTCAGGGGAAGTAACAAGATTCCACACAGGGAAATGGAAAACCTATAGTGGACTCTCTGACTCTACAGATGCAAAACTCTGCAAATAAACAACTCCTGTGTTACCAAAAGACATGGCTAACTGTCATAAGTAAACGGGAAATACATGTAGGTAATGCAACGTGGGCGATATAAAGGGATTTTTAATACACCGCCACAAAAACATAATAGTTTTACTTATTATTGTACTTTTCGTACGGCCGATGGGTAATGGCCGATGTCTTAGTTGTGTCTAACTTCCATAGAACTACAAATATCAATCTTACCAACGTACGTATTCAAGCCTGTCATTTCATACCTAACAAGTTCCACGCTTTTCTCCCAGCCACCTGGCGGAGAAACGGAAAATTATCTGGACAACGTTATTCACATAACCGGAGTTAGGAAATTGGGCGAGGACGAACGCTTATTCGCAGAGCCAACGTCTGGAAATGTAATGTGGATTATAACATGTTGCAGAATAATTTTGTTGAAGATAAAGACGTAAATATGTGTTTCTCTTCCCGGTGACTGGACGTGTGAATTGTAGTTGAAGCGAATTCGTTTGTAGAACTTAATGTGATTAATTTAATATGATTAATTTAATATGATTTATGATTAAAACAAGTCAAAATTGCCCAAGTTTCGAAATGGCAGAAGGTGGTTTCGAAATCCGGTGTTGTATTATTAAGTTATCCATTATCATATATGCATAGCTTTGAATAGGTATTGTCTATCTATGTAATATGCGAGTAAAGTTCAATAACAAAATCGTAAAATTATGGAGGTATTAGAAATATTAATTTCTGTAAACACACATGGTAATTGTGTATTCGTCAGCTCTACCCTATTCAAACGGATGTTGGATGTTTCATCCCATTACAACAGGAGATAATGACACGCTGGATTCCAACGTATCTACATCAGCGTGTCATCACATTGTTGCTGTTGTAAAGGGTCAATAAAGTTATGAGCTTTACAAAACTTCATTTAAGAATGTCTTCGTGTCCATCAATTCACTTTTGTTATCCAAGTCTGTTGAAGTAAATGGTGAAGAAATTCAGGTAAATGTATGTATGGGAGGAGACTACAAATTTCTCCTTAATGGTACTTGGCATGGCGGGTGCAACTTCCAACCATGCCTTCATATACTGCAAGATTCACACCGATGACCGTAGGGATATGTCTAAAGCACATGATTTCTACTGCCAAGAAAATTTGGCAAGAACAATCGAAGAAATGTCTCAAAATGCATTGAGCAATTACCAATGGTTGCAGGCTTAAACCTCTTCTTAGAATCACACTTAGTCAAGTTGTTGTTGATCAACTGCATATGATGCTTCGAATCACTGATAGACTTCTAATCAATTTGATCGAGGATGCAACTGATTATGATGCTAAAGAAAAAAATGGGATCATTCCAAAATCAAATGTATCCCATATTGATGAACTAGTTAAGTGCATTTCTCATTGTGGGGTAAGTTTCAGAATATGGGAGACCAGGAATGCAGCCGGTAAAGGTACTGGAATTCACCAGTTTGATGGGTGAAGAGAAAAAAACTGATGAAACGTCTAGCAGAGCAGCTTGCTGTTGGGGATGCTATACATCCTAATACAAAAGAGTAGAAGTTGTAGAAGTCTGGCAGAGATTCGATGCATTATATTCAGTTGTCAATCATGATTATCGTGATCAGAATGGTGTCACTTCTGCAAATATTTTTGATCTAGCCAATGATTGGGTAACACTTTTCATTAGCCTTGAAGGGAAGCGGAAAGGATATGAAAAGAAAAGGGTCACCCCCTACATGCCCTGCCTTGTGTATCATATGCCATCTCTATCTGGCTTGCACCTTGGACTGTCAAAATTTAGTGGTCAAGGCATGGAGAAAGCAAATGAGATTGCCAAATCAATTCATCACCAGCATTCCAATAAAATAGATGCATGTGCTAACATTTTGAAAGGTTCAATGAGGCAGCTGCAGCTGAAGCATATGCAAAGAGACAGCAGGGAATATTCAAAGAGAAACCTTGTGTATTGGCATAAAGACATCTTCAAAAAGAGACAAAGAATTGAGCATTCTTCAGAGCTTGAACACTCTAGGGAGGATAATCCAGCTGAAGAGTTGTCTGTTTCAGATGTGAAGGATAAATTAAAATCCCTTGGGGTCAAAACTTGGCTCAGAAATGAACAAAAACTTAGAGAATTGTTGAAGAAACGCATTGAAAAAAGTGAGGCTCTAACTAGTTCTTATGTACACTTGATTGCTGATTTACATGTATATGATTTATGGAAAAATAAACTGTACAAGTATGAACAAATATTTTCTAGTCTTGAAAATTAAGTGATCAGGTGTTTAAAAATATTTCTCTTGAAACCTGCCTTCTTGGTAGAGTTACGAGATGTTTAAGATACTTTCTAGTCTTAATTCCTGTTATTATATTAAGGGGATGGGGTATTAAAAAATATTTCTAGTCTTGAAAATTCAAGAAAATTCGAAAGACTTTAGGGTAAACTGCACTGGTGTCTATATATCAGTATTGTAGTCGCACTGTCTCCGTTAGACCCGCTAGGTGGAGCAACTCTTTTGACTCGCTGAGAATCCTCAGGGTGGTCTGTGGTAATTGGTTGGCGCAATTTGTCGACATGCGTCTTTATATATGATAAAACAATCTGACATATTTAATTACAAAACCGTTCAACTTATTTCTTAATTATTTCAGGTGAGTGTGTATCATTCAGACGTGTGCGTGCGTGCGTGCGTGCGTGCGTGCGAGCGTGCGTGCGTGCGTGCGTGCGTGCGTGCGTGCGTGCGTGCGTGCGAGCGTGCGTGTGTGCATTTAGTAATGGCAAAATGCATCTCTCAATAAAGCTTAGCCCAACCGTAGTAGTACCAACGCCACCTGAGACAAACCGACGTAGCACTCTCGCCACTGCAGTCCAGCCATCGTAGCACCCTCACCACCGCAGTCCAACCATCTTAGTACCATCACCACCGCAGCCAAACCATCGTCATACCCTGATCGCCCCAGTCCAACCATCGTAATACCCTGTCCACCGCAGTCCAACCATCGTAGTATCCAGACCACCACCGGCAACCGTTGTAATACCTCGAACACCACATCCGAACCATTGTAGTGCCCTGACCACCGCAGCCCAACCATCTTATTACCCTCGCCACTGCAGTCCAACCATCGTAGTATCCAGACCACCACCGGCAACCGTCGTAGTACCCCGAACACCACATCCGAACCATTGTAGTGCCCTGACCACCGCAGCCCAACCATCTGAGTATCCTAACCACTGGAGCCCAACCATCGTACTAGCCTGACCACCCAGCCCAACTATCGTAGTACCCACACCAACACAGTCCAACCATCGTAGTACCCTCACAACCGCAGCCAAACCACCGGAGTACCCTCACCACCGCAGTCCAACCATAGCAGTACTCTGAGCACCACAACCCAACCATCGTAGTACCCTAACCACAGCAGCCCAACCATCGTAGCACCTGACGTTTAACAAAATAACCACGCCTATCATAGCTGGGTAGAGAAATACATCCTCGTATTACCAGTGGTTTCTATGGACATCAATGTTAATAAACAATACACATTCAGATGTATATAATGTATATAAACACAAACAACTCCACACACGCACAAGCACACAGCACTGCATACAAACACACTCTACTGCTCTGCACTGCACTGTACAATAACACACACACGCGCGCGCACACATCACACACACACATTCGAACGCACGCACGCACGCACGCACGCACGCACGCACGCACGCACGCACGCACGCACGCACGCACGCACGCACACACACACACACACACACACACACACACACGCACAACACACACGCACACAGCACTGCATACAAACAAACAAACATACACTGCACTGCACTGTACAATAACACACACACGGAGGAAATTAACGAGCGCATGCGGTCATTCTAGTAATACTTGTGTGCTTCGTGAACGTCGTGAACCTCAAGTGCCCACTTAAATTACGCGTTCTGATTAATTAAGGACAACGCTAGGTTTTATGGACACACGTGTATGCATATTTAAGTATAATTACGTTATGTTATGCTTGCGTGGCAATGTATACCCGCATGTATTCCTGTGTTTGCTAGCGTACATACGCACACGCACACTCACACTCACACTCACACTAACACAAACAAACACACACACACACACACACACACACACACGCACGCACGCACGCACGCACGCACGCGCGCACACACACACCACTGAACGGAAACACAGACACACACAACTCTACAAGCATGCGAACACAGTTCCGAAAATCAAGTATGTTAATATTTATTATGTCATCAACTCGCTGAACACAATTCGTTAAATTATGTAATTTTTTCTCTCCAGAAAATCAAAACACAACATGCTCCCCATCAAATGGCGGCCAAAACAATTGCATGGCGTCTTCATGCGCAAGGGATCCTACTGTCACTGGCACACGCATATGTTGACAGTCGGCCACTAGAAATTTTAATCTGGGCACAGCATAAGTGTTGTGTAGTCTTCAAATATGGCCATATCTCTGTTCAAAAACAATGTTGATAGAGTGTCAACAGTTGAAGGTAGGCGTGTAGGGCGCGACATTGCTGATGAGGTTCTCTCCGTCCGAACCATCGAGTAGCCCTACGTACAGACACGCGGCCAACGACGCCATCGCTACCACTGCCTTAAAAGCGGAAAAATACAAGAACTGTACAGGATGGAGGAAATTTATTTCTTACCACACTGACAGGAGTTCTAGTGTCATTTGAATTCCTAACTGTAGTATGGTGAATAGGTGTGTGCTTGTTTTCTTTAGAAACAAGCATCAACCTTCATCATATTACATGATATTCTACACGATTCCTGCAAACGTTTGCTTACTTTCACCTACCACTGTGATTGTCGGGGAATATTGGAATGTAGTCGCGTGATGTTAAGTGGGAATCCACAAGGCGGGTCCGTGTGTATTTATACAAACGTGTCGTATGAAAATGTGATGTTGCTATAATGTTCTGCAAATTACGAACCATGTTTATAAAGGGATCACATAGCTTATAACACAATTCACATCGTGTCGCTCGCATACTCACCGTGTCTCACTCACATACACACCGTGTCTCGCTCGTAGACTCATCGTGTCACGCTCCAAGAATCACCGTGTCTGGCTTGCAGATTCACCGCTTCACGCTCGCCACGTTGCTTCGTTTTCTTCAAATTGCGAGCCATTTATTTAAAGAGACCATAAAACTTTAAAAACAACACATCTTGTCTCGCTCGCAGGCTCACCGTGTATCGCTAGCAGACTCACATTGTCTAGCACGGGACTTGTTCATGTTTGCCACCTTGATCCACTTGTCCACAGTTGGTTGATGCCTCAACACGTTGTTCAATACTACACTATATCGGTTGAGACGTCCTATGGACGAACAGGACATTAGTACATTTAGAGAACGCACACGCACGCACGCACGCGCATCACAAGAGGCGCGCATCACAACCATGCACAAATATAAATGAATAAATATAATATTATTGGCACATTTCACTGTTTTCCGCCGACATTTTGTCACTCTTTAAATTTAATCTGTCATGAAAATAAGACGGTGGAAATTAGATTTAACATACGTGTAAGCCTGTACCTGTAACACAGATATGTGTGGCGCCGGAAACTGTAAAGCCGTAATGACATCTGGGACTCGGTAAGTTCTTCAGCCATAGCCATTTTCCTTCGTCCAAATTAGAGGTGACATAAACCACTATGATTTTATTGCCATATTTATAAGAATATGGTTAGAAAATGCAGTCGGTTTGAAATAAGTATAATATTATACACATATATGTAGATTGGAATTTGCGTTTATCACTAATTCACAAAACCGAAATCACACATTAATGTCGTATCCTCTGTCACCTGTTGTGTTTTACTTCGACCTTACCATATCCAGTACCTTTTATCAAAGCATGGAGTGAGCAAAAACCAGGGAATCATTGACACCCTGAAATTAAGAATGCAATGCAAGGTAATAAACAGTTCGTGGGCCATTGTGATTCGAGGAATTGAGGGGTTCCCGGGCACATCATGGACACCCTGGATCCGACCGTGATTCGGGTATAAATGATAAGCATGAGAGGCACGGGACACTGTTTCTGAGGTGTCAACATTCGGTCGGGAAATACCGCTTTTTTCCCCTCCACTTTTTGGATGAAATGTCCAGTTTTTCGTTATTTAAAAAAAAAAAATTTACGCTAAAATCGATCTATGTGTTGCATACGAGTCCATCCTAAGCACATTTTATGTCTTTGGAGCCAATAAAGTTGAGCGGAGGAGGAAGTTTCTTGCTTTTTATGAGCATTTTACCGCTTTATCACGAGAACTTGGATACCTAAAATAAGGTGGGGCATAACACCCACAGTAAGAGTCATGCAGAGCTACCAAGTCTCACACATTTGGCGTGAGACTCACGCATTTGGCTTCCATCTCACGCACTCGCGCAGCTATTTGTAGATCTCACGCACATTGGCCGTTTCAATTAATAATTAATATAATCCCCTAGGTATATTTTTATCATCATCGGTGACGTCGCGCGTAATCGCCACTTTCACACACGATTATCGACAGACAGCCCGCGTGACAACCCATGTCTCCCTGCCAGAGTGATCATGATCACGGGTATGATCGGGGCTTGTTACGAGCGCTGGACCCTCGCCTCGTTGGCACATTGACTGTCAAACTGGCAATGGACCGCCCACTGACATTTGAGCCAACAAACGATTTGCTTATTAAAAGTATACATGCGCACACAACCAGACACATCCTAGTAGTACCAACCTTGAAGCATTTAAGCCAGACGTGTGCAGGTTGGGTTAAAATGCTAGACGTTTACCATGTCATTTTTACTTTCGAAGTTAATAAAGTTAGTGTGATAATTCAACGTGATGACCAGTTGTGTTCTTACATGAGAATAACTACGGTTCCGAGTGTTCATTCTATAAAACTTGCTGCGTTCTTTTGAAATCGTCGAATATTGTTTATGTTTAATATGTATATGGTCCCAGAAGACTGATACGAATGACACATAGGGAATTATCATATATCATGATGTTACCTTAACTGTTTCAGAACAATTGAAAATATTTCGTCCCGTATTTAAATAAACCGCAACTGCATAAATAATGAAAATTTTATCAATCTGTCAATTATTTCCAGTGTATTATCAAAAGCTGTCCCCGATAGAAATTTGAATGAATATAATTGCTTTCATCTGGTGCCCTAGTTGTTGGGAAACATAACACCATTTTTCAGTGTTTGGATCCTGCCAATATTTCTCGCATGTTCCTCTACACAACATGGCAGCTCTGGTCATAGACATGATAAGCTTTATGGAAATAACATACAATAAAAAAGATTATGTGTCAAACTGTGGTTAACTGTATGTCTTAATGTGTGTTGCTGTCATGTTGCTGTGAATTACGCTCGCCATCATTAAAGTTTATAACGTTATTAAATATTTTGCTTTAGAGAAGGTCGAAAAAGGGTTATTTTGTCCCTGAGACAACCAAGGTGTGGTACGCATGTATAATGTACGTAAATTATTTGCCATCACAACTCGTCCACTCTGCAATATGTTTCAGAATGCTGGCGTTTGACTGAAGCAGATGAGAGATAATTTTCAACCTTCCACACAACATATCTTTGAAACATCATGCCATTTTTCTGGCCACAAAAGATTTCTAACACAGAACTTCTGAAAGTAACTGCTCAGATTAATATGGATGACTTGTTCACCACAAGAATCGGCCAAGTTTTTACTAAACGACGATGACAATACGGCGATAACAGCTGTGAGGTAAACCCCGAAGGACAACGAAAACGAGGTAGACTAAAGAAACCTGCGACTTTTGTGCTCTCTAACGGTGGTTTGACGTGCCAAAGTAGATGAGAAAATAATATCATTTAAGTGCACCTATTTCATGTTTTATGAGTTCCCACAATGTCCCACAATAAAATCCATAAACCTGCTCTTTTGAATTAGCGCGTTAGCATTGATACGCGATTGTTTCAACGCACGGCAAACGATTCGCGCTAAGTGCGTGTCGTAGTTCCGTCGACAATCTCAAGCGATTTCACATTTACCTTGCAACAGAGGCGCCACGGGTTATTTCGGGCACCATATGTTCTAATTACAATGTAATTAACTCCAATTCTGATTGTAATACCCTATCAACTGAAACAGCGCTTCCGAATGAACTGTTGAAGGTCAGTGACAGCCACAAAGGGGTGGTACGGCTTCAACTGAATCGGAGCGAAGCTTTTGACATCGACCGACATAAACATGCAGCTTACACTCTATTATGAAAACACGGGCAACATATTCTGTTGGGTCGAACGATATGCTTGTCATGGTTCGTTGCCTATATCCAGCACAGACAATACAGTAGTTCAGCTGCCCGTGAACATTCAAGAGATCACCAAATGAACTGCGGCTAGTCCAACAAGGCTTAATTACTGTTGACCGACCAGCACGTTCTTCAAATTAGTTTCTTACATAACAGTCCAGGCGAAGTTGGTGCTTCTGTTGACGCACCTGACAAGACCCATTTGTGAAAGACCCCACTTGCTGGTTTGCATGGCTTCGGATTCAATACACATTCTTGGCCTATGACACACACTGTATGCTTGATGCGGTGTTGTGCGTGACGTTGACAGCCAGTCGGGGAAAATTTGTGAAGATTGAAAAAGGTGTTCCAATACAAAGACGAACAAAAACAAAGTGTTCTTTATGTGTGCACAGGAACGTGGTGACTAGCAGGAAACAGCGCCGTGCACGGGTGGCATTTCCCTCATGGCAGGCACGGCGACACTCTGAGAGGTTGGTACTGATCGAGTGATGTGTATAACAGCAGCTAGGCGATGGAAGTTTATTCCATCATGCACTTCCTTTATCTTCATAGCTTGAAGCTTTCAAGTTTATGTATTGATTGTTGAAATGACTGTGTTTGTTTATTTACTTTTAAACTGCGTTATAGCGAATCCACCTACGTTACAATATTGTGTCATATTATTTATTTTCTACATATCAATTGGTGAAATAACTCTGTATTGCATATCCTGTTTTAGATATTGTGTACTATTTTCTAGGAAATATTTTTATTGTCGCTGTTCACGCGATACATGAAAGATGTTCATCAACGGACTACCTGTCATGTGTGCCTCTTCGAGTCTTGCTAAGTGATCATCTACAAACAATTTCGGCTTTAATTCTCATTATATGATGAAAAGCTAGGTTTGTGAATAAAGGTTAGTTCGGTATTGTATATAGATATGATCTATTCCATTGTTGCACATTAAATTTTAATTGGACCGGCAATTAATGTATTTGGGCATATATTTATTACTAGTGATATTTAATGGTGACAGATTCGTAAATTTCAGATTACTAACTCCATACAGCCCCTTCTGGGGACAGTAGCATGATAAAGCGCCGTCGTTGTATATTTGCCCCTTATTTGATATGTGTGCTATATTTATATTTGTAATACTAATACTTGTACATATAAGAGCCAAATAAAGAGCATGTGTCTGCTTGTCTGTTGTAGGCGCCATCTTAGGTTGACCACTTCCGGCGGATGTACATAGCTATGATTGAATATGCATAATTCAATATCAATAAAATGGATTAGTAATATTATATACGCATTTTGTATCGTGTATGCTGGATCACCATATGATGTATTGTATATAATAAACATTCTAATGAATAAATATTTTCATTAGATGTCGTCACTTCAGTTAATTTAGATTGAACAGGTTTGAAAGACACACACCACAAATTCGTCTGTTTGTTCATGACATAGTATATAAGCAAAAGTAATTCCTATAGTTAATAGGTTGAGAACTATAACACACAGGGTTATGTCACAGTAGTCGGGTGGGAGACTACAGGCTTAGGGGTCGACATAGACTCTCCCTTGAATAGTTCAATAAAGCAACCAAAAGAGATCCTGTGTTGTGGAGGAGGTCCCACACACCAAATCTGTAAAGTGCTCCACTAATTGCCCGAGCCCAAGGCAGAATGGCAAAGCGTCACTCGCTTCACTGTGGTCTCTTCTTTTTTCTGTGCATTATTTTAATCTTTTGATTGACATTAGAAATTTATGACAAACTAGTGTTACAATTAGTGTTACATTGTAACGCTTTTATTTGGGAACACACACACACACACACACACACACACACACACACACGGACACGGAGACGGACACACGCACACACATCCTACACACTACACCACACCACACGCACACGCACACGCGCACGCGCACGCGCACGCGCACCCGCACCCGCACCACACACACACACACACACACACACACACACACACACACACACACACACACACACACACACACACAGATTGTGCACTTGTGCATACAATTTTGACACTGCATACATATACTACTTTGGACCCTGAATGTGTTCTGATATAGTGCGGATTCAACTTACAGCGCCACTTAGTGGTTGGCCAGACACTGTATGGCAGATATGTAAACTAATTACGATGACAACATGAAACTTAGCAGACACTTAGATAATATATTAACTTATAGTATCTGGCTATATAACCATAAACATTTTTACCATATACGTCGCATTTTTAAAGATAAATAGGTTTACGCGGGCAATGATTTTATATATTTTACTTTAGACTTTCTCCGACATTCAAAGTCAAAACAAATGTTCCCATATCATAAGAATAACTTCAACTAGAGCCTTACTTGTGGTGTCAAAAAATAGTTTTTCGATGAGATGATTTAAAATAGATTACTTTTGAGCTACTACGACAGTCGTTTATCCGCCATCTCTAAACACGGCAAATATAAATGCCGGAGAAGGTCAAAAGTCAAATATTTGAAATTGTTGCCACCGAAAACCTGTGTTTTGACAATACACTTACGGCTCTAGGTGATGTAGTTTTTAAGATGCTTGGAAAATTAGTTTTAACGACAATCTTCTTTAAATATGGCGGATATGAATGTCGGAAGAGGTCAAAACTAAACTATTTAAAATCGTTGTCCCCGAAAACCTGTGTTTTGACAGTACACTTACGGCTCTATATGGTGTAATTTTCAAGATATGGGGAAAATTAGAATAAATGTTGGAAAAGTGCCACAAAAAGCATTATGTTATACTATTATATGCCCCTTTTGTACCGGAAATGATTTGGAATGATGTAATGAACACATTGAGATACACAAATACAAGTAAGGACGTCGACAGAAAGCCGTGTAAGTTAGGCTAGTTAAAGCTGATTCGTTAAATGGTTCAGCCCATCGAGAATCCGGTTTACTTATGTGCAGGTGTGTAGCGTGTGACTAGCTTAAGTAATGTGCGCAGTCTGTTTAATAAAATTGTCTACTTTTGTTCAAATCATCGAAAGAATTGAGTTTAATCCTTAGATGATAGATCTGGACCAAAATAGTGGAAATCTAAAATGGTAAACACTGTGTGGGTCAATGCTGATCATGGGCGTGACTTCCATCCTCTGGCTGATGACATGACAAAGTTAAAACAATTCACCAACGAAGAAAATCGTTGTTTTTCAGCATTTCGATTATCACTTCAGTTTATGCCTGAACAAGTATTAACTATTTTAATTGTTTGTCTGATGATTTCACAAAAACTACATTCAAAAGTTGCACAAACGAGCTAGCATGGGATTTTAAAATTGCCAGAGGATGGCAATTAACACGCTAGTCCAGCAGCTATGTAGGGAAGAAGAAGTTGGATTTGTGGAGATGTTTTGTTAAGTTACACATAGCTCTCAAAGGTTACATACATCACTCACATATTTCTGGTAGTACTTGGCGAGAGTGTCAACTGCGCTAGACCGCAGTGTGTCAGTCAGTCGTTGATATAGGACATCTGGTGACCGAGGGATGAGTCGGTAGCTGCGATGCCTAGTGCGCGGATGTGTAATGTCTTAAAGTTCGGGTGATCATGTAGTTCTTTCTCTGTTGTCATAGAGCACAGCTGACTGTGACGGTATGGATCTGGAAAGATAATACTTAACAACTACTTCGTCATGGAGTACGTCAAATTGTTATTCAGCATTGTATGCAGTTTTGTTGATGTCGGAATATGCATATTTGTATGTTATGCTAAGTGAGAACTACCTGTGAAATAGTGTGTTTGATCATTTATTACCTTGGCTCTAAATTAATCAACTGGTGCAAGATCTTCAACATTCATTAGAAAATTTTGTTGTTGAGTTTTTTTAGATGAAATATGTTATTTTAGCCTCATTACACAACAATTTACTGCATCGTGAAAGGTTGTTCTTTTATATGTGGGTTTCAATGTATCACCGTAAGGTTTTTCCTTACATCTTATCAACCTCTATGACAATATCTGTATAATGACAATTAATACATAGATCCAATACAAAGAAAATCATTGATTTGAATGAAAGAATGAATGAATGCCAAGGTGATTTTCTAACACTGCTGGCTCATATGGAGTGAGAGTGTTTCACTTTATAGACGACAGATGCTAGCACAAGAGTTGTCCGATCACTGACCTGTTCCATCCTTTTTTCGTCAGTCAATAAGGACGAAACATCAAAGTTAGAATCTGCAATTAACTGGCTCTTATGTATAAATTCCCTACGTTGCCCTACCTTTGTGTAAATCAATATTTATGTTAAACATAGTCAGGATACTAAATGCGTGACAGATCAAACACACAGGTCTTGAATCATTCTCTGGTCTTAATTAATTCACCACATTTATTTATCATTCATCTAATTAACCATACACTAAATAAGGCAATAATAATGTGATTCTCTGATAATCAGTTAGAATACCACAATGTGTGAATTTGTTACTGATGACTAGTGCTGTGACAGTTCCGGGTCTAGAAAGTAACAGAACAAATACCTACCAATACCCACTGTTTCGGTTCTAGACCCGGAACTGTGACAACACTAGTTACTACTGAAGGTTTCTTATTATTACATAATTACAGAGCCAATTAATATATACACATAGTCACATATCACTAAACGAGCATAGATGGCGGAAGGCAACATCAGCTTCAGTTCAGCCCAACTATTCTTCGTTTGATAAATTTTAAACATACCTTTTTATAAGTTTTGATACAGAATGCCACAATTTTAGTGCCATTTTCTGACTCAGTGTTACAGTATAAGAGAGATATATCTTTATATATACATATATGCCAATAATCTATAAAAAAAATCGATTCTGACACTTTTTTCACATTGAAATGTATCGTAACTACCACCATCTCATAAAAAAGTTCAGCAATTTGAAATTTTCATCCCTATTTTTGGCGGTACCAATTTGTGAAATTTGATCGATTAGGGTCTAAATGTTCTTCGACCCAAATTCTTGTCACTAGCAAATTGTATCTACACTCCAGCAGGTCTAAATATAGGCAGAGACACATACATTGTATTAAATAGGAATATTATTAGGCCAATAATTTTGTTTAAATTAAAACACTGCTTCGAAACATTCTGCCTCGCCCTCGCTGCCATTCCATTAGTCTCGATTATTCAAGCTGCGGGATGTGGCGCCACAGTTTGTTGCACACACTACACATTCATCAAGAATTACCCGTATATATTTCATGTCCTGGAATATCAAGCAACAAATGTTGTTGTAGGTAATATTGGTTTTTAGATAACTGAAAGTTCGTAGAATGGCTCTGAATTCAGAAAACGCAAAAAAAAACTGTAAATTAATTTCAAAATGTTTTGCCACCTGTAAAACTCTGCTTTACTGTATATTCACCCATTACAGACGGCTTTGACTAACGTCATCCCGGCGGTCGATGTTCCTCCTATCTCGGGCAGATCTACAGAATTAATAGTAAAAAATTGTTCCATACTTTAGTCATGATAACTATTATAACAATGTTGGTTTTTAGGAAAGTTATATTTTAAAATGTGGAAGATAATTTTTTCACGAGGGTGTGACCCAATAGAATAATTAAAATTTGTAATTTGTAATGTGCTATGCTATAAAAACTGCATCACATTAAACGTATAAGTAAAATGTTAAGGCCGCTCTTGGCGTCTTCTATTATGTGGCGACTAACTAAAAACAAACAACATAGGTATGTGTGTCAAAATTGATATACTGCAATAATTATCCGTCATAAATATATTCCGCTCATATTCTATTCATATTACATAGAGCTTTGCTCTGCAATGAAGAGTTAACTCAGAATTTTGGCCTGGAGCTTTTGGTTTTGATAGTCGACTATAACAGCAAAACACTCTGTATTATAAGCACGTAGAATTTTTTTGGAAGAGACGAACAGTGGCAATTATATTTTGGAGAGCCCCTCGATACACCCCACATCGCATCACAACTAGGGATAAACGCCGACAAATGTCACGAACAGTATTGCCACAGAGTGCCCCTCGATACACTCCACGCCGCATCCCAGCTAGGGATAAACGCCAACAAATGTCACGAACAGTATTGCTACAGAGTGCCCCTCGATACACTGCACACCGCATCCCAGCTAGGGATAAAAAACGACAAATGCAACCACACACCCACACACATTCACACACACCCACACAGCCATACCCGCACACACACACACACACACACACACACACACACACACACACACACACACACACACACACACACACACACACACACACACACACACACACACACACACACACACACACACACACACACACACACACACACACACACACACACACACTCTCTCTCTCTCTCTCGCATACACACGCACGCAAACACACGAGCGCGGCGCTCGAACGCACCCACCCACGCACACGCATGACTAGACCTTCACGCGTAGCTAACTTCTGACGCCGGTCGTTTAGCGGCGAGATTAGATCAGAGAATCTGTCCACAGCCCTGACAGAGACGAGCTCTCGTTGTGTGACTACAGAACACATAACAGTATTAACTGGATTCCTTATTAATTTCCCACCGAAATGCCTACATGTTTTCAAATCGTCCTCGTAATGCAAAGGACTTACGAAAAATAGCACCACGAAAACATTATAGAGTCATCAGAACATGCATTTATTTAATTTCGACTTTAGTCAAGTGCGAAACTGCAGGAAAAGGTTAGAGTAGAGTAAAACAGTCAGCCACGTTGCTGTCGTACTTGATTGAAACATAAACTTGAAGCCACATGTGAATTTGACATTGTCGCAACATGTATATCTGTGATCTATCGTGTGTTGTCTGCTTTCGATATAAAGGTTACTGCATTCTGAGCAAGAAATGGGCTGCTCAAAAGAACATATATAGGACGATATTATTTAAAGGGCAAATATGTTGGCCAGGAACACGATCAGGATTAATGCATATGAAACTGATGTATTCCCTGCTTTAAGCAGCATTGAGTCTCTTGTTAGGCTGCTCCTCCAGCTCCATTTCAGTGGTTCATCCAGTGTATCACCACCGGTCACGGACACCTCATTTCAGTGGTTCATCCAGGGTGTCACCACCGGTCACGGACACCTCATTTCAGTGCTTCATTTAACAAGATTTAACAAGATTTGCCATCCAAGCCAAAGGCCCAGATGGCAAGTGGACAAGGAAGCCATTGGCTTATCGAGAGTCCAACAATGTTCACCTACTTATAACCCGCCCTCCTGAGATATGTGTCAACCTTGTTTTTAAACATATTCACGCTGCTAGCAGTTACACAATCTGTAGACAATTTGTTCCATTCATTTATTGTCCTCTGTGAGAACGAGTGCTTCCTGATGTCCAATCTACATTGATCCTTTACTAATTTTACCTCATGTCCTCTAGTTCTGCTATCCTTCTTGAATGAGAAAAACATATTTCTATCAATAATTTCATACCCATTCAATATCTTAAAAACTTCAATCTGATCTCCTCTTAACCTCCTTGTCTCTAGAGTTGTTAAACCACATTCTTTCAGGCGTTCTTCATAACTAAGGTCTCTAAGTTCTGGAATCATTTTAGTTGCTCTCCTTTGTATGCGTTCAAGCGTATCTATATCCTTCTTACGATATGGTCTCCATGCTTGTATACAGTATTCTAAATGAGGTCTAACTATTGCTTTATAAAGAGGTATAATTAACTTTTTTCCCTTGTATGTTATGTTTCTTCTAATCAATCCAAGAATTTGATTACCCTTTGAAGCTGCAATACCACACTGCTCTGAAACTTTCATATCAGCGCTTATTGTAACTCCTAAGTCCTTTTCTTTTACAGTAGTACCCAGAACAGTATCTCCCATTTTATAGTTTACATTCAAGTTCCCATGTCCTGTATGTAGGCATTTACATTTCCCAAAATTGAACAGCATCTGCCATTTCTCAGACCATTTCACTAATCTGTCTAGATCGTTTTGTAAATGTTGTTTATCACCATCAGTATTAACCTTTCTAAACAGTTTTGTGTCATCCGCAAATTTCAGTACGTTACTTGTTATACTGTCGTCCAAGTCATTGATATAAATTAAGAATAATATAGGTCCTAGTACTGACCCTTGAGGTACCCCACTCAAAACCGATTTCCAATTTGAAACTTCTCCATCTACTACAACTCGTTGTCTTCTGTCAGTCAGCCATTGTTCTATCCAGTCAGTTATGCTATCCCCGATACCATGGGCTTTTAATTTAAGTAGCAATCTTTGATGTGGCACTTTGTCAAAAGCTTTCTGAAAATCTAAGTAGATAATATCTACTGGCGATCCCACGTCTATCCACTTAGTGATTTCTTCCAAAAAACATAACATATTTGTTAAGCATGACCTTGCTTTAAGGAATCCATGTTGAGATGAATTTAATAATTTATGCTTAACGAGGAAGTCCACCATATGGTCTTTAATTAACCTTTCTAATAATTTACAAATCACTGACGTTAAACTCACTGGTCTGTAATTCTCTGACTTATTTCTCGAACCCTTTTTAAATAATGGTATGATGTTTGCTTCTTTCCATTCAAACGGAACAACTCCCTCTTTTAATGACAAGTTGAATACTCTTGCAAGTGGTATACTGATTTGATCTACTGTTTCCATTAGTAATTTTGGAGGAATCCCATCCACTCCCGGTGATTTGTTATCCTTCATTGCCCTTATTTTCTTAGCTACCAATTCTGGAGTTACAACTAACGGTCCTAAATATTCAGATTTAGCCCCCTGAAATTTAGCATCAGCAACTGGTAATGAACTAATATCTTCCTTGGTAAACACTGAACTGAAGTAACCATTTAGGTCTTCCGCCATTAAAAACCCCTGTGATATTATATTTCCAGCACTGTCTTCTAGAGGTCCAACCTTGTCTTGTACGTTTTGTTTACTCCTGACATATGCATAAAAACTCTTGCTGTCATTTTTTATGTTACATGCCAGTTTTTGCTCATAGCTTCTTTTAGATTGTCTGATTTCAGTTGTAGCTGCATTAAGTGCCTCTTTGTATTTTGCATAGTCTTCTTCCTTTCTGGTACGCCTATAAACCCTCCACATAGTTTGTTTTAGCATTATTTTTCTAATAGCCTCTTTTGACAAATGTTTCTTTCTACACCGTTTTCCTTGTTTTCGGAAGGGAACAAATTTATCGATGATACTCTCAATTTCATATTTAAGAATGTTCCAGCATTCAATTGCGGTCTTATTCATCAGCATGTTATTCCAATCTAGCTGTGCTAAGTATTTTCTCATATCTTTGTAGTTACCTTTGTGGAAGTTTCTCTTGTACGTTTTCTTATTTTTACTTTCTGATTTTACATTGATGTCAAAATGTATTTGATTATGGTCACTATTACCCAATGGTTCAAATATTTTTACATTGTCCACTAATTCTTTTTGTGATGACAAAACTATATCTAATACATTTTCTCCCCTGGTTGGTTCTAGTACGTGCTGAGTAAGAAAGCTATCCTGGATTAAACATAGAAATTGTTGATCCTCAATCCCTGTGCTCTCTAGAGAATTCCATTGTATGTGTCCATGGTTAAAATCTCCCATTATGATACATTCCCCTTTACTAACTTCCTTTATAGCGTTTTTTATTTTTGTGTTGTCCTCTTCGTTTATGTTTGGACTTCGGTAAACTAATCCAATAGTTAATTTTGAATTTCCTGAAACAATTTTGCACCAAACAGCTTCATCGCAATCTGCTTCCCTTTCTAGTTTTATTTCATAAGCCTGAATAGATTCTTTAACATATAAAATAACTCCCCCGCCCCTTCTTCCTATTCGATCTTTCCTAAACATTACGTATCCTGTCAGTCCTAATTCAGCATCTGTAATATCTATGTTGGCCCATGATTCAGTTATACCAATTATGTGAGGGTCAATATCTTCTACCATAATGTTTAATTCGTTTTTCTTATTTACTATGCTCCTTGCATTTAAACATACGCATATATAACCTTTTTCAGAGATGTTTTTCGGATGATTTGATATTGGTTTATCTGTGCTAGTGGCCTCTTGTTCTGCTTGAGACACCTCTAGGTAACCCCCCTGCACTTCTAGTTTAAAGAATGTTTACTTCCAAAAACATTTGTCATTGTACCCAAGTCGCTATCTACTGCTGCTGAAAGTTTGTCCGCGAATACTGCCGCCCCCTTTCCACTTAAATGAAGCCCATCCTTCATGTACATATCTGCCCTCCCAACAAAACTTCCCCATAAATCCACAAATCCAACTTCCTCTTCCCTACACAGCCTCTGGACTAACATGTTAATTGCCATCCCCCGACAATTTCGATATTTGTGACCCCTCCTGCCCATTACAGGTAAAATCCCTGACAGTATTACCTGCTCAACCCGCGTCTGTTTTAGTGTTCTGACCAACTGCCTATATTTCCTAACTATGGCAGTTGTACCCTCCCTCTCTACGTTATTTGTCCCTACGTGTACTAAAACAGATCCACCCTTACCCGAGCCTACGATGTTTTTTACCCTCTCAGTTATCGCCTCTATTTTGGCTCCAGGCAAGCAGACCACCACATCATCTCCCTTGTTTAAGACTCTGTCGGTCTTCCTAACTATCGAATCCCCCACAAACACCCTCGCTCTCTTCCTCACCCCCTCTATCACTGCTGCAGAATAACTCTTCCTTTCGATCCCCTCCATCACATTCTGTCCTGACCCCTTCCCTCCTGTCTCCCCCACTTCCCACTCCTTTGCTCTTGTCTCTCCCACTCCCCTCTCCTTCACTCCGGTTGTTTTCCCTTCCGTCTCCCCCACTCCCTTCTCCTTCCCTCCTGTCTCCCCTACTCCCCTCTCCTTCCCTCCGGTTGTTTTCCCTCCCGTCTCCCCCACTCCCTTCTCCTTCCCTCCTGTCGCCGCTACTTCCCTCTCCTTCACTCCGGTTGTCTTCCCTCCCGTCTCCCCCACTCCCTTCTCCTTCCCTCCTGTCTCCCCTACTCCCATCTCCTTCACTCTGGTTGTCTTCCCTTCCGTTCCTTTCCTTCCCGTCTCCTTACGTCCTGTCTCCCTATGACCTGTCACCTTCCCTCCTCTCAGCTTCCTCCCAGGCTGAGGTGAGCTCTCCCTAGCATCTCTTGTGTCTTTCGACACTTTATCGTCTACAGTTCCCCCACCGGAACTACTGGCACAACTCCCCTGTTCCCTTCCCACCATTGCCACAACGAGCAGCCTCAGCTCTTCCAACTCCACCTCTAGTTCCTTCATCCGTGCGCATCCCCTACACTCAAAACTAAAACTATCTGCCTGGACCTCAGCCCAGGACTTCTCGCACCCAGACTTGACGAAATCCACCCAGTTGCTGCAACTGCCACAAATTAAATGCCTTGTGGCCTTTAACTGCCGTTTGCACGGCGCCATCATACAATTTATTTTTAATTAGTTTGCTACGTTAGCCTTGAATAAGGCTGTTTTTGTGATCAAAAGAACACTTTAGGCTAAAAATCCTGCCACCTGGCGAATACGGAGAACACTGTGTAACAAAACAACGAAGTCAGTGTGTACTAATTTACGCTAAAATCCTGCTGTTAATTCCTTTTTACCGAAAACGTTGACTACCACTATGTCAGATATTACCTTATGTATGTAATTTAAGTAAATAGATCACTTTATATATATATATATTAGCCAATGTAAACTATTCACTATGCTATCTCAATTTTCGAATAGTAAACAACCCTATTATCGCTCGCTGAATTCCCCGACAGAATCCGAAACTAACTTACTCTAAAATACTCCCTCTGACTAATAATTAACAAAACCTGTTTCCTAATATATGTCTACAATACGTTTGTGTATAATATATATTCAATAGTAATACTTATTCTATTTGATATACCGCGTTTTTCTGTAAATGATCTACACCAAATTCAAGTCGCTGCACCAAGTCCAAGTAGCCGGAAGTCATCCAGGGTATCACCACCGGTCACGGACACCTCATTTCCAAGCTGAATGTGTTCCACTTCTGCATCCCGAGAAGGTCGAGGCAGCCTCAGTCATTGGTAGTTACAATAAGATTCCGATCGCTCCACCCCACCCACACGCACGCACGCACACACGCACGCACCACAATAACACACACACACACGCGCGCGCGTACACACACACACACAAACACACACACACACACACACACACACACACACACACACACACACACACACACGCCCGACTAACTGGGGGCACACATCAAAACAGAGAAGTAATATTTGATGTAATTTTTTTATTTAAGGATATGACTTTCAACCTTGCACGGAGTGGCGTATTTGGGGGGACATGACTGCCTTTGGCTCCAAGGTGTTTTTCATTACAACCTGTTGCGCCACTACTTTATAGCATGGTAAACTAATGGGTGACTAAGCTTGCCACACCCCCCCACCCCACCACCACCACCCCCACATGGTCGTTAAACACACGTGTATCGACTGTATGACTTCTTCCTTTCGTCCAAGTATAATTTTCGTCCACCTATCAAAAAAAGCGACTTGTACATTCGTTTTTCTTTACTGAAATTCCTGTATCAGGCAATCGATTACGTAACAAATCATCGAAATTTCACAATGCTAATTGCCTGTTCCTGGTATCTGGATCGTTGTGTCATTTGTGGATTTTACGGATAGGCACGATTCGCAGATGATAAAGCGAAATATAACAAATAAGTTTCTTCACAAAGTGGTTGTCAGTTGAACATGAAATGGCGTAGATTTCAATCTCCCGGACTAATATATTTTACTTGTTTCAAAATGATGGAAACTACGCAATTGTTGAAAGTGTCCACTCAAATTCTAAGTTGTTGTGCCCCTCTGTTTCCCCATGTTGAGCATTTATGCGCGCGCACACACGCACGAACGCATGCTCGCTAACATGTACATAGCCACGCACCCATGCTCGCACGCATGCATCCGTCCACGCACGCTCGCACGCAGTCACGCACGCACGCCCACACCAACGCACGATCGCACGCATGCATTCACATTCGCTCATTCGCAGGCACGCACACGCGCACGCACACGCGCTCGCACGCACGGAAGCAAGCACGTATCCACGCACCCATGCTGGCTGGCACGCACACACCCACGCACAATTCGCTGTCTCATTATCTCCCACTTTTGTCCTCTTATCTTCGTTATTGATGTACAACTACCGTAGACGAACTGCAGCTATTCTGTTGTGGGGTCAATTATTCGTTGTTATCTCACTACTCTCCAGATGTCAGCGTTATCGTTTGGTTAGCCGAACCACTACAAATCACACAATTGTCTACGCAGACACCAGCCAACGTCTACGAATGTCACGCTGTTTGAGTACTATTCATACAACTTACGTAGAGGAGTGACGTCAGAAGACTACCAATATTTAATCTACCATTTTAAAATATGTGTTCTCCCACTGACATTTCCAATGTGGATACATTTTCATGACACTAATATTACGTCGACACGGTAAAAGTTGTCCTGTTCCCCCAGCGAGGAACAGATTTTTGTGACACACATACTTGTAAACATACTTGTGGACCTCTAACAGTTGTCTCTCTACCACCCACACACCCTCACTAAGCTCACAAAGTTCAAGTAATTGCGTTAAACTTGTGATAGCTATATTGGGGACGCGTCGTCTGGTGATGTTTGCCCCGCTGAGTACGATCTTTCAGCTGATTGGACGAGCGGAAACGAGGACGAGGGAGTGAGGTATGGCAGGGAGACTAATCCCATGTAGGGACGAGGGGAGAGCAAGCATTGAGATATGGGGAATATGGAGAAGATGGAATGTTACAATGAGTGGAAAGACGAGCGAATACGGGAAAGATGGGAGGCCAACTGCGGGTAAGAGTGGCAAGTGAATGCTGGGAGTTGGGAGATCAAGTGTTGGGAGGAGGAACCAGTGAATGTGGGGAATAGGGAGAAAGGTTGTTGGGAGAAGGAACCAGTGAATGTGGGGAATATGGAGAAAAGGTGTTAGGAGTTGGAACCAGTGAATGTGGGGAATAGGAAGAAAAGGTGTTGGGAGGAGGAACCAGTGAATGTGGGGAATAGGAAGAAAAGGTGTTGGGAGGAGGAACCAGTGAATGTGGGGAATAGGGAGAAAAGGTGTTGGGAGGAGGAACCATTGAACGTGTGAAAGGTGTCATTGTGTGGCTGGCATGGCTGGTATTTGCTGGTTCGAATAAATCCGTGACCAAAATTAAGCAACACAGAAAAACGTTCTTCGTTAAGATTACATGTCAATACAACGATGTGTGTTTTTTTGGATTTATTGAGTCTAGTTTACAAACATATATGTCGCATTGTAGTTGCAACTCGTTTCGAATACTTCGATCCTCCGTTGCCTGCGCATGTCGCCTCAACCACTACGCAATGGCCGTCAGAGGGCGCCAACGTCCGTCGTAGGCTGTGGGTGTTTTTTAGAAGACGCTCTCAGCTTGCAGATCTTAGGGGTCATCCATAAAGTACGTCACGCTCGCTAGGTGGGGTGACCGAATAAGTGTTACGGAGCATTACATGGCTGGGGGTGTCTTGGCGATCGCTACGTTCGTTATTAAGACACTTTTGTGTTCGTCCAGCTGGTGATTTCAGACTGATAGCATTGATTGCCATGTCAGTTTTGGGGTCTATTTCAACAAAATTCGAAAGGAAAGGGAAACCCAACTGCACCGTGTATCAATGAAGTTTGTAAAGGCGCGATGTATAGATGTATGCATATTAGGTGGGAAGTCTCTCAAAACGAACGTAGTTTTAGGAGAGTACAGGCCAAACGTAAGTATTTCATGTTTGCACAACATATGGGAATCTTTTTTCAAAACAAGCGTAGTTTTTTTTGGGGGGCGCTACGAATCGTGAAAAGGGGTGGGGTATCAAAGATGTAAAAAATAGTGTGACGTATTTTAAGGATGGCCCCTTATTTCGCCGGAGTCAGTGTCACATCCACATCCATTATCGCGTCCAACAACATCACGTAATCATCAAGGGTAATGCAATAAATCGACCGGTAATATAATAAATCGACCGGTAATATAATAATCGACCGGTAATGTAATAAATCGACCAGTAATGTAAACAAAATTGATGACAATCATTATGATGATGATGGTGTTAATAATGATGATGTAGAAGGTGAGGACTACTCCGAGGATTACAACCTTGTCGTGGTGGAGTAGTTTGTGTGCTTCAGTGATCCTGAGAGCTGTGCCGGCTGGGATACGTGTATCCCTAGTAGGTTTAACCATGCCGGATTGGTCGAGGTTGAGATTCCAGACTAAGAGTGATCCCTGGTCCTCCAGGCTGGGGGTTGGGCGGCAGGCTAACAACCTGCTCCCGTAAAAACAACAGATGTTACAGAAACATGTACAAGAAATCCAGCCTTTCTGATGGGTGATATTGGCGCTCGTTCTTCGACAGAGGATAGCATGAATGGTGATCGCCAAAGCCGTAAGAAAGCTAACACCAAGACAGTGCCGTTAGTACATCCACGAAAACAGATCAAGGTTGCGTGTTGGAAAGTGAGGACGATGAACGCAGCTGGTAAAACTGAGCAAATTGTAGATTAAATGAACAACAATGGCATAGACATACTGGGAATCAACGAGAGTAGGTGGACTGGAACAGGAAAAGTCAGACTTGAAGGAGGGGAGACAGTGTTGTATTCTGTTGTAGAGATCAGGCACGAGTTTGGTGTTGGGATGATAATATCTAAGAAGAACAGGAACACACTTCTCGAATGACATCCAGTGAATTATTACTGTTAGATCGATCGGAAGACCAAAAGAGACGTGGCGACGAATGGTGTAAAAAGAACGAGATGCGTTTGGGTGGAAATCATGGGCAGAGGCGGCACAGAGGGCGGCTGACAGGCCGGAATGGCGGACTCTTGTACATGCCCTATGTGACGCATGGCGCCCAAGGGATCCGTAAGCCGTAAGTAAGAAGGCGATGATGAGGGTGATAAACGATTATGATGATGACGACAATTAAGGGGTCATCTTAGTGATGATGATGATGATTATGACGATGATGATGATAACGATTATGATGATGCTGATGATAATGATGATGATGATAATAATAATGATGATAACGGCGGTGATGATGAGGGAGATAAATGGTCATGATGATGATGAGGAAGAAGATGGAGACAATTAAGCGGTCTTAGTGATGATGATGACGAAGATGATACCAATGAGGGTGATCATTATTACGATTATGAGGACGAACACAATGACACCCTCAGTCTCAACATCTTGCTCCTCCTCCTCATCGTCATCATCATCCTCATGTTCACCCTTATAACTGTTAACCATGCTGACACCCACTCGACGTTCACAAACCTATGATTAACATAGGAATCTCAGAACGAGTGAGCCGCAAGTTTTCTGGGATATGGAATGCCGTTTGTATAACCTCCCAGGTAACGCACGGCAGTATCTACATGTTGGCAAACAATAGGACCGAGTCAGACATAGTGGTAAGGAATAAGGTCGGGGGTTATTAGAAAGGGTCGCCTCAACAAATGAAAGAGGTAATCTACACTCAGTTAAGGGATCATCTCAAACAATTATTTAAGGGATCGTTAAAAATGCTTAAAAAAGAAATACCTGGTCATCATTTGATCAAATTAAGTGGTCATATCAAACAACTTAGGGGAAATCTGAAAATGCAATGTGACATTACATTAGAAACTTAAGTTTAGTCACAAAATAATAAAATAAAGGATCAGCTGAAACAATTAGGGGGTTATCTAAAAAATTAAAGTTAAGTGCAATGCCAGTCAACTAAAATGTTCATTTAGCGATTAAAGGGCACCTAAAATATTTTAAAATATGACTAAAATTAAGGGATTTTATCAAAAACAGGAAAGGTTAATATAAAAATGAGTCATTAAGGGGTCATTTAATAACTAGTCATTATAAATGAACTAGTTGATCGTCTCAAAACATTATGGGGTCATCTCATAAAATCAAGTGATCGTCTCGAAATAAAGTTAGATAAAATGAATGGGTCTTCTCAAAAAAGTTAAGGGATCGTCACAAAATTTTATATGAATTGCTCGCTTAAATCCATTGATATTTTATCTACATATAATCAGTACATGTGTGGGGTGTAGATTCAGACTAAATGTCAAAACTATTTTCTTGCATAATTCGGGGCAAATACATCAGACGGCCTCCTTAGATTTATGTTCTTTGATTACATGATAATAAAATATAATTACGGTATGTATCTGTTGCGGAGTTACGCGACCGAGCACTGGCAGCGTGCAGGTGGATAAGAGAAGAATCGCCACGCCATTTTGCGGTTATGTTCTAGTAAGACGTCCGCGCTTACTGCCATTGTACTCAGACGTCCGCGCTTAATGCCGTTGTACTCAGACGTCCGCGCTTAATGCCTTTGTACTCAGACGTCCGAGCTTAGACGTGGGAACGCAGGAACACGTGAAAATACCGAAACGGACCGCGGGAACGCCTGAGTATATAACGATGGAGGCGGGCAAAATCAACCCCTTGCGAATCGTACAGTGCGGATCATATATTCACGACATCGATGTAGGAAAGAGATAAAGTGAGACGGAAAGAGAGAGAGAGAGAGAGAGAGAGAGAGAGAGAGAGAGAAAAGAAATAATTTTCATTCGGAAGTAAGGTGGAGCAACGTGTCATGTTAATTTGTCATTATTTTGTTCACATTGTTGAGATAAATTATATTTTCATTTGCACGTTAGTAAGCGATATATAGGCAAACCTTTATTTCATCCGTCAACAGCGTCGTATATAAACACGTCTTGCCACAATACTTTTTTCAATTGCTGTAGGATATGTGATTTTCAATCTCACTTGAGTAAGATGGCGCAACGTGTCACGCTGATTAACGGATCCATCACAATGTTTGTTCGCATAGTGGCGCTTGTAGCTCTTTAGTTTGCCTGGTAACATGTATTTTGTTAAAGAAATAGTCGATGTCGGGTCTGGGGCGGTGGATTGCCCCCGAAATCACCCTTTGAAGTGGGCAAAAAAGTACATTTATTAAGGAGAACGACGCCAAGGCTAAAACAGACATCCACTTACGTTTACTAAATTATACTTAAAATAAGATTCTCAGAAGGATTTAGCAGCTTGTTTTCTGGGAGGACATATGGACTGCTGTTTATATATCCTCTTAGATAGATAATAATGCTTTGTGATGATCAGCTAGTTCATTATTAAATGACCCCTTAATGACTCCTTTTTAAATTATCCTTTAACTTGTTTTTGATAAAATCACTTAGTTTTAGTCATATTTTAAAATATTTTAGGTGCCCTTTAATCGTTTAGATTAACATTTTAGTTGACTGGCATTGCCCTTAACTTTAATTGTTTGAGATGACCCCCTCATTTTTTCAGCTGATCCCTTATTTTATTATTTTGCGGTTAAGCTTAAGTTTCTAATATAATATCACATTGCATTTTCAGATTTCTTTTTAAGCATTTTTAGTGATCTCTTAAATAATTGTTTGAGATGATCCCTTAACTGAGTGTAGATTATCTCTTTCATTTGTTGAGGCGACCCTTTTTAATGACCCCCCTTCTTCCTTATCACTCTGTCTGACTCGGTCCTATTGTTTGCCAACATGTAGTTACTGCCGTGCGTTACCTGGGAGGTTATATAAACAGCATTCCATATGTCCTCCCAGAAAACATGCGTCTCACTCGTTCTCAGATTCCTATGTTAATCGTACGTTTGTGAATGTCGAATGGGTGTCAGCATGGCTAGCCGTTATAGGTGTGAACATGAGGATGATGATGACGATGAGGATGAGGAGCAGGATGATGAGGCTGATGATGTCAATGTCTTCGTCCTCATTATCGTATCATCGTCGTTATCATCGTTATTAGTATCATCATCATAATCATTATCATCATCATCGTCATAATCATCATCATCATTATCATCGTCACTAAGATGACCCCTTAATTGTCATCATTATCATAATCCCTCATCATCACCTTCTACATCATCACCTTTATTAACATCATCATCATCATCACCATCATAATGATCATCGTCATCATTGTTATTACATTACTGGTCGATTTATTACATTACCGGTCGATTATTACATTACCGGTTGTAATATATATGTACAACGATCTTATATAATCTGTGTAGGATGATGATCATGATGATGGTGATGATGGTGGTGGGGTGATGATGCTGGCTGCGGTGATGATAGTGATGATGATGATGGTGATGATGACGGCGGTGGTGATGATGATGATGATGATAGTGGTGATGATGATGGCGGCGGTGATGGTAGTGATGCTGGCAATGATGGTGATGATAACGGTGGTGGTGATGGTGATGACGGTAGTGGGGGTGATGATGATGGCGGTGGTGATGGTGATGACGGTAGTGGGGGTGATGATGCTGGCGGCGGTGATGGTAGTGATGATGGTAATTTAGCGTTTGATGACATTCACAACTGTCGTATGTCTTACTGGTAGTGCACCTGTTTACTCCATCTGAGCAGATGACTGTAACCAACGAAGTCATGGTTGTGACTCAGGGGTTCCGAGTCATGTGCATGAGATGGCGCTTTGCTGTGAGGGGGTGGTGCAGGCACACTTTCCAATTCTCCCCCTTCAATATGACTAGGGGATTTCGCAACGATAGATTGCGTCCATCTGGTATGGTAGGGATTACAAATCGAGGTGCTGAACACTGAGGGCCTCCCACAGGTAGAGGGCCTCCAACAGGTAGAGGGCCTCCAACAGGTAGAGGGCCTCCAACAGGTAGAGGGCCTCCCACAGGTAGAGGGCCTCCCACAGGTTGAGGGCCTACCAAAAGTTGGAGGCTTACCACATGTTGAGTGCCTACCAATAGTTGAAGGCCCCACCACACATTAAGGTCCGATTGGAAACCGAGGGCCAATTGGAAAATGAGGGCCAATTGGAGACTGAGGGCCAACTGAAGACTGGAGAATGAATGCCAATTGAAGATTGAGGTCCAATTGGAGACTGACGGCCAGTTGAAGACTGGGGACCAATTGGAGACTGGGAGCCAATTGAAGATTGAGGTCCAGTTGGAGACAGACGGCCAGTTGAAGACTGGGGGCCAATTGGAGAATGAATGCCAATTGAAGATTGAGGTCCTATTGGAGACTGACGGCCAGTTGAAGACTGGGCCAATTGGAGACTGGGAGCCAATTGAAGATTGAGGTCCAGTTGGAGACAGACGGCCAGTTGAAGACTGGGGGCCAATTGGAGAATGAATGCCAATTGAAGATTGAGGTCCAATTGGAGACTGACGCCCAGTTGAAGACTGGGGGCCAATTGGAGACTGGGAGCCAATTGAAGACTGGGAGCCAATTGAAGACTGGGGTCCAATTGGAGACTGAGGACCAATTGGAGACTGAGGGCCAACCGTTGACTGGGTGCCACCTGAAGACGGAGGGCCAACTGGAGACTCGGGATCAATTGTGGATTCAGTGCTAACTTGAAACTCGGAGCCATTTGGAGACTGTGGGCCAACTGGATACTCGGGATTAGCTGGGAATTCAGTGCTAATCCACGCAGTATGCATCAGCTGTTGCCGTGTGTTGGCTTATTTTAGCTACATGTGGCAACTTTGAACACTGTTCAGAATTGTCAAAAATTACGTTCAAAGTTTCCCCACAACATATTAACTTGTTACTGCCACATGCGATCATTTTATAAAATAAAACAAGTCCATTACTTCACAGATGTATAACCCACGTTGTCTTGTAAAAATTGAACGTTTTGTAATGACTACCATTCAGTAATTCCCTCGGGATTGCTAAAATGTCTATTAAAGCAGGATTGCACCAATACAATCTTAAATACATTATACAGAAAAATTATTTAGAGATATTGCTGACTGAATCTTTTCTGAATTGTTCTCATAGTTTTCCCACTGTTCAAAGTAGCCCCGGTTTACGGTATGGTACATATCTGGTATACCGTGGTTTACTTGTTTCAAAACACCGTGGTATTTTACAATGTTTTCCTGTTTCACAACACCAAGGTATACCACGGTTTCCATGGTATATCATGATATTTTACCCTGGAATACGATGGTATATTTTCATAAGGGACCACATAATTCCAGCAGACGATGTCATGTAGGCCCGCGTTTATCTATTAACCTGCATTCCCGTCACAACAGTTAAGCCGACTGCACCGATTAAAGCCGCACGCAGAGAGACAGACGCAGAGAGACAGACGTACACACGCACACTTGCCGACATATGGGTATAGAAAGACTGGAATGCTTGACTTTAGGATGAGCCACTAAAAGGCCGTAATTTCCCTATAATTGTTGTAAATTCCATAGAAACATACTAACACATACTAACCATTGGCTGATACATGTGGTGTCCATCAAGTGCCAGGACACTCCCTTTTATTGTGTTCGGATTTTTGTATCAAGTCAGAATTAGTTGTCAAGACGCCGCGAGGTGGCGCACTCCTGCACTTGTTCCTCAGAAGAGAACATTTCTAAAATGGAAACGTAGGACATTGGAACACATAACTGTCATACGTAAATTAGCCGATGCCAATGATTTTACTTGCCACAAGACTATTCAGCCAGGAAAGCTGAAACATTTAAAATGTCGGACTTTTGGCAATGAGATGTTGCAGTATGAATTGGATTTGAAAACGCGTAGGCATATTTTAGTGGTGACATTCTTGATACACCGTAGGCGTATTAATATTTTTCGAAATCTGGTCATTTTGAGACATGAATAAAAGAGCTGGAGGCAAGTGTTTTTCACCAAACTGTTCAGAACATTGGCAACACATTGCCATTGGATGTCACGAAGGCTTATAATGTTTGTGGTAAATCGGCTTTAATCGGTGCGGTCGGCTTAACTGTTGTGACGGGAATGCAGGTTAATAGATAAACGCGGGCCTACATGACATCGTCTGCTGGAATTATGTGGTCCCTTATGAAAATATACCATCGTATTCCAGGGTAAAATATCATGATATACCATGGAAACCGTGGTAAACCTTGGTGTTGTGAAACAGGAAAACATTGTAAAATACCACGGTGTTTTGAAACAAGTAAACCACGGTATACCAGATATGTACCATACCGTAAACCGGGGCTACTTTGAACAGTGGGAAAACTATGAAAACAATTCAGAAAAGATTCAGTCAGCAATATCTCTAAATAATTGTGTTCTTTCAATCATGTAAAACGTTAATATTTACAACCAAAGGGAAAATAACTGCGTCCTTCCGTCGTCTGTAGAACGTTTCACCACGCTTTGTACAGGGCTACTGCTGAGTGAACACAGGTGCGGGGACCGCGAGATGTAGGCCAGACGTCATTGTTCTCTTAATCATAATACTTTATATGCATTACACAAGTAAAACATTATTCCCGGCAGTATCAATTACCACCGATACAACATTTCTTTGTACAAGTCCCAACACGCAAATAATAGCAGACGCCGCCAGTATATCAGTGCGTTCTTTCATCTATGTTAACGTTGGGTTATTGGTGGTGGTTGATGTCTAAATATGCACAGCTAAATTGTTAGCTCCCAGACAAAACGTTTATAGCTGAACAACTCCTACGCGATAAAGGGTTGATGACACTCCCAAAGATAAAAGTTCCACCAGTCACAGATATACTGCTTTCGTCGTGTTCTCGCCCGATAGCCAGTTCATCAAGCAGCCATGATCCGTCCACTGCCATCACACCTGACCACATTCCTGGTGACAAAGATCACCACCTTACCCAAACACCTGGTCAGGAAACCGACAACGCAACTTCAGGCCAGCAACCGTCAAGTTCCCGCACACCGACGTACAAAGCAATTCCGTTAACTATTGCAGATGTTGTAAACAAATTCCCGGAGCTTCGCTCATTTTCGGCAAAAAAATTTTGCCGAACAATGGCTCACATTCTATGCACAACATGTCAGGAGAATGAGGAGATGGCAAAGAAAAGTTCTAAAAATGGCACTATATCAATCGCAATCGGCGTCAGGGCGGACTGTAGTGATAGGCTGGAAACCATATGACCATATGACCTCTGAACCGCACATAGCAGCAACAAACAAGAAGAAGATGGACGAAGCCTGGGAAGAGTGCACAACGTCGCATCCATGGCTACGCGCACTCACTGCTTACAATAACACTGTTTTTGCGATGCTTCTGCGAATGGCCGTCGACGTGTACAACGACTGTCTAATCGGATCCGATCGTTGCCGATGCGATCTCTGACTTGTTTGACGTCGGACCATCTGTTGGCCGCTATGCGACAAAATGGCGCAGATGTGGAATTTGTTCCATTCACACCGGCGTCTAGCGACCTACACTACAGGGATCCGAACTGCTACAAGCAGATGCTGGATGTCATATACGAACTAGAGAAAGTGCGATGCACAGTCTTCAGTGTGCAGATTGATGGCAGCTGTGACAGGCAAATGTTGGACCACAAGTTTGTAAGTGGACGGATGGCTAACAGTGATGGTAGCGTAACGAGTGTGTTCGTCGTCATGCATTCGCCAGAGAAGAACGGCGCCCCTAGACTACTGGAAGCGGTGAACAAAGCTTTGGATCTGACCGGAGGTAAAGACACGAAGCTCGTCGGTGTCACCACTGACGGTGAATCGGCAAACACTGGCAGACATGGTGGGTTATGGCGTTTGCTTGCCGACCAAGTGCAGAGAGGTCTGGCAACTTTCTGGTGTGCTGCTGACCGGTCGGACTTAGCCATTGAGTCGGTCGTCAGCACCGTACCTTAGCTGGGCATCTGGAAGTCTAATCTACTGGGGCTCGTACGATTCTTCCGGACGCCGAGAAGGATGAAGATGTCAGCGCAAGCCGGGAATGTCAAACAGTTCCCCCGGCACCACGACGTCAGGTTTGCCCAGCATGAACTGCAGCTGGTGGATGCTGTGCTGAATAACCTACCAGTCTGCATTAAGGTGTGGGAACCGATGCAGGCACCAGAAAGTACCAGTGACAGAAAGGAGAAGGCTGAAGCCAAAGGGTTTCTGAGAAATTGGAACTACCAACAGAAGACATCCTGGAGATATTTGAAACACTCCAGAAGAAGTTGCAAAGGAGTGATTTGTTCATCAGTGATCTTCTCACTGTGACTGGCGCTGCCGTCAAGAAGTTGAGATTGATGAGGGATGGACCATTCCCGGGAAGAAGAGAGGAGAAAGAGAGTTGCCCAACCGGTAGCACCAGTGAGGACCGAACACAGCGAAAGTCGATCCACCAGTTCGTTTGTACGAACCGCCGTAATGCACGAGCAATCAGGCTGGAGGTCGCGCAAGCATCCCACGAATACCTCTCTGAACGCATGCACCCGGAGCATGAGGGCGTTATCAAAGACATGCAGGGGTTGGTGATATCACGCAACCTGAGATCATTCGTTGAGCATGGCGTGCGCGTCGTCAGGCGTCTTTTTCCAGACGAGGCATCTGACTTTGCGGACGGTGCAGCCGAGCAATGGGAGAACATGATGATTGTGCCGTTCCTGCCTGATGGCTGTGATCTCGGTTGTAAGATGACTGTCAGATTGCGGCAACTTCTGCCAGTCACCACAGGTTCAGTTCAGAAGGTGTTGGTATCTTTGGCTTGCATGAGTCCGCACTATATGCAGACCGAAAGGATCGTGAGCCACCACAACCTCGTTGTCGACAATCACCGCACCAGCATGGGTGAGGACACGATAAACACCAGCCTCATGGTGGCACTGAATGGTGTGGACACCGCCTACTTTGACCCTCGACCCGCTGTCGTCAAATTCCTGGAGAAGACCAGAAGATGCGGGGCTCCAGATTGGGATATCTACGGGCAGCGTGAATTCGTTAGGAAATTCACCCGCGAAACGGGGCTCTTCTAGTAAAATTGAGACGACTGTCAAACGTACTGACTTGCAAGTTGCTAGAGACGTGTCATGTTTCTCTAACTACTGCATGTGTTTGTAATAAAAAATTCTGGGATATAAGTGTAACATTAATTTTATACCGAGATGCAGTCGTCAGTGTGCAACCATATGGATAAAAAGATACTGACACACACATATATGTATATATATATATATATATATATATATATATATATATATATATATATATATATATATATATATATATATATATATATATATATATATATATATATATATATATATATATATATATATATATATATATATATATATATATATATATATATATATATATATATATATATATATATATATATATATATATATATATATATATATATATATGTATATATATGTATATATATATATATATATATATAAAGCTTTCATACATTCCTAAGGGTTATGTAAATAATCATTAATAATGCGTAAGCTTCCCATTTTAACCATTTGGAGTGCCCTTTTAGGACATTGCCCCCCAGTGAAAATTCTATAAAAAAACGCCCTGCCTTGGACCCCCCCTTTTTCTAAACCCTGGATCCAACCCTGAAGACAGACAATTGACAGACATTCCCCAAGTGTTTCATATAAGGACAGACGTGTGACAGACATTCCCAAATGTCCCGTATAAAGACAGACATGTGACAGACATTCCCAAGTGTTTCTTTTAAGGACAGACGTGTGGCAGACATTCCCAAATGTCCAGTATAAAGACAGACATCTGACAGACATTCCCAAGTGTTTCGTATAAGGACAGACGTGTGACGGCATATCTACCGCTTTTAATGATGTGACGGTGATAGATTAGATCAATATCTGGCGCCGAAGTCCTCGCGCCGCGGCCGCGAGGGGAGGGTGTAGTAGGGGGCTTCCCGTCCTGGTGCAAAAAAAAATCAATTTTAGAGTATTTTTACTTAATTCTGGTGCATTTCCTATGTGAAGTGATGTGGTTTGGTCGTATAGTTGGATTCGAAATGAGTAATTTTAACTATACCCTTGGAATTGCGGTTTGGCGGTAGATTTTGGCTTGAACGCAGTAAAGCGGTAGACAATGTAAAATTGAAGACAAAGTGGTAGTTCTACCGCCAAAGCGGTAGACTTGGCAGCTTTGTATAAATACACGATCAACTCGCGATGGTTACGTACTGTCGGGTTTGTTGCTCCGCAGGTTCGAAGCGCCTCGCTGAGCCCTTGGAAACTTGGTCAGATCGCAAATTCACCCGGAAACCATGTTTCATTTATATACATCGCGCTCTGTCAGTTTTTGTCTTATCCATTCTGAATAAAGTTTATATTAAAAAGAAGTAATTAATCCACTAATCAGCAACAAACACTAATCTGAACGAAGGAAAATATACCCTGTCACCTTTTGAATGTTTCCACGAATCGATTCAGGGAAATAAAATTATGTTGCAAACATTCAAATAAAATCAAATGATATAACTGAATGAAACCTGTTTTAAAATGCACTTATAAAAAAAAAAAAAATTTAAATTATGTTTTTATTTGCCTCAGTGGTATTTTCAATTTCTTGTTTGTCTCCCAACAAGTGCCAAAATAAAAAAAATCCACATTTTCAAAATATAATATCTCTGGAAGAATATCTTTCTCTGGATCCACACCCCTCTTATATTTTGTGGACTTATTGAATATTGTATGTATTGTTTTCCTTGGACATAATATTATGTGACGTTGTTAGATTCTAGCAACAAATTAAAAAGTTGTGCGTGGTATAAAAGTTGCACTGTATTAATAGCCAAATCCCCGGATGATTATTATTACTAATTATGTACGCACGCAGAATCTGGGTGCATATAATATTATGTATGCAAAGCCCTTCATAATGAAAAGAACACTGCGTCCAAGCGATGATGTGTGCGACAAACGGTGGCGCCACATCACGGAGCCTGGATAATCAAGGCTATACCCTGGGCGGTCGACGCCAGGGTTCTGAACTGGTCGAAGAAGCCCATGCCGTATCTATCAGCATATATCGGAATAACTACGATAGATGTAAGCGATCGGTCAGTACGTACGTAGTGGTGAAGATGAAGTGGGGAGCGAGAGAAAAACGTCAGCACATATAATTTAGAGGTAAGCTGAAGACGCTCTCGTCGTTTTGAATTACCGTATTTTGTACAGTGGGCCTGGGCCGGGCACAGCCACTGGCACTGGACGAAAGAGGCGCTCTCGAAACACTGCAGTCACCAGCCGTAATCGTTTACTTAAAATTATTAGGGCTTTATGCTGACGGTTTTCCTGCATTTTTGTACCTGAATGCGTTCCTTATATAATACCGCATATGTCACTGTAAAAAGTTCATATATAAACAAAAAGATTGTGTTTAGGCCGCTTTTAATCAGTTTTATAGATCAAAATAGGAGAACCGATTGCATAATAAAAATGGCGCGCGTGCGATTTGCGCACTAGTCACGCCTCGGTGACGACGGTGCCACCAAAACCGCGATGTTTGTGCGTATAGTGCATACAATTATGCAACGTAAAAAAACGAAGAGAAAATAGGGTGCATTAACCTGGCCGAAATTATTAACGCTACTAAATGACAGTTTTACCTCAAGCAAGACACTTGTTTATGAGTAAGATTTAAAGATATTTGCACGATCTGTGAACTTTTAATAATGTTTTGATATATGTGCGATGTTTTTGCTTTTTTTTTACATTATCTTATATTTTTTGTCGAGATATTTGTCGGTGGATTTTTGGGGATTTTTTTTTCTTTTTTCCCCTTTGACTGCGTACAAAATATTTGTCAGTGAAATAACCTGTCCGGTTCGATTTTTGGGGGCTTTTTAACATTAAATTGCACTTTTTCTTCTATTTTTCGTATTTTCTTATTATGCGGTACGAAATATTTGACAGCGAAATCGCCTTTCCGGTTCTGATGCCACCGTGATATTGTTACAGCACATTTCGGATGATCGCCATATTAAGAACACCGGCTGTTGCCGGTATAGCGTTGTTTTGGGCACTAAAAGTGCGCTAAAACACAATATTTTTTGCAAATATACGTCCGTTTTGTACCTGATCCGATGGGGAGTGATGCAAAGAACACATTAGCATCGAAAAAATGAGATAAAACTGTCTGTTAATAGCGTTAATAATTTCGGCCAGGTTAATGCACCTTTACCCCCTCTTGTATATATTAAGTTATAAAGGCCCAAGTTGATTCAGTTGCCCGTGGGAAGAAACGCAATTACATTGTCAACAGCGGTTTATGACGTCGATTGCCCTCTCACCGGGAAATGTCACTAGAGAGTTGGCGCATGCGGAGTCGAGTTACCGGATGCGTTGACGAAAGTTGTAGCTGCCCCCTACTTGGTGGCGCTGAACGTCAATTTACAAAATGGCGCAGGTCGGAGTGACGCGGCTCGGTTTACACTAGCATTCCACTAGCTCTGGTCATAGTCACAGCTAACATAGACAGAAAGGAGTTATAACTGCATAATAGCATGCTGAATAATAGAAGTATTACAAAGAAGAAGCAGATATATAAAGAGCACACAGTTATAACATGTTTATTTTTTTAAATACCAAAACAAACGAACAATGTTTCGTGCCGGTGAGAAGAATGGGCGATAATAGAAGTAAATAGTTAACGCATAACTGTCAAAGTATAAAATTTACCGTAAACATACTTATCTTAACGTTGACGTTGTGTTCGACATAAAACAATATATTATTATGTCAATAATTAAAGTTAAGAAGTTGTAAAGCTTAGAAACGCATAAAATAGAGGGGAACCAAATCTTTTAAATATGTAAACTCGGCAGCCAGCTCTTTCTAATATCGAGTTGAATCTTTCTTGTTGTGAGTCAGTGATTCTAATTGTTATCTATGGTTCGAGTAGTGTTTTGAGAGCTATCAGCAATAAAATTTGAACAGTTTTGTTATGAAAACTTTCACCAATACATGGTTAAGTTCTTACTTGACATGCAATGCAAAGCAATGTGGTTATGGAGTAAACTACTGTCGTGGTAATCCATTTCTATTTCACACACACAATGTTGTACAATGTAAGTAAATACGATAATCGATGTTCCAGACTGCAGCCACTGGTCCATATTTTTAAATTCCACCCTTTTATTAAGATATCCGTGGTTTTTCTTTTTAAACATATTCACAGCAGATATGGCATGTTATGTTTGACACTTCGCCTATCCGTGGTGTTAGTCTGTCAAAGTTAAAGGTCCACTGCCAAGATAATGTCGTTATTGCGTGCCGTTGCTAAGGGTGACATCACCGTTGCCACTAGTGACAGTCCTTTCGCTGTGATAACAATGATGATGTTACATCCGTCGTGTCTACCGCATCGTCGTAGTGATCTGTAACAAAACCGTAACTCTATATGTGCCCACACATATTGTATGTATCGTTTTGCAATATAATAATGTGTATTATCAAAGTGTCATACTGCTTAGGAGCAATAGTAAAACAACGATAAAAACGAAACACCTAGCGTACATTTTCAACGAGCTTTATATAACAGACAGTACCAATTATGCGTCTGCAATCGAACTGTTCATGTATAATAGGATCCAACATATATAACGTACATAATTGACCAGTCCAATTGATGTTCGCTACAGAAATATTGTAATAGTCTACTATCTATCCACATGTAGGCATGGTGTAGTAAACGCGAGCAACCATCGGGTTCAAGATTATCTGGTGGTGCTAAATTTACCAAAAGTGCTTGTCATGCGGCATTTTGGGTTTTTTAGCGGCATATCCCCAAATCAAGACGGCAGCTATCCGAGACATTCCAATTGTACAGTTTTATATTGTGTGCATATGCAAAGTTGCGCTAAAGGTTGGAAAACTAGCTTTTAACGTTTATTTGTACTGCTGAATGCAGAAAACAACACATTTGCCGGATTGATACTGATTATAGCCAAGGACGGCTAACATGGTGGTGATATTGTACGTCCACGTTAAACAGATTGGCACCACCGTAAATAACAAGATATCTCATTGCGGCTCAGAGAAATATTCATGTCTGCCCAACTGAGAACATTCAACGAACTCTGTTTCCGTAAAGAGCGGATTGTATGGATATATATTATTTGTAATTGCTGAGCAGTGGACTGTTCGATATTTGAGTACGATGTCACGGATCATACTTCATGCATACGTCGGCGCTCACACATGTGCAGTTTGCTTTAATTTAATCGCATTTGTTGCGATACCTGTCTGACATGCATCGTAACTGCGCTCGCTGTGTTCTATGCTGACCTGTAGCGCTGTTTTGGTCGCACATGTCGGGGTCCGAGTCAGACAATATGGCCGTCTCTTTGAGGCTGCAGAAGTCGTGAAGGAACTTGAGTCCAGGGTAGGATGGTGTGCGGGCACGCTCATGGAAGCTCGGTCTGTCGGAAGTGGAAAATAAACGGAATTAGTATATTCTTTATGTTTTCTTTATTAATTGCAGCATTATATTTGCATGGAAGTACTAGTGTTGTTTTGTTGCCATCACGATTACTATCAACAATAGCAGGTCCCCCACTACAAGCACCAATGTTGAAAGAGAAGCTATCGTACTGCGGTCACATCATACGTGTAGACGGCTGGATGAGAACAGCGATGTAGTAAAGGTTACAACGGACGAGTTGAGAGAAGCAACAAGAGACTGGATTGGTTGGAGACAGCTAATCGTGGACGTCAACAGAAGTCGTACGGCTTGACGGGGCATCGCATCACGTTATTGGTGTTGAATTTCTACGACCATCAGCATTAAAATAGCTGGCCAACGAAGTAAACACTGACTTGTCCTGGTTTTTATGATTAAGGGTCGCACTTGCCTTAAAAATAAATTCTTGCAAATGATACATGGTCTCTCGAGTGAGATGCTTTGTTACGTTTTCCCCGCCTATCCCCTGACAATGATTTGACAAGTGCGTTACCGTGTTGTCGAGGCTACGCTGACGAAGTCACAGGGCGTGGACACTAAAATCACATCACGATCATCGTTTTCGCATGCTGTGAACGGAGTTCTGTGTGTTAATGCTGACAGATCGGTCATGAGCGAACTGCAGGTCCTGCAAACATTTCACGCTGAATTGACAACGACAGCGTAGGCATAAATATCACGTCTCACTATTCGCATGACACTGAAAACCTAGGATTGTACCAATAATTGAGGATACATTTAGAGGATAGATTCTGCTCTTAAGTATTAATGTATATATATATATATTTAAATATGTTATTCTCCATCTCTACCGCAATTTACTGCATTTAGTTACTATTAATTGCTGTGAAGTCCAACAACTATAATAAACCAGAGAGAACGGGACAGACTTTACGCACTTTATCTTGCCCATTTCGAAGGCTTCGGCACCGCAGAACATTCGGCCAATAACGCCGTCAGATGTCGCTGTCTGCAAACCACCACTCTTGTTAAACGGCCAGAAGTTTTCGTCGTTCGTTGAAGACACTAGAGATGACTCATCTTCGGACTCTTGAATACCTGCGTCGTGCAAAATGATAGATTTGTATTACGTGATACGTGGCACTGAGTTTCACTAATAAGGTATTAACGACATTACAATATAACATAAAATAAATGAGTGCTTTGCGAAAATAAATAAAGAAAAACACCCTAGTCGTATTCGAATGCGCGATGACTATCGTAAAAAAATCGATCGCACGATGATGGTCACTTTGAACGCTATATTTAACTGTGTCAGTTGTAGGATTCTAAACATAAATTGTATTAACTTTTTTGTTAACATCATCGAAATGTAAACCTTTCTCAAAAGCATCGCATATATCAATACAACGTTTGTACTCCTGATCAAGTTACTATCGCCAAAACTGGGCAGTTATTGAATTTACGGGCACACGTGTCGAAAACGTCACATGGGAGGCCGGCGGATGGTGGCGCCACCTGGTGGATTTCGGTAATCGAAACTCCAACATATTTTGTAGGTGGCAGCAGTAAGACGGAGGTTAGCGTTGCTGGTTCCATTTCAGGTATTTCATGCACAATGAACAATATTATCAGGAATATGGGCGTAATTCTGGACGTAGACATTCATAACATTATAGTGGCTGGTTGGTAATGTGCATTTCATTAAAGAACGCTTGTCCCCTGCACGAACATAGGAAATGTAGATTTGTTTGAGCACGAAAGCGAAGGGGAGTATGTTCCGAAATTGTATTATTTGACAATCTGTTGAAGATTGGAAAAACAGCAATATGTGTTGCTGTCATGGAATCCGAATCGTAATGTGTTGTTTCCTGGAATTCGAATTCGAATTTATTTTTCGCACAGCGCAGATTAGCGTGAATCACTTTAAGCGCGCGGAACACCAGTAGCGAACATTAGCTAACAAAGGCAGTGCTTCAACCTCGGTGGGCATTGATTGTTTTATTGTTATTTTCAAAACAGCCGGCACGTTAAATATCACACTTATGTTGAAAGATTCCGAGGAAATATAAGAGTTATAAATAATGTTTTCAATCAAATGTTCAATCGTTGGGCCAATTTGGAAGCAGGTATTTATTATTGGACCGACAGAGTGAACCAGCCAACTCGTCGTATTAACTCAAGTTGTGCTAAGAAGACTGATTCGTCATTCCTGAATGAATGGCTAACGATGCATGTTTACAACAGAGACGTGAGCATTCGTGACTCGTGTGCAGGAGTCCAACAAGCTTAGCCAGCACGAACTCATGTCAAACTCCATTTTCACATAAGACCAACATAAACTCCATTTAACGAGCCCAATGCCGCACATCAATGATCATATCTAGTGCGCTCTGACTGCTGACCGCACCACAATCAATAGCGTATTCATCATGTCATGAATAGTATGCCATGCCACAATGTAGGCCCTATAATGGGCATCCACCGTTATTACAACGATTCCATTCCGGTAATGAGGCGCCTTGATAATATCGAGGCTCCACCATATAACAAGATAGTTGGTAACACCCAGTCATGAATGAATGTCGTGTTGTTACCTGTTTGCATTGTAACTGGGCCGTTGGCAGTTGGAGGAATCATATTGTCAAGAATAGTTAACGAATTCGTAACGACATCCCACGTATACGGCTCTTCCCCGAGTTCGACCAGCAGCTCTTGTATTTTCATTTTCTTCTGCAATAGACATGCAGGAATGGATTTCGAAGGCGAATGCATAATCCACGTTGTCATTGATTTAGCTAGATTGCGACGACATGTAAACGACCACGTTCATACTGTCAGTCTAGACAAAGACACATGAGCATTAAACTAATTGTTTTCTAAACACGATTTTGTTTGTGTTAAACATAATTTCCATCGATATCTGCACTGATAGCTGCGCTTAGTTCAATGTCAATATTACTAGGTGGTGCATACTTGGACAACATAATATTTAAAAAAAATGGAAATAGCTTCAGTAATGTGAAAGGTAGTTTATGTACGAACTATAGTAACATATAACCAGTACGTTAAATATAGTTGTGTACATAAAGAAACGTTCATTTGTTTACGTGGACGGACGCAACGGTCTTGCTCAAAAGTAGCTAAAATCAAAGTTTAATGGAAGACGGAGAGATAGCCACATTGATGGAACATCTACAAATGTGACAAAGCGATGGTAGGCATGTGTTGAAATGACTAGATAACGGCATTCGTGCATTCAATCGTGTCCCCGTGCGAAGTTTTTGACCGAGTCATTCACACGGTTCTGTCGTGACTCGCAGAGTTGAGAGATAAAATCAACAGCAGGTTACACTTTAGCGCCCTGTGTGGTCCCGCCCTTGGCACAAGCGTAGAAGTGACCAACGACTCTTAGTATCTTCCGAAAGACACGGGCGAAGTGTGGTGAACGAAATTGCTAAGTCTCAAAAACGGCAATAGGTGGACTCGTACCCTGTCATCTCGACTGACAGTCCAGTAGGTAGATTCGTACCCTGTCTTCTCGACTGACACTCCAGTAGGTGAACTCGTACCCTGTCCTCTCGACTGACAGTCCGGTAGGTGGACTCGTACCCTGTCTTCTCAACTAACCGTCCAGTAGGTAGACTCGTACCCTGTCCTCTCGACTGACAGTCCGGTAGGTGGACTCGTACCCTGTCCTCTCGACTGACAGTCCAGTAGGTGAACTCGTACACTGTCCTCTCGACTGACACTCCAGTAGGTGAACTCGTACCCTGTCCTCTCGACTGAGAGTCCAGTAGGTGGACTCGTACCCTGTCCTCTCAACTGACAGTCCAGTATGTGGACTCGTACCCTGTCCTCTCGACTGACAGTCCAGTAGGTAGACTCGTACCTTGTCCTCTCAATTGACACTCCAGTAGGTAGAGTTGTACCCTGTCCTCTCGACTGACAGTCCAGTAGGTGGACTCGTACCCTGTCCTCTCAACTGACACTCCAGTAGGTAGAGTTGTACCCTGTCCTCTCAACTGACAGTCCAGTATGTGGACTCGTACCCTGTCCTCTCGACTGACAGTCCAGTAGGTGGACTCGTACCCTGTCCTCTCGACTGACAGTCCAGTAGGTGGCCTCGTACTCTGCCTCTCGACAGACAGTCCGGTAGGTGGACTCGTACCCTCTCCTCTCGACTGACAGTCCGCCGCTTGGGCAATTTCGTTCACATCACTTTGCCTGTTTCTTTCGGAAGAGACACTAAAAGCTGTTGGTCCATTTTATCCAGTGTTTATGGGAAGTAGAATATCGTACACATCAGGGGTAAATGTGTCACCTGCTGTGGGCTCTTTCAACTCTAATGAACCACTGCAGAAGCGTCCGTGAAACGGTTCAGTCAATTCTGCTAACTCCTCGCAAGAGGATACGGTTGTATGAACCGAGTGAGTCGGATATCGCAAGCACTGACCTCCTCCAAGATCTGCTTGTAGCGCGCGTTCTCCTGCATTAAATGGCGGATGTCGTCTTGCATGACGCTACTGTTTGAGTCGACGGCCGCACACTTGGTCTTGCGTAGAGTCGCTCGGATGCGCCTGTCGCTGCCGACTGGGTCCTTGCGCAGTTCGATTATCTGAAGGCACCATAACCCATTATGGTGAAGTAGAATCACTTCAGACCAGAACAACGTTATTTTATTAATGGGTTGATACACGTATGCGGCGAATTTTACAGCTGGAATAGGAAACGATTCCGTCCCAGCCGATATATTTGATTCTACTAAACGGCTGATTCTATTATCCGTAATTCTGTAAAGCGGAGTCCATGAAATGAGTGCCTACTTGTTTTAACAGAATTGACTTTGATCGCTTGCTCTTAACTTGTGAAAGTGTGAATAGTCTTCAATGTTATAGTGTATAGAGCCGGGCCACTTTCTATATTTTGTCGCCGGAATTTGACCAGATCCAGTCAAGATTAAAGGTATTAGTTTGTCGGATGATTTCACCGAAATTAAATAGCAAATTTGCGCAAACGAGCTAGCGTGACGTAATCAATACTAGATAGGTTCAATTTTCACGAAATTAGTCTGAAACGAGACGAGCGAAAATGTTCATTGATGAAGGACCTATAATAAGTAGTAGTTTAGCACATAGTATCTGACTATATTAAATGTTATTGATGAAGGACATTTAATAAGTAGTAATTTAGTACATAGTGGCTGACTATATTAAATGTTATTAATGAAGGACCTTTAATAAGTAGTAGCTTAGTACATAGTGTCTGACTATATTAAATGTTATTAATGAAGGATCTTCAATAAGTAGTAGCGTAGTACATAATGTCTGACTATATTAAATGTTATTAATGAAGGATTTTCAATAAGTAGTAGCTTAGTGCATAGTGTCTGACTATATTAAATGTTATTAATGAAGGATCTTCAATAAGTAGTAAATTAGTACATAGTGTCTGACTATATTAAATGTTATTAATGAAGGATCTTCAATAAGTAGTAGCTTAGTACATAGTGTCTGACTATATTAAATGTTATTAATGAAGGATCTTCAATAAGTAGTAAATTAGTACATAGTGTCTGACTATATTAAATGTTATTAATGAAGGATCTTCAATAAGTAGTAGCTTAGTACATAGTGTCTGACTATATTAAATGTTATTAATGAAGGATCTTCAATAAGTAGTAAATTAGTACATAGTGTCTGACTATATTAAATGTTATTAATGAAGGATCTTCAATAAGTAGTAGCTTAGTACATAGTGTCTGACTATATTAAATGTTATTAATGAAGGATCTTCAATAAGTAGTAAATTAGTACATAGTGTCTGACTATGTTATTAATGAAGGACCTTTAATAAGTAGTAGCTTAGTACATAGTGTCTGACTATATTAAATGTTATTAATGAAGGATCTTCAATAAGTAGTAGCTTAGTACATAGTGTCTGACTATATTAAATGTTATTAATGAAGGATCTTCAATAAGTAGTAAATTAGTACATAGTGTCTGACTATATTAAATGTTATTAATGAAGGACCTTTAATAAGTAGTAGCTTAGTACATAGTGTCTGACTATATTAAATGTTATTAATGAAGGATCTTCAATAAGTAGTAGCGTAGTACATAATGTCTGACTATATTAAATGTTATTAATGAAGGATTTTCAATAAGTAGTAGCTTAGTGCATAGTGTCTGACTATATTAAATGTTATTAATGAAGGATCTTCAATAAGTAGTAAATTAGTACATAGTGTCTGACTATATTAAATGTTATTAATGAAGGATCTTCAATAAGTAGTAGCTTAGTACATAGTGTCTGACTATATTAAATGTTATTAATGAAGGATCTTCAATAAGTAGTAAATTAGTACATAGTGTCTGACTATGTTATTAATGAAGGACCTTTAATAAGTAGTAGCTTAGTACATAGTGTCTGACTATATTAAATGTTATTAATGAAGGATCTTCAATAAGTAGTAGCTTAGTACATAGTGTCTGACTATATTAAATGTTATTAATGAAGGATCTTCAATAAGTAGTAAATTAGTACATAGTGTCTGACTATATTAAATGTTATTAATGAAGGACCTTTAATAAGTAGTAGCTTAGTACATAGTGTCTGACTATATTAAATGTTATTAATGAAGGATCTTCAATAAGTAGTAGCGTAGTACATAATGTCTGACTATATTAAATGTTATTAATGAAGGATTTTCAATAAGTAGTAGCTTAGTGCATAGTGTCTGACTATATTAAATGTTATTAATGAAGGATCTTCAATAAGTAGTAAATTAGTACATAGTGTCTGACTATATTAAATGTTATTAATGAAGGATCTTCAATAAGTAGTAGCTTAGTACATAGTGTCTGACTATATTAAATGTTATTAATGAAGGATCTTCAATAAGTAGTAAATTAGTACATAGTGTCTGACTATATTAAATGTTATTAATGAAGGATCTTCAATAAGTAGTAGCTTAGTGCATAGTGTCTGACTATATTAAATGTTATTAATGAAGGATCTTCAATAAGTAGTAAATTAGTACATAGTGTCTGACTATATTAAATGTTATTAATGAAGGATCTTCAATAAGTAGTAGCTTAGTACATAGTGTCTGACTATATTAAATGTTATTAATGAAGGATCTTCAATAAGTAGTAAATTAGTACATAGTGTCTGACTATATTAAATGTTATTAATGAAGGATCTTCAATAAGTAGTAGCTTAGTGCATAGTGTCTGACTATATTAAATGTTATTAATGAAGGATCTTCAATAAGTAGTAAATTAGTACATAGTGTCTGACTATATTAAATGTTATTAATGAAGGATCTTCAATAAGTAGTAGCTTAGTACATAGTGTCTGACTATATTAAATGTTATTAATGAAGGATCTTCAATAAGTAGTAAATTAGTACATAGTGTCTGACTATATTAAATGTTATTAATGAAGGATCTTCAATAAGTAGTAGCTTAGTACATAGTGTCTGACTATATTAAATGTTATTAATGAAGGATCTTCAATAAGTAGTAGCTTAGTACATAGTGTCTGACTACATTAAATGCCTACGCTGGGCAGCGGTAGTTAGTGCCCATCAGCCACCTCTGCTTCACTGTTTATGAGACAAAGCTTCTCTGTTTGAAATGCTGCGTCAACACGCTGACTTGTTGTATTACAGTAAATTTGATGAACTGCCTCATTAGTCGTCTATTCTTAGAGCGAAATCAGCAGCGCTTATACAAAGAGTTAATACATCTCCCTCTGTCGCCATTCATTTATTTATGTGACGTTGCTTTTTAAATTACGTTGGTGCGTATAAGGTGCACTTTCTGTGATTGTTTTTTTAGGGGGAACACTGTCACGTCCGTCCGGACGAGACAGTATTCTACCGTATTATGCACCTTACGTGCACATTATTAATATATTATATGTTTTCTTGCGTATTAGTCTAGCAATGCCTATGGCGTAAATCACCTAATTATGTTATTATAACGATAGCGAAAACATTGTTTTCTCTACTAGAAGTGCCTTGTTGATAGAGTAATAGTAATAGTAATACTAATGATGTCAGAAATGCCAGAGCAAAGCAGTGCGGGAAACAAAGTAGTATCATACAACGTTCCACTAAGCGCATAACACAGACATTGGGCACAAAAGGCAAGATATGACGTCATGGTGACATATACGTTAGGCATTAAGAAATAACGTCATTGGGCATAAAACGAAAATGAAACACAAAGTGACAGTGACGCAGACATTGGCCACGACGACGACGAATAACGTCATTGGGCACGAAGACAAGACACGAGGTGGCAATGACACCAACATTGGGCACGAAGACAAAACACGAGGTAGCAATGACACCAACCTTGGGCACGAAGACAAGACACGAAGTGGCAATGACACCAACCTTGGGCACGAACACAAGACACGAGGTGGCAATGACACCAACCTTGGGCACGAAGACAAGACACGAGGTGGCAATGACACCAACCTTGGGCACGAAGACAAGACACGAGGTGGCAATGACACCAACCTTGGGCACGAAGACAAGACACGAGGTGGCAATGACACCAACCTTGGGCACGAAGACAAGACACGAGGTGGCAATGACACCAACCTTGGGCACGAAGACAAGACACGAGGTGGCAATGACACCAACCGTGGGCGCGAAGACAAGACACGAGGTGGCAATGACACCAACCTTGGGCACGAAGACAAGACACGAGGTGGCAATGACACCAACCGTGGGCGCGAAGACAAGACACGAGGTGGCGATGACACCAAACTTGGGCACGAAGAAAGATACGAGGTGGCAATGACACCAACCTTGGGCACGAAGACAAGACAGAGCGTGACAGTGGTGCAGAAGACGATGAAGGTGGAGAGGATGAGGAAGGTCGAGTTGGGGTCGTTCTCGATGATGGCGGCGACGGCGACGCCTGATACGCAAATGATGACGACGTTGTACACACTCATCCCAATGTACTTGGAGTCATTCAGCGCCGGGATGGTCACGTGACGTGTCTCCCATGCCAGGAAACAGCCGAACACCTGGCAGGCAGAAAAATGTCAGTACTAATCCTAATCCACTGGATTTTGCCGTGAAACTGCATCCCCAACGGAAATATCCACAAGCCGCCAAGACTCTGCCGTCTAACACGTTTTACAATTACCAAAATGTTGCTGCAAACGTGACGCTAATCTATCACTAATCAAATTGACTTCGTCTTTATAAACAAATCCATTATGTTTTCGGCCAACATTATTTAAGTAACATACATACATACATACATACATACATACATACATACATACATACATACATACATACATACATAGTGACATACTCAACCAAAGACACTGTACATGTTGTTCTTCATAAAGCACTAATCGACGAAATTGTGTCGCTTCTTTCTTGAAACTACGCAAAAAAAATATTTTTATCCACGTATAAGTTTCAGCAGTCAACAATGATCTAGCTACGGAACCTGAACATTTACGTCATTCCGCTTGAAATATTTACACCTCTCGCACAGCGACCAGGCAGAGCGGACCTACGTATTGTAATAATATACTATGAACCTCACGAGTCTAAAATGTTTCACAACAGTGATAATATCGACTTCGTGGGCCGCCGGAGGAGGTCGACCCGATAACTTCATGCTCTTGATTGAAGCACCACACTATTTAGCCACCGCACCAGCAGTCATACAATCGTTCTCACCAGCAATAGGCCTTTGTAAGCATAAATGATGCCGAGCCACGTCGTCATATGCTTGCTAATACAAAACTCCACGACTGGAATGATTTCTTTGTCAGCGCCTGACTCCCCGACCTGAAGCAAGACAAGGCAGAACTCCATGTGGACATCTAAGGATAACGACGAAGAAACTGCAAGCTATCCAAAGGTATCCGAAAGACAATGTAAACCCGAACTACAAGACCCATGCCCGGATCTGAAAAATAACTGCAAGGATATATATATATATATATATATATATATATATATATATATATATATATATATATATATATATATATATATATATATTTATATATATATATATATGTATATATATATACGTATATATATATACGTATATATATACGTACATATATATATATATATATATATATATATATATATATATATATATATATATAATTTATATACTACCGATATTGCATTTAGCAAGTAATAACACCTAATAAACTTCGCTCATGCAATGAACCATAAATACTTATTTAGCTAACTGATCTCGTTTCATTATCAGATATGACGGCAATATTACGTTACGATCATTCATATATGTGTACTAATCAGTATTAATGATGGGAATATTTCATATCGGCATTCTACTTTAATATTGTATATTGACCAGGATAGCATTCTAATTTGCAAGCTGCGAGCATTGCCTCAATAGTTCCCATACCAGTCCCATAAACTCAACCAAATATATTCCCACTTCGGCCAAATCTAGGTTCCAACCGTCTCCTGACAAACATACTGAATTAGTGTGTATATTACCTACTGTCAACTCCGTGGTCGGTTTAGACATGTCTCACAGGATCATACACATATTAATGGTGTCGTCATATATGCTCAGCAATAATCTAAGTAAAAAGTAACTTGTATTTTTGCAATTTTGTTACAATTGCAAGCACACCTTTGGAACCTCCATCGAGTGGAAATGTATTGAAAAAGCCACTAAATCGGGATCTTGTTTGCCAAATATATGACAATATCAACCTGCCGTGAAAAACGTTTTTTGCATTTTCGAGACCTGTGGAATCTAATTGAAGATTCACCTCGCGTCTTGTCGCGGCGGTTATGTTTAATGCATTTAAATGGTATTCAGATCATTGTGTTTTGAACGTATTCCGCACAATCGACGAACCTCATGCTGGAGATAGATGACTTGTCTGACTAGAGGATCAATGCTCTGCCAGGCGCCTAGGATCAGACAGTCGACTACGAGGAATACACCGACCATGAAGAACAACCGGTAATCTTTGATGACCTGCGACGTGCAGAAAGGCAAACATGATAACGCATTTATCAGGCTACCGTTTGAGACATGTCACGTGGAAACAGAAATATTCAAATTGAGCAGCATGCTATCAATGCATTTCACGTGCGCTCACCTTTTTGTTGAGTTTGATGTTTGTGAAGATGGCGTGTACGCGCCAAGTTTTGCTAAACATGGCGCCGAAAGACAATGTAAACCCGAACGACAAGACCCATGCCCGGATCTGAAAAATAAACGTGATACTATACAGTAATGCTGTATACAGCAACTAAACATCGGGTAATAACGTGTAACAGAGCACTTATAAACAAATATTGTTGACTTAGGAATGTCGAGCCAATCTCCCACTTCCAACCTCCCACCGGACCCACATCCCACATATCTTTACGTGAACCTCCCACCTCCAACTTCCCTTCGGTCCCACGTCCAATTTATCTTTAGGTGAACCTCCAACCTCCCACCAATCCCACATCCCACCTATCTTTAGTTGAACCTCCCACCTCCAATCTTCCATCAATCCCAAATCCCGCATATCTTTAGGTGAACCTCCCACCTCCAACCTCCCACCAATCCCACATCCCACGTATTGTTAAGTCAACCTCCCCCCCCCCCATTTCCTGTCAAACCGCGCATTACTGAATGTATCGTCAAATGTAATCAAATAACTATAACAATTCACCGTGTTGAAACCTGATTATAATATGTCAACCCAGCACGTGCGTGTTTAGTTGTATGCAGTACGTGCATTGCAGTAACACGAACACACGTGCATTATATACCAATACAAGCACTACTCACGAGTGTACGCATACACGTACACATGCAAGCACACATACACTCCGAAACAGTATGCTGATGTCGTTTGGTCGCAGTCCGCATATTATTATACAATTATACAGACAGCAGTGCAATCCAATTCCACAATTCCGTGACTAGTACGAATCAATCGATTTGTCTTGTTTATTATTACGTTAGTTGCTTCCCGAGAGAAGACCATCGATATCGTTAATTTGTCTTGTTTATTATTGCATTAGTTGCTTCCCGAGAGAAGACTATCGATATCGTTAATTCTAAAATGAACTAGTTATATGCGAACGAAATGCACGATAAGATAAACACGAAAGTGACAGTGAAACTGATTTTGTCACACTAAGTGAAAGTGATACTTACTGCGCACATAATGTGGAAGCTATCGCTGCTGATGAGTCGGCTGTCAGTGCCCAGCAGGAAGACACTCGTGTAAGTCAAGACGCACCCAATAGTAATGATATTGTTCAGGTTCGGACTGGACATCTTGATGTATCTAAAAGAAACAAAATAATGATGTTTACACAGGGAGAACAAAAGGCTACTTTACAATTGCAAAATCTTATCCACTTTTGTTTCGTCGCCAATTGTTCTGTTTCTACATCACAGTGATCCAAGTGTGGTCATACATTTCACCACATTGCTCTGCACTGCACTCTGTTGTACCGCATTGCATCGCATTGCACTGCATTGCACTACATGTACTTATTTATTAAGTGGTTGCACGTGTTGTTATCAGTGACGTAGCGATTACGGTCACCAACATCTACGGTACTGGATGACCGTTGTAAGCAATACATCTTTGCTCTTTTTGAAACTCCGTTGGAGATCTTGGCTTGGACAACGGTCATAGTTGATTGATATTTTCATTACATCAGTAAATAATTATACTCCATTGCATTATAGTGTTCTCTTCTAAACTCTTCTGATTTCCTTTTGATACACTCGTCACAACCAAATTATCAGAAATACACATTTTCTTCGCTCATGTGCATTTAGTTTCTGTCTATCGAAAAATCACGAAAATTGTGCGACATTATTATATTAAAAGTTTGTGAATGTGAAATTATGCTAAATTGACGAGACTCCAAATACTTGTGTTTGCGGAATCTGATGTTGATGGCGAGGAAGCTGACAGCAACCACGATGCCGAGTCCGGCGATGGTGCAGAGGATCACGTAGATGGTTAGGTTGACTCGCACGAGCTGCTTTTCAATCACCGTGCCGTCCCTCGGAGGCCCCACTCCTGCAGAAAAACAACGGTGTATCATGATACGTTCACAGGTAGGAGTGGTGCACGGTTGTTGTTTGCGTCATGTCTCGCCGATTTACGCCATTGGTGGTGCGACGTGAGTGAGTGTGTGTGTGTGTGTGTGTGTGTGTGTGTGTGTGTGTGTGTGTGTGTGTGTGTGTGTGTGTGTGTGTGTGTGTGTGTGTGTGTGTGTGTGTGTGTGTGTGTGTGTGTGTGTGTGTGTGTGTGTGTGTGTGTGTGTGTGTGTGTGTGTGTGTGTGTGTGTGTGTGTGTGTGTGTGTGTGTGTGTGTGTGTGTGTGTGTGTGTGTGTGTGTGTGTGTGTGTGTGTGTGTGTGTGTGTGTGTGTGTGTGTGTGTGTGTGTGTGTGTGTGTGTGTGTGTGTGTGTGTGTGTGTGTGTGTGTGTGTGTGTGTGTGTGTGTGTGTGTGTGTGTGTGTGTGTGTGTGTGTGTGTGTGTGTGTGTGTGTGTGTGTGTGTGTGTGTGTGTGTGTGTGTGTGTGTGTGTGTGTGTGTGTGTGTGTGTGTGTGTGTGTGTGTGTGTGTGTGTGTGTGTGCATATGTATATATGTGTATGTTTGTGTGTGGGGGTGTTTTTTTGGAGGGGGTAAATTTAGGATTCATTTGATAAAATTTTCCTTTTGGCCACATAAAAACAACATGTTACCGTAATCGTGAGATAAATTTGGGTACACTAATTCCGAGAACTCACTCCGTGAGAACACTTTGAAGTTGTGAGTTCGTATTGCATGGTACCGAGCGTATACGCATATATTTTGGCTTCATTTCTTCGAACAGATAACATGTTTTTTGGCTGGGAATCGATACGAAGGAAACGCTTAGTTGTTTTTCTTTTATGTTACTATTTCTAATTATTTGGTGTGGTCTTCTCTCCCCATATTGTAAAAACTACAGGTTATGTCATAACTTCTTATTTCAAGAGAAATCGTTTATATGTTATCATCATATACGGAAGCAGAAAAGAGAACATTTCCTTTTCAATGGACCATTGCTTGTGCGGATCCTATTTCGTGTAATCTTTCTGGAGATGTTTAAAACATGTGTACGCTCGGCGTTGCATAATGGTTTTTTTTTAAATAATAATGGTAGTCAACGGTGAAATTTATCTGATGTTGGTCGGCCTCTAACTGATCCCTGATGACAGTGACATAAAATGTTTTCCGCCCATCGCCACTGGGGTAAAATATACGTCCTTCCTCGTAGCAACATTTCTTGATAAAAAGAGGTACTTTTCATCATGAATGTTTGGCCCACCGGCGCTACGGCATGCTCCCCCATCATGCACTGTCTTGGGGTTCCAAGAATGTCAACTTCTCTTCATCTTGCCACTTCTTCTTTCACAAATTCCAAGCTCTGGATTTCAGTGTCAACATTACGTAAGGTAGCACTGTGCTGTTCACAGTTCTTATGTTAATTGCCACTTTTAACTAAGTTGTCTTTCTTTGTGTTAAGTATTCCTCCTACGCATTGGCCCTTCTTGTGGCCGGCCTCCAGCCAGGCCCAGCGTGACCATGGGGTGGATACTGACCTGCGCCTTGTCATCGTATACTGAATCTATCTTCTCCATGTAGTTGACCTGCCAATTGTCCGCGTAGTTCATCTGGCACGTGAATTAAATTAAAAGGCTAAGCTTCCATTTGAGGTGCCTGGAGTCCTCGTACTGTGGAATTCTGGGAGTTCACTCACGATATGTGTTGGCAGAAGGTTTCTCTATATTCCACCACTTCCTGTAGCGATTGTCTTGGTTGCGTTGCCCTTGTATTTTACCTCTTTCTTCAGCTACTGGTGGAATTTGATTGTTCTCGCATTGCACAATTCAACTAGTTTCTCAATTACAGTTTCATCACTTATTAAATTTAATTATGATGCGGACTTTGGCAGTATCTTGCAGGTCGTCACATTGAGTGATATGTTGATGTGACACTGGCATAGACACCCTGCCTCTGAGTGAACCTGATGAGTGTCGACCATCTGCTGCAGAATACTGTAGTTGATAGTTTAATTTCGCTATATTCAAGGCATAACAACTTGTAAATGTTTTGCATTGTGTCTGTCAATGAGAAGTTACCTCTTCCCCTGACCCAGTCCTTCTACCCACGCAACGTCCCTCCTGAATGTGTTTGTTACCAACAACCTCGATGTGACTTTAGCTATTGTCTTCCTAATGTTAGTGGTAAAACCGTAGCATAGCATCAGTGCATCATTTTCGCGCGCTGTTATTTGCACGCGCTCGGTATCGTGTATATGCTCGGTACCGTCCGCGGTATAATTGTCATAAAAAATAGGGACATGTACATATACTTCTAATATGTCAGTATTTACATTAAGGTCGTACATTTGTAAAATAACACTCACTAATATAAATCCTGGCCAGAATCAATATGTCTTTGTCATCCGCTCGGTATCGCCCTAAAGTACCCAGGTCAATTCGATTTTACCACAGGTTTATATTTTTTATATATTTTTATCTAGATAGTTCTAGCAGAACATACGGCTATTTACTTTTGTTGTTTTATAATATTACCTTGATGTATGTATTGTTGAACATGTCTGTTCACCAGAACGCTTACCTATAACTATCTGCCGTTATATCTGAATAAGACGCAGAAATATGCGGTTAATACTTGTTGTTTAATTAGTGTAATTGTACTAAAGTCAAAACTTTAAAAAAATTATGAAAAAACTCAAACTTGTTTTCCACGGTTTTGAAGATACACATGTAAAAGTAGGGTTCTCATGAAAGCGTATACTGAGGCGGTTGCAGTAAACGCAATTACATTGATGTATTGTGTCTATTTTTAAAGAGTTATAACAAAAAAGCATACGTATCGATGTTTCGTGAGAAGTGACCATGTATAGATATAAATATATATATATATATATATATACACACACACACACACACACACACACACACACACACACACACACACACACACACACACACACACGTATATTCATTAATATGCATACCTTGCCATGTAATATCGCGCCCCTTGGTAAAGTCGAGACAGCCGAGCAGATCGCTGTATTCGCCGACTGTTTTCATCTCGCCACCTGCGTCCACGAGAAGTGCACATTGCACGTTGTATCAGCTGTTGTCGTTATTAAACAACATTGCCATTATTTATTATTTGGCAATGCCGTATATAGTCGGACACCAGAAACGTAAGTTGCCTGGGCTCGGTATACTGACATTATGTTTCAATAACATGCTACAAAATAATGTACTTTTTGGAGTATCATACCATAATGTCGAATAACTATGAAACATTCAATAACTGTATATGAAATATTCAACAACTGTATATGAAGTATACGACAATAGCGTGAACCAAACATTGTGAATATTCAGTTTACCAACATCATTAGCAAACAAGTTATTTCTAACGTTGCAGCGAGAAGAATATTTGTTTTACCGGTGACGCGTATGTTATGTCGCAACGCATGCCCAAGACGCTGCGGTTATACTCACTATAAATATACCATGTATCAATATTATTATTACTATATATATATATATATATATATATATATATATATATATATATATATATATATATATATATATATATATATATATATATATATGTCGTTGTCGATGTTGTAGCTACTCCAGCTATCCAGGCTAAACACAAAAAAGAAGTTACGAACTACTGGTTGGCAACAGACCCACCTTGGAGTTGTTGATAGACGAGATTGCCAATGCGGTCGCCGTTGCCAAAAAGCACCCGGCCCTGAAGAGAAGACAGAATAATGCCAGTACATATGCCTGAACATTTCTAATAAGAATCTTATCGATGTGCTCACGACGCGCGAAACTTTGTATTTTCCGACGTTCTTGTTCGTTGGTCGTATTATTCTTTCGATTGTTTATATTAAAATTATGTTACATTTGCAAAACGACTTATTTTGTGAATGGCCTGTTGAAATAAATTGTTGTTTTATCTAAGATCATACACTTTTTCAATGATATAAAGAGGACATCACACCTGTTTATAAGAAAGGCGATGAATCGCAGCCATGTATTTACCGCCCTATTAGCATAATACCGTTTGTTTGAACGAATATTGGCTGACAACATAAATTACCATCTGTACCAAAATCATCTAATCACAGGTGCTCAATATAGTTTTGTCAAAGGGCGATCCACAGAGCTGCAGCTACTGAACTGCAGTAGTTTGTGGGCTGTAGACTCAAAACGGTTCGTTGACACGGTGTACATTGACTTTTCCAAAGCATTTGACACGGTACCGCATCCTAAATTATTATACAAATTACCCAAGTATGGAATTTGCGGTAACATTTTACAATGGTTCACCAGTTTCTCAAGCAACCGCAAACAACGGGTTAAAATAGGTGAAACAGTTTCTGGTGATACCGACGTCTCGTCCGGTGTCCCGCCAGGCTCGTGTGCTGGTCCTGTGTGCTTGTTTGTGGACGATACTAAAATATCCACTGTGTTCTCAAGTATTTCTGAACGGCCTGACATGCAAGAGTATCTTAGCGAATTCGTGGTTTGGATAGACCGGTGGCTTCAAGTAGCTGAACATGAATGCTGTGTACTGACGTTTGGAAATATTACCCAGACTACCTCCTGAAAGGTGTGCAGCTTCTAAACTTTAATTAATACCGAGATCTTGGTGTGATAGTGGATAATAAGTGTTTATTTAAACAGCACATTTCGTATATTTGTCGCAAAGCATACAGCACAATTAATGCTATTTTCCTGCACATTATCATGCCACGCTAACCTTTCAACAAAATTACGCACTACATATGATGATAATGGGTACATGAAAAACGTTGTATTCTGTATTGCATTCATTGTAATATTACTGTATGTATATGTACATCTGCACGTGTTGTACTCACGGGATACAATTTCTTAACATTGTTGATATTAAATAAACAATCAATAAACAATCGATCCATGCAACCAGAAGTCTAGAATGATCGACGTAATTGTGAACCATATGGTGATTGACATTAAGACAGACCGTGACTGGCATAAAGACATGCCAGATCGACCGTGACTAACATTAACACATATATCAGTTGGCACGAAGACATAACCGTGTATGGTATCAAGAGTGATTGACATCAAGGCCAATTTGACTGGCATTAAGACAAATCGTGATTGGCACCATTATAGGTCATGACCAGCATTAGTCAGGTAAGTTAGCAACTTGATCGGGACAGACCGGATAAAAGCACCAATTTTTGTGTGTGCTGCTTCTTTGGGTAATAAATTGCACTTTTTGATAGGAGCCAGCAATGCTATGCCCCATGGGGCCTTAGATGCAATTTCACAGCATTTCACCATATTTTAGCTCAAAGCGTATGGAATTTTTTTTGCGTATGGTACTTTTACATGACAATGGGTAGTCTAAAATGACAAATACTAGCATACTTCATTTATGCATGTTGTAGAGCACAAAAAGCTCTTTATTTTGTTACATTATATTCACTTGTGCCTCAATTGGCTATGTGGTTAATGTACGTCATGTGCAGTAGGGCGGGCGTGCGTGGGGAAAGCCGCTGGCTTTGACTAACATTCCTAAATGTCTTACGGTAATATATCTACAATTACACTGTTACTAATTATTACGGTAATATATCTATAATTACACTGTTACTAATTATTACGGTAATATATCTATAATTACACTGTTACTAATTATTACGGTAATATATCTACAATTACACTGTTACTAATTATTACAGTAATATATCTACAATTACACTGTTACTAATTATTACGGTAATATATCTACAATTACACTGTTACTAAGTATTACGGTAATATATATACAATTACACTGTTACTAATTATTACGGTAATATATCTACAATTACACTGTTACTAATTATTACGGTAATATATCTACAATTACACTGTTACTAATTATTACGGTAATATATCTACAATTACACTGTTACTAATTATTACGGTAATACATCTACAATTACACTGTTACTAATTATTATGGTAATACATATACAATTACACTGTTACTAATTATTACGGTAATATATCTACAATTACACTGTTACTAATTATTACGGTAATACATCTACAATTACACTGTTACTAATTATTACGGTAATATATCTACAATTACACTGTTACTAATTATTACGGTAATATATATACAATTACACTGTTACTAATTATTACGGTAATATATATATATATATATATATATATATATATATATATATATATATATATATATATATATATATATATACAATTACACTGTTACTAATTATTACGGTAATATATCTACAATTACACTGTTACTAATTATTACAGTAATATATCTACAATTACACTGTTACTAATTATTACGGTAATATATCTACAATTACACTGTTACTAATTATTACAGTAATATATCTACAATTACACTGTTACTAATTATTACGGTAATATATCTACAATTACACTGTTACTAATTATTTTGTCGTTGGGTGTTATACGTATTCCACACAAAAATATGATGGATACGTGTGGCGGCTGGTTTGGACAAAAGGCATGAGTCATAGCTTTGATCTCATTGTCAGATTTGGACAAAACTATGACAATAGAGAGATTGTAGATTTGTCATTGTGTTCTTGAGTGCAAAATAAATAACTGTACGACTTATTTTGTGTTTTGCTGTTTGTGAACTTTGGATGAGCTAATGTGCAGTTATGTGTAGTGCATAGCCCTGAGTGACCGAGTCTACGCTAACACATCCTAGAGCTAGACTGGAGGTAGACAATCACCCATATCGCTCTTCATGTGACTACGGCAAGCTACGCCTGCGGAAGAAATCTGATCTGCAGGAGAGTGCTTCCGATTGTCTACCAAGGCGAGCGTAGGTTGTTGCGGCAAAAAACACAATTCGTTTATTTCTAATTGTTGCTGGTGCCACTTAGTAGGGAGCTCAATACACTAACAGGTGCCATCCAAGGTAACGGTGCACTTAGTAGGGAGCTCAATACACTAACAGGTGCCATCCAAGGTAACGGTGCACTTAGTAGGGAGCTCAATACACTAAGAGGTGCCATCCAAGGTAACTGTGCACTTAGTAGGGAGCTCAATACACTAAGAGGTGCCATCCAAGGTAACGGTGCACTTAGTAGGTAGCTCAATACACTAAGAGGTGCCATCCAAGGTAACAGTGCACTTAGTATGGAGCTCAATACACTAAGAGGTGCCATCCAAGGTAACATTGCACTTAGTAGGGAGCTCAATACACTAACAGGTGCCATCCAAGGTAATGGTGCACTTAGTAGGGAGCTCAATACACTAAGAGGTGCCATCCAAGGTAACGGTGCACTTAGTAGGGAGCTCAATACACTAACAGGTGCCATCCAAGGTAACAGTGCACTTAGTAGGGAGCTCAATACACTAACAGGTGCCATCCAAGGTAACAGTGCACTTAGTAGGGAGCTCAATACACTAACAGGTGCCATCCAAGGTAACAGTGCACTTAGTAGGGAGCTCAATACACTAACAGGTGCCATCCAAGGTAACAGTGCACTTAGTAGGGAGGTCAATACACTAACAGATGCCATCCAAGGTAACAGTGCACTTAGTAGGGAGCTCAATACACTAACATGTGCCATCCAAGGTAACGGTGCACTTAGTAGGGAGCTCAATACACTAACAGGTGCCATCCAAGGTAACGGTGCACTTAGTAGGGAGCTCAATACACTAAGAGGTGCCATCCAAGGTAACGGTGCACTTAGTAGGGAGCTCACACTAACAGGTGCCATCCAAGGTAACAGTGCACTTAGTAGGGAGCTCAATACACTAAGAGGTGCCATCCAAGGTAACAGTGCACTTAGTAGGGAGCTCAATACACTAACAGGTGCCATCCAAGGTAACGGTGCACTTAGTAGGGAGCTCAATACACTAACAGGTGCCATCCAAGGTAACGGTGCACTTAGTAGGGAGGTCAATACACTAACAGGTGCCATCCAAGGTAACAGTGCACTTAGTAGGAAGCTAACAGGCCCATATCCAACACTATTTAGCATCAATAAACATGTCAAAAGACACTTAGTTCTAGTACTTGAATCAATACTCAACACATTGGACACCGCTTAACGTTTCACTTTGGACCAGAACAATTCGATTTTATGTAAGCGGCTGATTCACCTTAGGAAATTTGTGAGATAAAAAAATGAGTCAGTATAATGTGAATGTGAATGTACGTCTAACAACTGAATTTTATTTTGACCATACTGAACTACTGCATAGTAGTTACGAAATGTCATAAATTGGTATCCTCGAACGATACATTTTCTGAGATAAATGAAAATCGCTAATTAGTTTCAGAAAACTCGCGAGGGTTTGACTGTGTGCAATGGCTATAGTTAATAATATTTCCGTTTACGTAATATTTTACCTCTTTACCTTGACAACGAGAGCCCACGCAAGGAGGAGAGCCTCTCTGCTCAGAAAAGGTCCAAGGAGCATGTAGTGGCTCTACTTGAAACCATCAATGACATAGGAAACTTATTGAAGGAAGATACTGCTGAGCTGCTGATCTTGGACAACCACAATGTTATGGGTGGATCGCTGGTAAATACCGTCTCTACTATCGAAGGACTGGGCAAATAAAAATATCTTCAAATGTCCTACACCACAGTCCAAGACCACGCAGGCAGGAAAGTTATCGATGTTTTTTTAATTGTGTTAAAGCAGCTATTTCATTTGTTAAACTGTTCCACGTTGTTATACCTTTAACAGTGAGTGACAATATATAATATACGAAATAACAACAGATATATAACATGTTATAAGGAAATACGTAGAAATAGGGTATAATGACATATGTGGTTCGATGGGACGTGAAAATTTACGGAACCCTTCAAAAAATGTACTGGCGACTATCAAAAAGTTAAAGCTAATAACCTAAGGAAGCAAAGAAAAAAATTATGGTCTTTTATCCGACCTGTCCCGATGCCAGCCAAATAACGGACCTGATTAGATAGCGTATTCCGGCTTGACAGCCATTATAGTATCCTACCGTCACGCCCTCGAAGTCCGTGTCGTTGAGAGCTCTTTGGATGCTTTCACCGCGGAAGTCTCGCAAGTTGTATTGGCCGCCGTTTTCTCGGATGACGGTATCGATCGCCTTCGCGATTACCCAGATACCGTCGTAGGCATAGCCGTGGAACTTGCTGTAATTTCCGCCCCGTGCCGCGTCGTATAACGTGTTGTATTCCGCGGCCGTCTGTCGGCGTGAACCAAGCAACGGCAGTGGTTAGTACGACGGCACGCAAAGATAGAAAACGCAAAACTAAACGTTGTATGAACTAGTGCAACACAACAGGTTTACTCTTGTATATTTGTCATTATTTAAATAAGCATATAAATATATGTCAACTGTTTGCGTGCGTGCGTGCGTGCGTGCGTGCGTGCGTGCGTGCGTGCGTGCGTGCGTGCGTGCGTGCGTGCGTGCGTGCGTGCGTGCGTGCGTGCGTGCGTGCGTGCGTGCGTGCGTGCGTGCGTGCGTGCGTGCGTGCGTGCGTGCGTGCGTCACGATGACACATTATGAAGCCGCACAACTGATCTACATATCTGCGGCCATTTCCGTGACCCACGCTACTCACGAGTACGGATGTAACAATACATCATGTTATTGATGCATCATTATATTGGACTATCGATAAGCCAATGGCTTCCCTGTCCACTTGCCATCTAGAACTTGTTGTTTGGTATGGCAATCTTGTTAAATCTTGTTAAATCTATATCAATAGTAAATTTAACTAAATAACAATTGGAAAAACAAATCAGCAAGACTACTTGTGCCGCTGTAATAATGAAATACTGTTCGTAAACGTGCTTTTTCATTCTTGTATGGACATTTTACTTATCTATGGACCTAACATCAACAGTCGTCGACCGGAGCAGCGTCATTCCCGGATTTATCATTTTGAATCAACTACCTGCAGGGCAACGCAATGATGCCAGCCATGAATTATGGCTTGAATTACCCTGACTATTCGCTATTATCACTATCGCAATACTATTACAATAGTTATACAACTTGCAGTATTGCACTAGTAATACAGCTATCACAATAGTTAAACTACCATCGATAGTCACCCCTACTCACGAGCTTCGAGATGGTGCGACGTCCGCTCGTGCTCAGCCGGAGAACGTCGGTGCTGAAGTAGCCGTCCAGGGCCTCCCGGAGCTGGTCGGGCGTGCAAGTGATGGTCGGGTCGTCCACCTGCCACCAGCGGTCGGGGTAGTCTCCCAGCAGCATCCACGTGTAGCTGGGACCGAACATCTTCTCCTTCACAGCCTGCAAGCAGATGGCTGCATTTACTAAATTTTTTATTCTATTTCCAGGTAATTGGCAGAATTGTCAGATCCTCGCTCGTGTTGCGACTCTAATGGTGTATTTAAGGGGGGTGGCATTGGGCCATCCGCCCCTTTAAATTGTTGATTTTGTTCGTATATAATCTGTTGCGCCAGCATGCTAAGCCAATGGGTGACTAGGCTTGCCCCCCCCCGAGCTCCCCTCTGCAAGATGATTGATAATCTTTTATTATATTTCCAGGTAACTGGCAGAACTGCGCGGCTCGTAAGTTTGGTGGGTAAAGACCACCACACTGTGAGTCTACGACAGGTTACACGGGTACCACCACCACCCCCCCCCCCGCAGTGTGGGAAATCTTTCTTTCCCTAGCAAGGACATCAAGTGGAAGAGATCTACAGCTATTAGTGGTTCAGTTTGAAGACATGCAGGCACTATGAGAGAAGGCAAGTCGTGAACAATGTTTATGAGAGAAGGCAAATCATCAGCAATGTTTATGAGAGAAGGCAAGTCGTGACCAATGTTTATGAGAGAAGGCTAGTCGTGACCAATGTTTATGAAAGAATGCAAGTCGTGACCAATGTTTATGAGAGAAGGCAAGTCGTGAACAATGTTTATGAGAGAAGGCAAGTCGTGAACAATGTTTATGAGAGAAGGCAAGTCGTGACCAATGTTTATGAGAGAAGGCAAGTCATCAGCAATGTTTATGAGAGAAGGCAAGTCGTGACCAATGTTTATGAGAGAAGGCAAGTCGTGACCAATGTTTATGAGAGAAGGCAAGTCATGAGCAACGTTTATGAGAGAAGGCAAGTCGTGACCAATGTTTATGAGAGAAGGCAAGTCGTGACCAATGTTTATGAGATAAGGCAATTCGTGACCAATGTTTATGAGAGAAGGCAAGTCGTGACCAATGTTTATGAGAGAAGCCAAGTCGTGACCAATGTTTATGAGAGAAGCCAAGTCGTGACCAATGTTTATGAGAGAAGCCAAGTCGTGACCAATGTTTATGGAACGTCTGCACTGGTCTGGAATTTGCAGTCTTGCAAACGAGGAGAGCACCAAATGATTGAACCACTCCACGAGCCCATGACAGGTCACACGTGTATTCGCTGTGTGAAGTCCTCTACTTCCCCAGGCATACGTAACACGTGGTGTCGTACCTATTTCGGGTGGTTCGAACTCATTACCTCCTGGTAACTATGCGAGCCATCGCAAGTGTGCAAGAACACGTTGAAACAGCTTACCTATGAATTACATATCAAACACAAAATATCTCAGTAACATGGCAGATTCTATTATCGTGAATGCATGGATAATACGAGTGATTGTCGGATAAGCACAACGAACCGTGAATTGTTTACTTTACGTTCGTGTTCGGCATCACACGTACACTTACCGCACAAAACACCTTCCGTGCCATTTCTGCGTCGAAGTTTCCGAAGATGATCCGAATATCGTACCCCTGCAAAGAAACACTATGCAATTAAGCGTGAAAATGCACTATCGTCGTCAGTGGCGTGGACTGGTACTTACAGTATGGATAATTGAGACATGGGCGTTATAGACAAAACGAATCACACAGCACAACGGTTAGCATCTAGGTATATTGAAGTCAACGTTTTAACGTCAAACTTTTAGTTGATTTGCTGGCCAAGTTGTATACCTGGCAGTAGCTACTGTTACCAATTATACCATTCATTTGACCAGCTTACCTTGAGATTCTTCAACGCCGGTTCTGGGTCAGTCGAGAAGCTTTGCGTAACTCGCGTAATGTTGGCTTTGTCGAGTAGTGCGATAAAATTGGCATGAGCCTAGTTAAAAAGAGAAGCAATGTTGTGATGTATCAATTACAGGTGTATAGTTGAATAGATGTAGTGTTATCACAATCACGGTGTTAGTACCACAGTTTTCGTTTGACATTCACTTTTTATTCGTTGTATATTTCAATTGACGTCACGGCTGTGGTAGTTAGCAACACTGAATCCCAAACATATAGACACGGTCCGAACAAACATCGCCAAATTTAGACATTCTTTTATGTAAGGGCGTATGCAACTCCCCCGTTGCTAAGCACTTCATTCAGATTCGGCGTAGCGACACACTCCAATTAGGCCAGGACGCCGAATAAGGTTGTGTTCACATCAAGCGATAATACGTGCACACACAAGATAATACGTGCACACACAAGATAATACGTGCACACACAAGATAATACGTGCACACACAAGATAATACGTGCACACACAAGATAATACGTGCGCACACAAGATAATACGTGCACACACAAGATAATACGTGCACACACAATATAATACGTGCACACACAAGATAATACGTGCACACACAAGATAATACGTGCACACACAAGATAATACGTGCACACACAAGATAATACGTGCACACACAAGATAATACGTGCACACACAAGATAAGACAAGCAATTTCCCGGATAAATGCAACAGTTCTGTTTAGCAGGCGACCCGGCTAGCTCATATACGGCCAGATTTCACCAGGCGGCAACAGATGGATGAATAATAGCGCCCTCTTACGTATGCGTATCTGGCCGATCCCCTGGAGGCGTCCTGGAACAGCGTGCCGACCCGAGTCCAGTTGAAGTGCCGGATAAAGCTGATCCTCGCCGGATTGTAATCGCCGTCGCTCGGCACCGTTCGGAAGAAGTTCGGGTAACGCTTCCGGTTGGACAGCAGCGGGTTGGTGTCGGCGTATGACAACTGCAGGAGGAGATATAAGAATCTATGCCGCATTCCTCTTAAGCCAAACAAGCATGTTATCAAACATACTGACAATACAGATCTATGGCGCACGACATGCTATACTACATTTACCAGTACATTGCAAAGATACGTGTAAAAACATGTGCAGTATACCAGATAAATCACGGCTAATCAACATGACTCTTATGCACTATACAACTATACGATAACAGTAAAACGGAAAAGTTGCGAGGAACCTACCAATCTACCTCCTTATCCATCCATCCATCCATCCATCCATCCATCCATCCATCCAATCATTAATCCATTAATTCTTCCACCCATTCATCCATCCAATCACCCACCCATCGATCCAATCATCCATCGATCCATTCATGCATGTATCTACCTTGATACGATATAATCATAGTTTATGTCAAACACAGCTGCAAACAATACCCGGAATGCTGAGTACAATGTTACTATAGCTACTAGACGCTCCACCTGCCATATGTTACTGTAGCTACTGAGTGCAGTAGCTACCATATGTTACTGTAGCTACTGAGTGCCTTACCTGGTATGTGCTACTATAGCTACTGGAGGCCGTACCTGTTATGCGTTATTGTAGCTACTGAAGGCCTACCTGCCATGTGTTGCTGTAGCTACTGACCGCCTACCTGTCATATGTTACTGTAGCCAATGAAGGTCGTACCTACCATATGTTACTGTAGTCAATGAAGGTCTTACCTATCATATGTTACTCTAGCCAATGAAGGCCGTACCTACCATATGTTACTGTAGCCAATCAAGGTCGTACCTACCATATGTTACTGTAGCCAATTAAGGCCGTACCTGCCATATGTTACTGTAGCCGCTGAAGGTCGTACCTACCATATGTTACTGTAGCCACTGAAGGCCGCACCTACCATATGTTACTGTAGCCAATGAAGGCCGTACCTACCATATGTTACTGTAGTCAATGAAGGTCTTACCTACCATATGTTACTGTAGCCAATGAAGGCCGTACCTACCATATGTTACTGTAGTCAATGAAGGTCTTACCTACCATATGTTACTGTAGCCAATGAAGGCCGTACCTACCATATGTTACTGTAGTCAATGAAGGTCTTACCTACCATATGTTACTGTAGCCAATCAAGGTCGTACCTACCATATGTTACTGTAGTCAATGAATGTCTTACCTACCATATGTTACTGTAGCCAATGAAGGCCGTACCTACCATATGTTACTGTAGTCAATGAAGGTCTTACCTACCATATGTTACTGTACCAATGAAGGCCGTACCTACCATATGTTACTGTAACCACTGAAGGCCGTACATGACATACGTTACTGTAGCCACTGAAGGCCGTACATGACATATGTTACTCTAGCCACTGAAGGCCGTACATGACATATGTTACTGTAGCCACTGAAGGCCGAACATGACATATGTTACTGTAGCCACTGAAGGCCGTACATAAATATGTTACTGTAGCCACTGAAGGCCTACCTGCCATATGTTCCACCAGACGGACGACTCAGCGATAGGAGCCGTCACGTGTGAGCAGGCGTCGCCAAACAACATGATCTTGGTAGGCGGGTCGTGCATCATGTCGAAGAAAAGCTTCGTGCCGACCGCCATGTCGCACTGCACCGGAACAGAACATCCAGAGTCAATGCACAGTGCACTGGCGAGCCGTACAGGCACACGCGGGGTGTATTGGAACTAAACACTAGATTTTGTTGGGGATAACGTTACATCTGTTGGTTGAAAAATCTTAAATTAGATAAGCGTACAAGATATACAAAATATTATAGTGTTTCTGTTATGTTATGCATATGCGTGCGTGCGTGCGTGCGTGCGTGCGTGCGTGCGTGCGTGCGTGCGTGCGTGCGTGCGTGCGTGCGTGCGTGCGTGCGTGCGTGGTGTAACTTCGAGCGTTTGTGTTATATGTTCGCGCGAAAGTTGTGTATTTTCGTGCATGCGTACTGCATGTGCGTACGGCCATGACATTGTGTCGTTTGTGAAGTCACCCATCCATCGGTTTCATAGGCTAGACATTTCATAGAAGCTTTCTAACAGTCTGATGTTAATAGCTAACTGCTATACGTCTCTAAAGACTAGACACTTGTTTAGTCCACGGGAAACGGGTTTGCCTGGAAACTGAGCCTATCACGAATAGGGCGATCAAGTTGTGGTCGTCCGC